>CM038795.1:26137723-26432917 GCA_021764765.1 Vicia sativa | reverse complement strand
GTTCTCTCGAATCCAAGGACTACCCGGAGACCTTTAAACAAAAATTGAAATGACATGATTGAGAATCAAAGAGTCTCAAGACACAAGGAGAACTTAACAAAGAGTTCCCCATCATTGATCGAGAACTTAACAAAGAGTTCTCCCAACCACACTGGAAACCTTAAACGTAAATCAAAACCAGATCGGGAGAACTTAACAAAGAGTTCTCTGATTGACAAGATTGAGAACTTAACAAAGAGTTCTCTGATCACTAGACCGAGAACTTAACAAAGAGTTCTCTCGAACCAAGGATACACCGAGACCTTAAACAAAATTCAAATGACATGATCGAGAACTTAACAAAGAGTTCTCGATACAAGATCGAGAACTTAACAAAGAGTTCTCTCAACGAATGGCTTAGAACAACATCTTAATCATGGTGCACGAGAGGCGAGGAGCCACGTACGTCGAATGCTCTCGACCGTGTAACTCCGAGTTAACAAAAGTGCAACGACCGTGAAATAATCTAAGAACACACTGGGGATAAACATAACAATATCCAGCACACCGCGTGATATAGATGTTTTATGAAGTCGATAACTTGCTTCCGGATTTCATTGACGAAGATCTTACCAACATGTACTTGACATGTCGAACAACTTCGAGTCGACAAGATCTTCAATTTGTACGCAGATAGCTTTACCGCTGATAAGAACGTATCACCGCCTATGATCGAAAAACTTTGTGGTAATGAGCTTCAATTTGCCGACATTGTAATGGACAATGCGCTGCAGCAAGGGATATGTAGATCAACGCCGAGTTGGAGAAATATCTCGAGATTCAATAAACATCCCTACCGGTGGATATTTATTTGTTGAGTAAGATGACTTCATCGGGGAAATAAACGCACTGTAAGTTTGATGTAATTTTCTCGAGAACAACTCGAGGAGTAAATCAGGAATTACCGCCAGTATTTACGGGAAGATTCTCGTCTGAAAGAAATCTTGAAAATACCAAGAATATTGTAGTAATCCTTTCCAAGGAGATTCACTGGGAGTAAGATATTTCACTGGGAAACTTCGTAAGAAATCGACGTGGAAAATTCACCGGGATTTCCTATTGAATAATTTTGTTGACATTAGAGTCCATTTGAAAGAGACAACTCTTCACTGGGAAGAAATCTCGACCGAGAAAAAACCCTCGTAGTTAAGATCCAAATGCTGTAATTTTCAGAGAAAAGAGGATAACTGTCGTTTCGAGAACTAATCCTTCAATTGATCCACGAGGATATTACGGTTTCAGCTTGAAAACCCCGCAAAACAAATAACCGCTAATGCATGGGTATGATATTATGATATGATTTTTTTCTAATGCAAATGATGCATGATTTCCTGACATCAGAGAAGGAAGATATCACTGGGAATCCAATTGAACGATCTTGTTGTCATAAGAGTTCAACTGGGATGATCGATCATTCTCCGGGAAGAGACTTCATGGAGAATCGACACTATTGTCGATCGTTCGTCACCCAAGCGCTCTTCTCAACCGGGAGAAACTAAGTTGTCATTCGAGAAAAGTCTCCGTCAGAATGGGTAATTTCAAAAGAAAACTCTATAAAGAAGTTCATTGATATAAGAGTTCATTGGGAAACCCAATCACCGAATAGATTCGATTGAGAATCATCATCGTAGGTAATTATTATGGTCTAAATCAAACTTGTGGATCGAACTAAATTTGGTCCAAAATAGTCTTCAAATTATGATCACGAGAAGAATCACTAGCGATTTTGAAACATCCCAAGTCCCCGGCCGAGGTTTATGAATGAATGTGCTATGTAGTATATGATATGAATGCATGAATGAATGCATGAATATATCGTTAATGCACCGGCTATCAAACTGAATCCTCGACATCGTTAGTCCGGAGGATAAAAGAACATGGCACAACAAGATGATCGACCAAGCTCCAAAGGTTGAATGTCAATGGAAGGGCAGCAATGCTAATTTTGCAGAAAGAAGAATAGAAACTTCGAAATGATCGATAATGATGATTAGAGGCGCCCCATGCGTGAACGAAACTACATTAGATTTTGCACTTCGTAATCTCAAGATGCCTGGCCCGCACCTTCTAAAAATCTTTCCGAAAGGAGTGCCCCACATCCTATGTTCTCGACGCAACACTCATCGATCAAGTATTTCAGGAACCGATATTCGATACGGGAATATCATGCCTCGATAGAGCTTGGAGGTATTTCAGCATCTCAAAATAACCTCCTTAGATTTATGAACCTGAGTACGACTTTACATGGGACATGGACGACATGCCCCGTGATAAACATCATCGAGAGACTCCAACGCCTCAAGTAGCTTGCTTCCGATTGAACCTTTCAGAAGCTCGCTTAATGAATCTCAAGCGGACCCCCACGCCCCGAAGTAATTGCTTCAGTCGAACATTCTTGAACGAACACTTGTCCAATTAAGAGGGTTTCAACAACCACTCGATCAACAAATGTGAGCCACTAACTCGATGGAATGAAAGCCCTTTGTAAGGCTTCAACGGGTCGTAAGTTTTGCCTTGACCGAACGGGAATCGAACGATTAACTGAAATGCCTTGCGTCGAAATTTTGTGGCAGACCCCATGCCCTCGTTGATCGCTTTCTGCTCGATCAAACATGAACGACAATTGTCCTGCAGTTAACTAATCTTTCGAGGGAAAGATATGCTCAAAGGAGTCCTTAGACGCCTCGATACATAATAACCGCTAACTCAACAAAAATCAAGTTTCTTCTTCTTGGACAAAGTTAAACTCTTCACCGATGTTCATTATGAGAACTTCTTCAATGTCAAACAATTGTTTTACATGTAGAAGAATGTCCAGACAATTATAATGCAACATTTACGCTTCAAGTTTTGAAAACATTATGATTTTTTGTGAGTGAAACACTTTTAGTGCAACATGAAAACTTCTTTTTGAAAGATAAGACGAGCATACGATACCAACATGTATACTTAACACACACCGTAGGAGTCGTAAACGCGATCTCTTCGTTATATGCTTTTGAATTAACCCATGCTTCAATTAGGACTTTGAGGGTCGAACGTGGTCCGTTCTACTTTTTAAAAAGGATTTTAGGCTCAAAATATTTGGTGCCCGCCCATTCTCCATGATGTTCTTCACCCTAAGTTCAACTATCTCGATACGAGCACTCATCTCTCGAGAGGTCATGATGGTCGAGGAACCAATACGAGGTTTCTGACACCATGCATAATTCCACATTTTGTCTTTTGGTATGACCACACAACTTGTTCTTTGTTGGAGAATCCTTCGATTTTCGATCTTACTCGACTTTTGCCTAAGCGACTTATTACTAAGTTCCACTTAGCGGCTTTTTGTCTTTTTCTATTCACATTTTTTTGCAAGTCGGATCCATACAACCTTGATTTAAAAGTGATGGTGACCGCCCGAGTCCTAGGGATGAGGGAACCGCGTGTCGCCATCCGTTGACCTTTTCGATAAAGTAGAGATACCCAACATGGTATCATTCTCTGATGCACATATATTGATAGATGGAGGTCCATCATCGTGGTTTTGACCTTCTCAACCTTTTGAAGGATAGCCATTGTTGTATCCTTAAATGCACACTTCTGATGAGTTATGAACGCCGATCGTATTAATCGAACACTACCCGCCCACGTGGTAAAATGATGAGGGTTTTTCCAATGAAAAGAAACTCCTACTTCAAGGCTCAAAGGGGTTAACGAGGTTTATCCCTTATAACCCTGTGTTTGGGATTTGAAACAAGGCCTCAGACATCATTAGTGGTTCTACTCAAAAGCACATGATGAGACTCCATTTTTCAATTATCGCTATCCTCCTCCAATCTTTGCTAGGCGAAAGATTGGTAACGTTGGTATCAAAATGCTCGCAAATCAATTTAAAGAGTGATAACGAATGGATTGAGTGACAACGAATGGATTACTTCAAGACAAACATACTATTGCATTAAGATGAAAACAAACAAGTTTCTACATGCAAACAAAGTTTAAACAATTAAACAAGATACACATGAAAATGCAAAGAAAGAAATAAAGATCCGCTGTTGAGGAGACTTGAGCCTGGCTTGACTTGTTGATTCAAATGAATTTCAGCGATCTTGGTGCTCACTGAGTACGGGTTGCCATTCACAAACAAATTTCCCTCCTTAGAGTCAAGTACTCGTCAATCAACCGTTGAACTTTGGCTTCAGAGGGCGCATAGCCTTCAGTGGCCTACTGCTCCATCATGGTATCCACATCGCTGCTATGATCATATCGACGGAATGACTTTTGGTTAAGAAATTGGGAACCACCAATGAACTTTGAACCAGAGTACGGCAGTTGACCAGTGACGGAATCGATCAAGAGGAGCATTCCTTCTTTCCAAATTATTCCGAGGCATGGCTGATTGAGAGTTCCGACTTCGAGGAAGATCAAACAAAAGTTGTTGATGCAAAGATTGAAAGATGGTAATGGAGGATAATGAGTCAGTGTTGAACCGATTTCTTGCTAGAACTCGAGATATCTTGTCAAGGTTACCACCTTTTCCAAGTGAACATCCGTCACTTCATCACTACTCTTCAAAGTCTCAACTCCTTTGGCAAGCAATTGTCCCAATGAGTTTTGGAAGTTCTCAAAATTGCCATGATTAGACCTTGCAAGCAAATGTCTAGGCTCGATCCATTTTGTTTGAAAATGTAATCTTATCATCAATTACTTGAATCGCTTCATCATCGAACAATTTCGCCTGTGTCCCACAGATAGCAATGAAAAGCACATTTAGCTTTCTCATCGAACCAAGCTTTAGCAACCCTCGCATCGCTTCAACTCCCTTGGTATCACAACACCACTCAATCAGGCGGCAATAGTCGAGAATATGATATGGATCGATCAATATCCTGCTGGTATATCCGCGATAATGCGATTAATACGATTCGATCCTTCTTCGATCGGGGAGCAAGCAATTGCTGTTGTCGAGGAATCTTCAAGGTGAAGGCCGAGGATGATACTCAAGAGGAGAAATTCGAACAGAGAGTTCGCCATACGGATGTCCTCGACCCATGGAGACATCGATGATAGAGCAGCAACCAAACTCAAGTGAGATCGTGTGGGTATCTCTTCAACACAACTTGCAAGAGATCCAAGACCGCATCTACCGACTTTTCAAGTGCTTAACCCGCTCAATAGTTCCCCTTCACGCCGAAGTCCTTTAGCCTCTCCGACATCCTCGAGTTTTTGAACGTACGTCAAGTATGCTTGATATCTCTCGATAAGAAATGAAATGAGCTTTCTTTTTTTTCTTGATGAAAATGAATGCGTGATAATGCATGAAGAATGCAAACGAATGTAATGGTAATGCATTTAAGAATGCAATACGACGGTGAATATATGTAAGAATGCCATACGATAGTTGATACATGTAAGAATGCAATGATGTAAATGTAAGAATGCAATGGACGATACATATCGGTTATGCGAAATCATGTAAAGTTAAATATAACAAGGGTTTGTCACGACATGGTTTCGACGCTCACCCACAATTCCCCAAACAAGGTTGGTTCTAGTGTTTTTATGCTAAATGCCTCTGAGTCTCGTATCCCTTTTAGAAAATATCACCACGCCGATCGACTACGTGAGGATAATACTCCAAAAGTATACCCAAGAAGCCAGCCTAACTGGATACCAAAAATCCTTCGAGCTGCCTGGGCTTAGTTCGACATCCTAATACTTAGAGTTATAGGCCCTTTGTCCAAGAATTATCATCCCGCACTATTGTACGCGGTAATAACTCCCTAAAAAGACTAACTCTAAGTCGGTCTTCACGCCGATCCAAAGAACACTGATGTCCAATGGACCTAAGCTACTCAACCACTCTAAACTTATGTTTCCTAAGCCTCGGTATTGGGCTTATCTATGAACCATAACCAAACAATGCCCCAATATCAAAATATATCAACAGGATATAAAGAAATAATAGCAATGAATAATAACACAAGTTTAAGAATTAAATTAGGTCACTCGCTTTTAAAAGTGTCCTCAAAGGAAGTCGCCAATCAAGCAACCTTTTCAAAAATCTTTAATTCTCAAAATAAAGTGAAATCGCCACCTAATTTTATTTGTTCTAAAAAGAACGGGAAATATAGATAAAACCCCAAACAATGGATAAGGCGTCTACGGACTAAAAAAAAGTGGGATCGGAGCTCTATGTGTGGGGAAGGTATTAGACCCTTTACATCCATCGTACTGGATGGGACCCATTTAATTCTACACTTTTGTGTGTGTTTACTAAGTTATAGATGCTAAAACAAAATTGTTTATTATTATTTTGAGTTCGACACTTTCGTAACCAAGGCCTACATATTCCTCGCAATGGGAAAGTCAAACTCGTAGTTCCTCTTAAAAAGGTTTTAAGTTGTTGTATTGATTTATAAGAAAAAATCGTAGAGTTAGACATTTCAAATACTTTGAACTAGACTTGTTTTGTTTGTTTGAAAAGCTTAAGTCCTCGCTCGTATTTGAAACGACTATTACACCTCTTTATCCGAAAAGAGTTTTATGATCGCGATGTAGAAAAGATTTGAGTGAGTTGAATTGTTTTTATGCGGATGAAAAACCAACAACGAGGCTGGCCTCACGATTCAAATACTAGAAACCCGAGGAACGAAAGTTCGCCCAAGTCGCCTATCATCCAAAAAGTTTTCTTGAGAAAAGTGAAGTGAAACGAGTTCACATTATTTAAGAGTCTTGCTACGTGTCTAGCGGTCCAACGACTTAAAGACTAAAGTTTGTTGGGGACAAGTTTTAAGCAATCGTCTAGCGTTCAACGACTAAAAACTTGTACTTTATCATGGGAAAGATTTTGAAAAGGCAACTGACGCTGGATCGAGGTTCAAAACTTTAATTATGAAAGTGTTTTCGAGATGCGAGTTATGGTTAATCGAGCATATGGTCCTAGGTGCGATAATGGAAAAGAACAAATCAATATGCATTACTAAATAAAGCAAGTAAATTAAAAGCCCACAAGGTGGCTTAAACAATCTATCAGGTGTTTATAACAAATAAATTCAATCGACTAATTAAACGAAACTTAATCAAGTAATTGTTCAAATAAAATTAATTAGGTAAACTAATTAATTTTAAATAACCTAATTAGATAATTAAATAATGTTTAACTAATCAATTAAAGTTTCATTGTTCCCAAGAGTAAGCGTATGCTGTATGTGCAAACGCTGTGACGCTCAAAGCTTTTCCACTCAGTGATCAAAAAATTGCTCGCATTTGAAAGTATTAGTTTGAAAATATTTTTGTCAGGTTTGTGAATAATAAATAAATAATGCAATAAAGATTATCTTACTAATTATTACAACAAGTGAATTACAATTTTACAAATGGGGATAATATAGAAAAAAGAAAAAATGCTAAAATTTCCTAATAATAAAAAATAATGCCTAACTAATATTAAAATTATTTTTGGTATTTTGGGTATTAATAATTTTAATGATTAAATATAATAATTGTAAATTTTTAAAATAGAAAATAATATTAGTTGGTAAATATAATAATAATAGTTACTAATAATAAGAATAATGGTTAGTAATAACAAATATTTATAGTAATAATAATAAATAATAGTAATAAAAAACATAGTAGTAATAATAATATTAATAATACTAATAATAATAGTAAAATAAAATAAAAGTAATAATAATAAATATTAGTAATAGCTTATTAAGTTAATAATATTAGTTATAATAATATATACTAATCCTATTAAACCAAATTGTTAAAATTGAAAGTGAAGCAACAATACCCATTACCCACACTCCTCTCCTCCCCACGATATTTCGTAAGGCGTAAACCCATCTTCTCGAGCAGTTATAGATTGCTTGCATGTTTGGTCCGATCTGAGTTCCATCGACTGGTCCGATTGGTCGCTGATTGACCTCGCCTCCGATTCTTCGTTCACATGATCGATGTCGGGCTCGCGATTCCGCTCCGCCGATCGCCTCGCCGCGATCCTTCTCCGCCTTCTCACCGCCGATCCCGCCTTCTTTCACCGATCAAAATCCTCCAAACGCGATTTGGGGCGAGGGCCTTAGACGCTTAACGGCGAGGCCGGCCTTCCGACTGTCCGGTAGTTTGTCCTATAAAACTTCTTTCCTTCTTCTCCGGTACGTGTTTAGAGACGATGGCGACTAGAGTAAGTTGTGGTTTGGCTGTTTGACCGTCACAATCGCTACCGTGTCGCTATGAATGAGTAGGGTTTTTGAACCGATAAGGTCTCAGGTTCTGCTTTTTTTGAACTGGGTTTCGGTCAGACACTACCTTCATCTCCTGTAATGTGATACCGTGTTAACTTTCCTTTTTTCGAATCCATTTTTGGGACTTTTGTTTGTGGTATCTTGAAAGTTTTTGAAACCGGCTGAATTGGTTCGAATAGACGCTACGATGTTTTCACGGCTTTTTCGTCGAATAGTCAGATTTGGGTTTTTTGCTTGGTCTCACATGATTTTCTTCGAATGGCCCTGGGTTTGTATTTTTGGGATAGATATTATGCTCTCTTTTCAATGGTTTTTGTTTTTGAACCATCCTCGAACTCGACATTACGCCGGTATATTTAAATATTGCATACTTTTCTTTGGTTTTTCTCGCTTTTCTTGTCTTAATGCAGACTCGCTGTAATGTATGCTCGCTTACTTTTCTCCGATTGGTATTGGCTTTCAGATGTCAAACATCATATGTCGTTATCCTTTCCCTTCGCTTTCCTTGTCCTCGCTTGACCGTTGTTATAACACTGCCGCTTTTGCTTACTTTTGGTGTCGATAACTTGCATTTTGTTTTGTTTGTGACCAGGCCGATAACCATGGTCCGGCTTGGTTGTCGCTTTCCGCTACTCATTGCATCGCCCGCTTTCATCGATAACTATGCCGTAGCTATAATTGTCTTCTTGCCTTCCTTTTTGTGAACTAAATTTGTTTTATGATTTGTAATTAGGAAAAGAGACAACAAACCATGATTAATCTAGACATGAGCGAATACGAATTGATTAAACCTCTAACCCGATTCCTTGACACATACCCTAATGATGAGATCAGAGAGGATAAATGTTCTTTTAATTTCTTGCTTAAAATTCATATCATTATGACTTATGCTAATCGCTTTCTTCTTCTTTATTTTTCATGAATGATGGCAATCTATGGCAAAGCCAGCTAATGAGATCGAAGATGGAAGCATCGAGACGAAGGGCAAAGGAATACAAGAGATGAAGATCTTGTTAGCATGGACTTCTCGCTAGAAATTGTATTGTAACAACTTAGTTATAAGTTAGACTGGCTTAACATTTGCATAATTCCTTGGAAGCATGTAAGACTTTTTACCAAACGTGTGAACTTGTAGATTTTGAAACAACGTGAGTTCAATTGGAATTTGTACACCCGTGAAATGTCAATACAATTGGAATCTTGTAATTCAAACTTGATTTAATCTTGAATAAAATCCAAACTTGTACACTATATTTTGAATAGTTATCTTGAATAAAAATAACATCCAAACTAATATTGCACATTAACTGTGATTCTATGTCTTATTTCCAAACCAACCTTGGTAACAATTGGATAGAAAAATTAAATTATCTTGAACTTAATTTAAATATTTTCAAAACGTTAAGTACCGAACGCTTCTAAATACTTAAAAATAATGGAATAACCGGAAAACAACTCGATTAACAAAACTCAACTTGTCTTTAATTCATGAGATCTCAACTAAATTTTCCAATTTTGCTCGAGTCGATTCTGAACAAAACCAATGCCAGACACCTTTCAAGATTATTTCTCTCTTCCAAAATCCACCGCCAATGTCCAGAGAAACAAAGTTCCAACTATCCTCGCACTTTCCATGACCATCCACTCAAATCAAATCCTTCATCTTAGCCACAACTTAGATGGCCCAAAATACTAAACCTTCAAAGACGCATGAGATCGTTGATTCCAACCATTGTACTATAACTATTTCAAACATGTGGAACTTCAATTATATAACCGCTCAAAAGGCGAGTTAACTTAGAACCAAGACATCAATAAATCCACATTTTTGACTCCATACCATTGCAAGAAAAATCCAAGAAAATTTATGATGTGAGGGTAAATTTTGGGGTGCGAATTTAAATACATGGGTATTCTACATCCACAAAAAATTACTCACTAATCCTAAAGTCTCCTAAGAGATAAGTATATTAGTCATAGTAATTATAATACGATAAAGAAGAACAATTCAAAAGACATTCACTTAAGATATAATTTTAATAGACAAAACCATCATTAAAGTCAAGACTTTATCCTAGAACATAATCATTCTTCATCAATCAAATGTTCCAATTGTAGCCATCCAAATTACTCGAATCTTTGATTCATTTTCTCATTCTTCACCGATTACTTCTAAAGATAGAACCCGTAGTACTCCAAAAGAGATCTAACATGGTTCCCTACCAATTCACTATCGAGTCTGAAATACTTGTTGACAACAAACGAGGTGAATAAATGAGAATTATCTTCATCTTCCTCAAACCGAAAGGCACAACATTAATCTTTATCCCAATTAAAATACCTCTAGAAAATAATCGATCTCTCATGGTAAGCAATTGAGAATCATCCTCCAACAAAATACTAACACGACAGAGCCCTTACCTTCCATATGCTATGTAGAGCTTCCCCGTTAATAAACAAGAATCGACAGGGCGCTCATCCAAGGATTCATAACATGTTTTAATCGAGTAAACTCAATATTTCGCACAAGAAATCATCTCACCGCATGATTTAGAACCGAATCGAGCAAGAATAAAAACTTCCTCTTGTCAGAGATTTGTTGTAGACAAATTTTCAGGCATCGACTACCTTTTTCCAAATGCAATTTGTACCTTCTAATAACACACGTGAAACACAAATATATGGATCTGTCGCATGAGCAAACACTCAAAATACATCCTTCAACGCTTAATTGCCTAAATAACACAATGAAAGAACCGACTTGTTTATTTTATGCTTATCGCAATGTCATGGATAACAAGAGTCGCCACCGCTTTTTTTATCCAATAAAGGGAAGCAAAAGAACAGAAAATACCTTTGTTAGATTTCGAGTACGGAGGAAGTTATGAAAAGGAAGGTATTAGCACCCTTTCCATCCGTTGTTTTCACGGCTCTAGTCATTAGCTCACTTTTTGAAAATTACTGTGTTTTGTGTAGTTTGAAAAGTATTTTGACATTTCGCTTTGACTTCGTAATGATTCTCGTTGAATGTATAATGGTGTGTTTGGAAATGTTTCATTGAAAATGTTTAACTTTGTAATGATTCCTGTGAATGTATACAAAGTGTTTGAAAAGAGTTTTTGAAAAGTGAGAAAAAGTATTTGTTGATCGAGCAAGCAATAGTCTTATTTACCTACTCATAATGGTCGCTTCCATGTTTTTCCTTCTCCTTTAGAATAAGGTTATCTATACCATTATTGGTAGGTAACTTTATTCATTTGGTTGTAAGTGGACAATCGAAAGGTCATCGTATGGTCATAGAGGGAACATGTAAGGATACCTTAGCAATTTCAGTAGGGACAATCATCACTTATTCGTAGGGCAAACGAGGGACTAGATCATGTATTTGTAGGCAACATCGAGGGTCATCGAGGGTCATCGAGAAATATGATCTTTGTATCAAGAGATTATGATGATGTATTTGTAAGCGATTTGCTAAAATTCCCTAATGCTCTACGAACATGACCATTGTATTCCGGAAGACAACCGCAGAGGATACCCATGGAAGTGCATGTGAAGAAGTGTGTTCAATTTAACGCCGGTCAAAGATTCAACGCCGAGAACCTCACGTGAAAGCTAGGCTCCATTGCCTTCTCCAATCGTCCACCAACCTAAAACCCGTGAAATCAAACAAAAACAAAACCAAGTGCCCAAATCAGATAATTAAGGTACCATGAGTTCAATGGCAATAATTTGGTCCGAAGTGGTTGTATCGTGGTATACTTAATCTTCTCGTATATATGCCCTAACAATGGTGTTTAGTGATTTAGCCACCAAACCTTACAAACGATGGATCAAACTCAAGTATTACATCTCAAGAACTCATAGATGGTTAGTTCATATCAAAACACGATAAAAATCAAAATCGAAATTATGAATATAATGCACCTGAGTTCATAGTAATAACGATTCAAACGTGTTCGCCATGGTTATGGATCCATTCATTCTATATTACCTCAAGAGCACCGATGAAGTGCTCGAGGATGGCTGGAAATTGGAATTCGAGTTTGCAAGTTTTCTTGAAATTTTGAGAATTCTAGGTTTGTCTTGGAGGCAAGCATTCATGTCCTTTGCATCCGAGGTCATTGTGGTATTTATAGAAAAGAGATTAGTCAAGAAGAACGAGAAAATATATTGCTTTGAATGCAAAAAATATTTCATTGGAAATTTTATCAAATCTTTCCAAAATGGCTCAATCTTGCCTTAAAGCTTTGGTACAATTTTGGTAGCTTCAGATGGGCTATCTCGACCTCAAGACAAGTAGAAATCAAGCTCAACTCATCTTATCATTTACCTTTATATTTTATTCAATTAAAATTGAATTTTAGCCATTTAATTCAAAAATAAATTAAATAAATAAGGAGGAGGCGTACAATGAGTGTAAGTGGTCATGGATAATCTCAAGAATAAGTTTGACATGAAAACTTAGGCCCATTTAGAAAAAACTTGCATTTGCTAAGTATTTCTTCATGCACTTCTCCAAAATGTCAAACTTGCTCAACTTGTATCTTGCTCAATTTTCAATATTTTAAAGTGTTCTTGGACTTTTGGAAAGCTCAAGATGTCCTCTAAACAATCCTTTTGTTTTATCCTAATTGAAGTTTCATGTTCATGTACACTTTTGCAAAAATATGACTTTTGTTGACTTTTAGAAGGACCTATAATGTCTCGATCCATAACCTCAAACGAAGGCCCAAAGCTCAGAGACCTAATTGTAGAGAAATCAATTCCCTTCAAAATAAGCATTTGTGGAAAATTTCTAATAAAGTATGCAGTTATGCCCGGTCAAAGTTCTCATGGACTTTTGTCCAAAAACCCTAATTGGAAATCTCTTTGATCAAATCCTGACTTTTCTTGATGAATCATAATCAACCCTTGATAATATGAAAATAATGACTTCATAATATTGATGTTTACCAAAATGATGAAGTTTGATCAGATGTCGACCGAATCGACTTTTTTATCCAATACAACCGATTTTCAACCATTCGAGCAATCGATCAGAAAACTTCAAATAAACTTAAAACTTGACATAGTGATCCTCGAGACATACGAGGAGGTATTATGACCACTTCAGCACTAGAACTTGATTTTGTTCGAGAGAAGCAAAACCCTAGTCGGGTCGATCACGGAGAGTAGGTTCATCCGGTCAACCCTTGAGAAATTCTCGAGGAGATGGATCGCTTGATAAATAGAGGGAAAATTTTGCATAGCTCGCTCAATCTTCGCACTAATGCGACTGCGTCATTTTCGTGACCAAGGTGAAGATGATCGACACCGAGTACACCTTGCACCCACCGTATATGGAATGAGATTGTCACCGACGGCGTGTCGAACGGGCTTATAGATGCCATTCGCAGATGTTGATGATGGAGAGCGAGTCGACGTTGACTGCGCTTGTCTTGGAATTAGAGTACCGTATGTATTGATTTTTAACCATATATGCATTTTCATGTAAGTGGTGGATATCGAATATAGTCGAGATGGCATTAGATGCCATCCGAGGATGGTGACGTAGTCGACACGGGCTTAAAGACGCCATCCTGAGTGACGAGATTTGAATAAACCCTTGTCTCGCTATATCTCAAATGAGTACTCATTAAGATGATAGTTTCCATCTTGTTTCGTGTATTAATCAGTATCCTGTTCGGATAACTTTCCGGTCGCTCGTATAGTTTTCCACATGTTTCGACATACATTTGAATTTCCCGTCTGAAAGTAACTTTCTACTTGATGGGGAAATTTAACTTGAAAAGATATGGTTAGCTCTATGCAATTTTTATGATGCATGCTGTTCATAAGAAAAGTGACGCCAGGATTCAATATGAATTCAAATTCTCGCTCAAACGATTTACTCTTTTCGATTTGTTTATAAAGATGCGAGCATCGCTTTATTATTTTCAACACAAGAAAGATGATTTAATGATTAAGAAAAGGGAAAGTCATAATACCTCAATTGATATGATATGCATAACGACTAGCGCAAACTAGACGCAACGATCGGAGATTATAGTGGGATTGTGTTATAAAGGGAATAGATGGAGCACCCTAAATATATATAGTTATCTATAGCTTTATATATGAATATGTTTGATATGTTCTGTGTTTTTAATTGCTATTTCTATGATCGGGAAAGTTTCTCCTTCTGGGATTTTAAGAATGATAGAATGTGGGATCCTAGTGTTTGTTATTATTGGTTCGCAAAGATCCGTGATCTTCGTGATACATATCCCCTAGTGGGATCGTGAGCATTTGTAGCTCTGACCAGGTGGATCTATGGTTTGTTTGGTCCGAGAGAAAGAAATTTGCCCAAGCGACGAGACCTCAGGCCTACGTATTCTCAAAAGGATGTCGAGAAAGTCGAGCAATCGTAGTTCCCACTTATGCTAATGAGCAAACGGATGTTAGTAAGAGATGATAAATGTCATCTTAATGAAAAATGTATCTAATCTATTTCATCACATACATTTTTGAAAAGTTTGATTGATAAAATCTTTCATCGTGAAGTTATAGGTGTTTTGTCGAGTGTACAAGCCGCTACTACACTTACATGTTTAAGAAAGATGTTTGAAAAGATGATCAATCTTTTAACTGTAAGTATTGGGTGTTTTGTTGAGTGCATGTTGCTACCACTTACAATTAAGAGATGTTTTTTGTTTGAAAACGCTTGAAAAAGTTTTGAAAAAAAGTTTGATCGATGCATGTGATAGATGAGATACTTCTTCCATGTAGATGATGATGTCCAAGTCTCAAGGATAAATTGATCGACTAAAGGGATGCTTTTAAGAACCATGGGTCCTGTATTGTAAGCCCAAGATGAGGCATTCCGAGGGTCGAGGGTCATCGAGGTCCTTGTACGAAGCTCAAGAGGAAGCTATAGGTATGGTCGGCTTTCATTTTAAAAGGGATTTCACCGAAACCATCCTTTGAATTTAGAGCAATTTCACCGGAAATTACTCTCCTCGATTCTATCCTAACGCGTGATTTTTGTATAGGAAGCCCATAGAGGTTGTTAAGAGATTTCTTGTCTCTTTCATTGTATGATGCCCAAGAGAAGGCTAAACTCAACGAGGAGTTCTTTGAACGAAGCCCAAGAGGCCGACTCAACAGGAGTGTTGTCTTATACGGAAGCCAAGCGAGGCTAAAACTGGGGAGAGTTATCTTGTATAAAGCCCAAGAAGAGGCTAAACTCAACTGGGATGAGTTATCTTGTATAAAGCCAGCTTGAGGCTACAATCGGGAACCTATCGTTGTAACTAATTGTTATGTTATAATTAGACAATTGTATAAACAGTGTGTGTGTGATATGTATTCACGAGTTTATGAAGGAAATATAAACAATGCATGATGTTTATTTACAAGAGTTTATGAAGTAAATATAAACAAGTGTCCGAAACGAACGCTAAAAACTAATCTAACTTGATTATTTACTAAGTTCGAATCAGGTACAAGGAAGTAAATATGTACACGGACGAAGTTTTTATGTACAAAGAAATATGGATGTACAGTGAGGGTCGAATTACACCATGAGGGAGGCCCATTGGTTTGAAAGCGCTCACAGTGAATAATGCTCCTTTCAATACCAATGGTATTCAGCAGTATACACAGATGAAATGAAACAAACTACCGACGCTTATCCGTGTTTAAGTATTTTCAAAAAGTATCTGTTATGTATGTATAAAAATTTGTATGTATTTGAAGAAAGTTTGATATGTACAAAGAAATATTATGTACACAAAAGAATGTTATGGGACTTACACCGTGAGGGAGGCCCATTGGTTTAAAAAGCAACACTGGAAGAATTCTTCTCTTAATACCAATGGAATTGGTGTATAAACAAGCTAATACGTAAAACAAAATGATTTAAGTTTATTCATGCTTGATATTGATTGAATATGTACAAAGAAATAATTATGTACATAAAAGGATCGGGACTTACACCAGGGAGGCCCATGATCGATCGAGAAATTCGAGAGAAAACGAATTCTTTATCGCTTAAATCGGATCGATCATGGTGAAAAGATGTAAGTTTGATGAAAGTTTTGAAAAATGATTTTGAAAGTGTTTTGAAATGTGAAGTTTATTTATGAGAAGTTTTGAAAAGAATCGAAGTCGAAAACTTGAAAAAATTCACCTTTAAAAGGAGGTTTGAAAAAGTGCTCGTAACGCTGCTTTCGATTAAAATATAATCGATGAAAGTTTTTCTGAAATTTTGCACAATCATAAAATAGATATATTTATTGACAAGTGTACAAAACATCACCTCAAAATGAGGAGTTTTGATTGGTTAAAAAATTGTGAAGTTTTGTAAAAACATGAAAAATATGAAGAGTTTTAAAAAGAATGGTTTCTGAGAGTAGTGAACCCCGACCGTTGGATGGCTACGTACAAAGGACTACGGCAAGCTAGCAACCATCGACAAACGCGCTTGTGTTTATGAACCAAAACACGGTAAACAAATATATTGAAATTTTGAATTTTTAAACTCAAGAACACGCTAGAGTTTGTTTCTTCCTCTTGATCCTCGATTCCTCAAATCATGCTATAATCTTTGTTTCTCAATGAAATTCAATGAAATAAACATGAAAGTTGCTCGATTTTGAACAAGGAATACGATGATGATCAATTGCATTTATTTTTGGTCTAGCATGTTTGAATTTATGGGAACCACGAAGAACCTAGAACTCATTTTCTAAATTAAATGATGCATAGTTGATGATTCTTTGATTTTTTTGAGGGCTTATGATCGTGTTAGGTGCGGAAAGAGATTGGCCAAGAGTTTTTGCATTTAAGTTCAAAGAATCACGATATCCAAGTTCGAGTTCTAACCTGCAAGTCGAGATCAAGATGATGATTGCGCCGCTTCCAACTTGTTTTTCAATCACATGCATCACTCGGCGTGTAAGCAGGATGGTCTCATTTGAGCTTGCTCCAATCCTTCTAACCAAGTCGACCGCAGCTAGCTTAAAATGAAACTTGAAATCGTGGTTAATGGAGTTACAGTTGTTGGTTATTGATCTGGATCATCCCTATGATGCTTGTAGATGATGTTTGAATGATTACAACACAAGTTAATCAAGCCTAGCCACGATTTTGAAACTTAAGGCGGTTTGGTACAAGCATATGTTCATGGCATGTGATTTCTCGACGTTTTGATCATGTTGTTTTTAAGTTTTAAACAAGTTTAATATTGATTATGGAATGTGTTTGACACCAATTTGATAAAAGTTTTCATCAATTTTCAAAAATGCAAGTTTTGGCAATTTGAACTATGTTTTGATTTTGAAGAAAGAAGAGAGAAAGCATAACTTTGCATTGCTTTGTGTGATTTGAACTTGAAATGATGCTCTATTTATAGGCCAATACTCCGAAATGTTAGGCATGAGTACATGGCATTTGGAAATTCAAGGATGCCTTATGGGTAAGAATAACTTTTCAAAAGGAAAAGGAAGTTTCCTCTTTACCATGTGTGAAAATCTTCCAATTGATCTTATCTCATCTCAATTATATCTAGCTGATATTTATCACTCTAAGCTCGAATTGGCAAGGTGGCAATGTTTCTAGATGAAGAAATCTCAAAATGACCTATAATTTGAAGTTTTGACCTTGAAAAACCATGTTCATGGAGCCTTATGTTTCAGTTTCAAAAGTATAGCTAGAATCCATGGATTTGAGAGTTCTTGGAAATTTTGGAAAGCTTGTTTCAAGAGCTACAACTTTCATGTTTTGAGTTTTCCAATTCAAATGGAACTAGGTGAAAAAATGGCATGAATTTTGGAAAAAATAAGAAATTTTAACACTTAGAAAGTTTTCTAAGTGTTGAAACTTTTGACTTTTTGTTGACTTTTCCAAATTCTTTGATTTTTTATGATCATGATGGATCATTTGAAGTATTTTGATGATGGAAAAGTTTTGATTTGAAAATTTGACCAAAAGTCAAAGTTTGACTTTTCCGTAGATGAATTTTCATCGACATGTTTCGAAATCGATCGATGAAGTCTGTGAACTTCGTGATGTTTTGAATCCGAAATTAATGATGTTGTATCTAAGATATGATGACCAATCTCAGCCAAAAAGTCATTTCTTTGCTCAAAAGTCGAGAATGCTCATGCTCGATCAAAACCCTAATTGGTCGATCCTCATCGATCAATGAGAAAATGAATATCCGAGGATCGAAGATTGATGATTCGATCAAGATAGATCAAATGAGGTGATTAAAACTCAAACCCTAATTGTTTCCTCTCGAATCGATGAAAATCGATGAAACCCTAATTTTGACCGGAATGCTATACCGATTAATGTCGCCTCGAATTGCTAATGATGCAAATGTAAGGTGGTATATTAGGTCAAAAATTGGGGTATGACACATGCGAGTATATGATAATGCTCGTGAGTGACATATGCGCATGTTATGATTTTTATGAGTAATGTATGAATGTAGATGTGGTGGTATTTCAAAACATATCCATCTTGGAGAAGATATAACGTTATTGAGGATCTTTGATCTTTGCTTGGGGATGAACATCTTGACTGAGAATAAAAGAGATATCGATTCCTCTAATGCACTATCTGACCAAGTTTCTGGTCTAGATATTAATGCTGTTGGGGAATGATAATCTTGAAAGATACTCAGGTGGGGTTGAATATCTTGTATATAAATCTTTATAGGAATGGTGATATTGAATAACCCCACCGCTGGAGACCGACATAAGTTGATCGATGATTTGTTATTGCTGGGGACCAATGTAACAAAGCCTGACGCTCACTACCGGGACCCATATGACAATGTAGATGATCAACGTCAGTGGACCAATGTGATAACTCGAGAATATAGATAAGGTTGATATGATCACCGCCGGGACCAACATTATGACGCTGATAAGATCACTTCCGGGACCAACGTGATGAAGTTGATAGATCACCGCCGGACTAACGTGATGATGTTGATAGTATCACCGTGATGATGTTGATAGGATCAACGCCGGACCAACGTGATGATGTTGATAGGATCACCGCCGACCAATGTGATGATGTTGATAGGATCACTACCTGGGACCAACGTGATGAGTAGGTTGTGTGCTGAAAGGAGAAGATAAAGTAATAATTTTATTAGAGATCTGCACTCGCTGTGGAATGATGGTTCTATGGGTATTGTAGGTTATCCGTGGGACTTTTGGCAAAATGACTTTGGGACGATGGTGACTTTAGTTGTCGAGTCAGAGTAATTATTGTTTCGCTCACTTTTGTATGTTCAGAACAAATATTTATTGTTAGATGCATATAATCATTCAAAACAACCATTGGACTTTATGCAAACAAAGATAAAAGCAAAATTGAACCGAAAATAAATCAGACACTTTTGAAAAGGACTATAGATATAACATGTACAGACAAATATCCTAGTAAGAGAAATTGTTCAAGCATTTTGGAAAATAGTAAAAGCTATGTGAAAAAATCGCCGAGTTTCAACTATGCTATTGCTCATATATTTTCGACTATCTCATCTCCTTGCTTCTGTGAAGGTGATCGAACCGATCTGCGCCATTCAACTTGATAAGTAGTGTAGTCCTAAGCGATCTTGACGACATAGTCGTAAGCTTTAATCCCTAACTTTTCCTAGATCACCACACCCCATTTTTGACCTAAGATACCACCTTACATTTGCATCATTGCATAACTAACAGCCTCGTATAACATTAATCGGGTATACCACAGTCAAAATTAGGGTTTCATCGTTTCATCTGAATCAAGAGGCAATCAATTAGGGTTTGAGTTTTTCTCACCTCATTTGATCTATCTTGATCAAATCATCGCCTCCCGATCATCGACACCCATTTTTCTCACGTATCAATCAAGGATCGACCAATTAGGTTTTGACTGCATGGAATTCTCTCGACTTTTAGCAAGAAATAACTTTTGGATAGAGATTGGTCATTATATCTTAGATACAACATATTGACCTAATTTCGGATTCAAAACATCACGTGTTCATGACCATCATCGCTTTCGTAAACATTGATGAAATTTCATCTGCATAGAAAAGTCAAACTTTGACTTTTGGTCAAAATTTTCAAAACAAAACTTTTCAATCATCAAAATACTTCAAATGAGCCATCATGATCATAAAAATCAAAGAATTTGGAAAAGTCAACAAAAGTCAAAGTTTTATACTTAGAAAATTTTCTAAGTGTTGAAATTTTATTTTTCCAAACTTTATGCCATTTTTTCACTTAGTTCCATTTTGAATTTGAAAAATCAAAACATGAAAGTTGTAGATCATGGAAAATCTTTCCAAAATGTCCAAGAACTCTCAAATCCATGGAGTCTAGCTATGCTTTTGAAACATAAGGCTCCATGAAACTTGATTTTCAAAGTCAAAACATCAAATTATAGGTCATTTTGAGTTTTCACCAAGAAGCAATCCAACCATGCCAATGATCATTGAACTGATAAATATCAGCTAGATATAATTGAGATTGGATAGAATCAAAATAAGATTTTCACACATGGTAAAAAGGAAGCTTCCTTTGCTTTACAAATGACATTCTTACCCCTTTTCTTTTGAATCACCAATTCCTTGTACTTGTTGCCTAACATTTCGTAATTTGTTGCCTATAAATAGCTCACCAATTCAAGTCCAACTACACCAAAGCATCACAAATACATGCTTTCACTCTTTACTTTTGAAAATCAAAGCATTATAGTTCAAATTGCCAAACTTGCAAACTTGAAAATTAATGAAAACCTTTGAATAATTTGGTGTCTAACATATCATAATATCCATATGGAATCTTGAACATTAAAATCAACATAGAGCAAGCTAGAATTCAGAATCACCTTTCATGACATTTTCTTGCCAAACCGCCTTATCAATCGAATTCGTGGCCAAGCTTGATTAAACCGAGTATCGATCATCCAAACACATTCCACATCATATGAGTGATCCAGATCATCAGCAAGCATCCGTAACACCATTTACATCAAAATCCGCTTCTATTTCCCGATGCAGGTCGACTTGAGTAGATGATCCATGAATCCAATGCACCACTCACACGCCTTCTATACATGCCGCTGTGCTCAAGCAACATAAAACAACAACCGAAGCATCAAAATCCGCCGATCCTCACTTTTCGGTATGCATATGAACTGTGATATCCATATTCCTTGCACTAATTGAAAAGCTCACGCCATTTCTTTCTCTCGACATCTAACGATCATTAACCCTCAAAAATCCAAGAAACATCAACCACACGCCATTTAATTTGAATTCTTAGATTTGGGTTCTTCGTGTTCTCTAAATCAAAACATGTTAGCTAAATATAAATGAAATTAACAACCACCTTCATGTTCGTGATGAAAACCGACAAGTTTGATTTTTATTTCACTCAATTTGGTTGAGAAACAAAGATTTGAGCTTGAATTTGATTGAAAATCAAAATCACGAAGAACATTACGCTGTTCTTCATCTGTTTTCCAATTTAATTTTTGAAATTTCCATCTCGATATTAACGCCTGTCATTGTCCACTAAAACACGTAAATGCTTGGTCTAGTGGTTGCTTGCTTGCTCTTAAGGCTCTTGCCACTGTCCACCCATGGTCATGGGTTCAACACCATCAGACCATTCTTTTACAAACTTTCCATTTTTTCATGTTTTTCATCAAACTTTCAATTTTTTTGACCAATCAAAACTTCTTATTTGAGATGATTTTTAAACACTTGTCAATAAATACATCTATTTTATGATAGTAAAAATTTTCTAAAAAACTTTCATCCGATTAAATTTTAATCGAGCCGAAACGACGCTCAACACTTTTCAAACCTCCAAAGGTGAATTTTTCAAGTTTTCGACTTCCGATTTTATCCAAAACTTCTCATAAATGAACTTCACATTTCAAAACATTTTAAAACATTTTCAAATCATTTTTCAAACTTTTATTAAACTTGCACATTTTTACCATGATCAATCCGATTTAAACGATAAAATCAAATTCGCTCTTTTCTCGAATTTCTCAATCGATCATGGGCCACCCTTATGGTGTAAGTCCCAACTTTATGTACATACTTAGTTTTACTTGTACATACTCAAACTCATTGTCAATATTCAAACATAAACAAATTTCTCTCGCTTTGTTTTCGTCGCTTGTTTATACCCAATACCATGGTATTGAAAGGAGAAGAATTCCTGAAACTTCTTTAAACCAATGGCCTCCTCACGTAAGTCCCATAACATTCTTTGTGTACATAATATTTTTTGTACATATCAAATTCTTTTCAAACACATACAATTTCTATCCCATAACATGATACTTTTATACTCAAGTACGTATAAACTTTGATCGCTTGTTTTACCACTTGTATATACAAACCAAACATTCTTTATGTACATACATAATCTTTTTCGTACATATCAAACTTTATCGTACATACATATACTTTTTCAATACTTTTATCCGTACATAACATGTATACCTTTTATATAAACTTCAAACAATCATTTCCGCTTCATCTCAGACATTTTACATCGAATACCATTGATTTGAAAGGAGCATTATTCCCTCGTGAAAGCTTTCAAAATCAATGGGCCTCCTTATGGTATAAGTCCCAACCTCCTATGTACATCCATCTTCTCTACATAAATACTGCTCGTACATATTCATTTCCTTGTACACAATTCAAACTTGTAAATAATCAAGTTACTGCTTTTAAACGCTCGCTCACGACACTTGTTTATATTTCATAAACTGCTGTAAATAAACATCATGCATTATTTATATTTCCTTCATAAACTCCTGTGAATACATATCACACACACACACACACACACACACACACACACACACACACACACCTGTTTATACAAACTGTCTAATCATAACATAACAATTAGACTAATCAATAGGTTTCCCACAGTTCAGCCTCCGCTTGGGCTTTATACAAGACAATCCATCCCCAGCATGGGTTAGCCTCCTATTAGGCTTCATATAAGAAAACTCTCCCCACATAGTTTAGCCTCCTATTAGGCTTTATATAAGACAACACTCCCCTGTTGAGTCAGCCTTCTCTTGGGCTTCGTTCAAAAGAACTCCTCATTGAGTTTAGCCTCTCGGCATCATACAATGAAAGAGATAGAAATCTCTTAACAGCCTATGGGCTTCCAATACAAAAATCACCCACGCTAAGATAGAACCTCGAAAGGATGGTTTCATGAAATCACTTTCAAATCCCAGAGTAAAATTTCTTGAAATTGCTTTTATTCAAAAAGGATGGTTTCTATGAAATCCTTTTAACACAAAGCCACCCATACCCTATAGCTTCCTCGAGCTTCACAAGGACCTCCGACGACTCGATGACCCTCGAATGCCTTCTCGGCTAACAATACAAGGACCCACGTGTTTTAAAAGCATCCCTTTAATCCAATCAATTTCTCCTAGATTTAGACATCTATCATCTCTATGGAAGAAGTATCTCATCTATCACATCACATACAATTAAAACTTTTCAAACCTTTTAAATAAAACATCTCTTAATTGTAAGTGGTAACGCTTGTACACTCAAGCAAAACACCCAATACTTACGCTAAAAGATTCAATCATCTTTTTCAAACATCTTTCTTAAACATGTAAGTGGTAACGCTGTACACTCAAGCAAAACACCTAATACTTACGATGAAAGATTTTAATCAATCAAACTTTCAAAAATGTATGTGATGAAATAGATTAGATACATTTTTCATTAAGATGACATTTGTCTGCCTCTTACTAACATCCCGCTGCTTTCCACTAGCATAAGTGGGAACTACGATTGCTCGACTTTCTCAACATCCTTTGAGAATACGTAGGAACAAGGTCTCATCCTTGCCGAGCAAATTTCTATCTCCTGCACTAAACAAACCATAGAACCTGAGATCGAGATACAAATGCTCTGATTCCCACTAGGGGATATGTATGCAGAAGATCCACAGATCTTTGCGAGCACAATAATAACAAACACTAGAATCCCACATAATCTACTATTTCTTAAAATCCAAAGGAGAAACTTTCCCAATCATAGAAATAGCAATTAAAACACACAAACATATCAAACGTATTCATATATAAAGTGTAGATAACTACATATATTTAGGGTGCTCCATCTATTCCTTTATATAACAATCCCCTTACTCGATCTCCCCAATGCGCTACGCCTAGTTTGCGCTAGTCGTTACGCATACCAATATCAATCGAGGGTATTTCACCTTTCCCTTTTCATAATCATTAAATCATCTTTCTTGTGTTGAAAATAATAAAGCTTGATGCTCATGCATCTTTATAAACAAATCAAAAGATTTAAATCGCTTTGAGCAGAGAATCCAACTCACGTCGCATCCTCTAACGCTACTCGCCCGAGAGACCAAGCTTTTTTGTTTTCAAAAGAAAAGAAAGGGATGAGCTTTTCATATTTTGCATATATCTTCTTTATTGTGTGTTTCGCGATTTCATCTCGATGGAAAGAAATCCTAACCCGATTTAAGAAACATTTTAAGATCTAGGTGGAGATATTAATATGTGAGAAGTTCAATGCTTACGGTTAATATTTCCAGCGGAGGTTGTCTTGGGGTATCAGGTTTAGCAAGTAATTGCGAAGACACCGTACTTTCGAGGGAACTTGTCGAGTGGATCAGAGAACACATAAACCATCCCGCCATTAGGATGTAGTAGATTATTCGGTGTAAGCTAGAGTAATTGTCATGCGATACTACGATCAAAGTAGTTTTCTTGAAAATATTATTGGACCATCGAGTATTCAACAAATCCAATAATGTTTGAAAGGAGGTTGAGCTCAGATTATCGTAGAAACTGTTCACGATGAATAAGCCCTTAGAACTTAACCACGTTGATTCTTATCGCTGGCTTCATGCTCGTGACTTCAACGCGACCGTGTGTATAACTACTAACCATGTTTGCCGATTCATGCATTCATTCATTCATTCAAAACAAAAAACTTCATCTCTCTTCCCATTTCCAAAGAATTTAGAGATTTTTTTGTAAAATATTTTAGGTTAGAGTGATGGACGCCGAGGAAGATTCACCAAAAGATACGCTTTAGAATTCTCGACGAGGAAAGTTGAAAGAGTTAGCATCCTTGGTAGAAGATCCCCTGATTTCGTAAAACGCTATGGAACTCTTTTAACTTTTCCGAACGCTAACGTTGATGAAGGACTTCTAAAACCTTCGCTCGTTCTACGATCCGCCCATCGCTTCACTTTCCCCGATTATCGCTAATGCCTACTTTGAAGAGTATGCGATATCCTGGTATCTCAAGATCAAACAAAGTGCCTTTCAATGGTTTGGAAGCCATTCCTAAGTCACCAGTCATTGCCACGATGACTCACATTAAGAAATCTGAGATAGACAAAAACCTAACTACCAGAGGAAAACTCTTAGGACTGACTTCAAAGTTCCTAATGGAGAAGGCTCTCAAATTCCTGTCGGTAGTATGGTAGCCTTTGAAGCTATTTTAGCTTTACTCCTCTATGGATTGGTGTTGTTTCCCAACGTCCCAAATTTCGTTGATATTAACGCCATAAGGATCTTTCTAATTGGAAATCCCGTTCCCACCCTACTTGGTGATACGTACGTCTCTATACATCATAGGAATCGTTAAGGAGACGGAACTATCGTGTTGTGTACTGCTTTTCAAATGGATTACCTCACATTTGCCTAAATCTCCTATCTTCCGCGAAACAAAGACGAGTGGCATTGGTCAAGAAGGATCATGTCTCTTACAAACGATTTATATCCATTAGTATACCTTGGCATAAATGAGATGGAAATCATTGAGAGTCATGGAGAATTTGCCAACGCACTCTCATTGGTACGAAGGAGGAATCAACTACAACCATTTCTAGCAAAACGTCACCTGGATACGCAAATTCGTAAACCTCCGTTTTACAAGAGAAAGCTACTTCTATCATGAAGGAGAGGATTCCAAGGGTTGAAAGCTAGGATGATCAAAGCTTGGCATCACATCCGAAGGAAAGAAAAGGAAAGCAAAGAATTGTGTAGCCATGGAAACCTACACTTGGTAAAGAAAAGAGCGAAGGAATTTCAATGCCTTACGCTTATGAGGATCCCATGTTCTCAACCGCCCAAATCGACAAATTTTCCGTCGGTGTGGAGAATACCAAGAAGCCTTAACCAAAATATGGTTTGAGAAAGAAGCTTTGAAAACAAATTCCTTAAGGCTAACCTTGAGAATGAAAACTCAAGAAACAAGTCAAAGATCATGAAAGACGCTTACTTCCGTGATGAATGGCTCATGGAGAAAGATGAGAAGATTCGCCGTATGATAACGCAATCCGTAAATACGCCAAGGAAAGGAAAAGAAAGCTCGAGGAAATGACATCCAACGATCCCGCTCCCAACGAGTGGAAGAGAGTCATTAGCAAGCTAAAAAGAAAGCCAAACTAAAAGCTCACTATGGAAGGAAATCCTGTCAAGTCGCATCGTTTTGATCGCCATCCGACGAAGACGCTTAATTAGTTCAATTTAGTTTGTAATTTTTATCATTTATTTTACCATTTGTGTGAGCAATGCTCCAAAAAAAACAATTGTTGTAATCTTCTTCATTAATCAATAAAATTTGTGTTTTCCATCCAAATATTTTCCAGAAATATCTCTTTTAGCATTAAATTCTTTGGAAATTTCTTTTCTTTACAATCATATTCATGCATCATACTTTGCATTTAAGTCTATTGTTTAGGGTCTGATACTTTTCACTTTTCCGCCACGCTTTTCACAAGACTTTTCCAAATTTTCCAATTTTCACAACAAATCAATAGAAAGATCGCTGTCGTCGTTGCCTTAGGGTTTCCCCTCGACCACACCA
Source organism: Vicia sativa (assembly GCA_021764765.1). Classification (NCBI taxonomy): domain Eukaryota; kingdom Viridiplantae; phylum Streptophyta; class Magnoliopsida; order Fabales; family Fabaceae; genus Vicia; species Vicia sativa. Next base: position 26,405,734 of record CM038795.1, on the reverse strand, counting down.
ACTCGAACGCACGATACTAGATCAAAAGAAGAAAAGTAATGGAAAACTTTGAGCAAGAGAACGTTGAACTCAGTACGGTAACTACACTACAAGAAGAAGTGGAGAGACTCACATCTTGGTCAACTCACTTGCCACAACAAGAAAGTCAACAAGCAAGATCGAGTCAAAACAAAGCAAAGAACTTTGAGGATACTACTACTCAGCCAATTGTCGCACCAAGAGTTCACCTTTCAAAGATGCCGTAGGCTATCCATGGGAATGCCTTTCAACTTTGGCATTGGAGTTCGCCAACCGACTTCTCAAACAATCGCTTGAAATACCTACTTTGCCTAAACTCACTCCAACGAATGGATTAACTTTTCCACAAGTAACAATGTCGGCTTTCAACCGATCATGATGAACTCGACTTCAAGATGCATGCTACCATGGACGAAGAAGTTCACCACACCTCAGCAAGAACACAAATTCCTGGTTTAATGGAAAATCTCCGTGAACAACTTCATAAATGCAATTTTAGATGAAAACAATTCGAGGGAAAGAATTGTTTGGAAAAAACGCCCAGGATCTATGCTTAGTTCCTCGCGTAAGAATACCCGCAAAATTCAAAGTCCCTGACTTTGAAAAGTACAAAGGAAACTCCGCCGCAAAGCCATCTCACGATGTATGCCAGAAAATGTCTACGCACAATGAGGATCATCATTGATTCACTACTTCCGTGAGCCTCCCCACCGGCCGCATCGAAATGGTACATGGGTTTAGACAGCACGAATATCCAAACATTCAACGACCTAGGCAAAGCCTTTGTCCAGCAGTATAAATTTAACTTGGATATGGCTCCTGATAGGGATCAACTCCGCTCCATGTCTCAAAAGGAAAGAGAGACATTCAAGGAATATGCGCAACGATGGAGGGAAATTGCTGCCCAAGTTAACCCACCATTGGAAGAGAAGGAAATGACTAAGGTATTCTTGAATACTCTAGACTCATTTTACTATGAGCGAATGATCGCTAGCGCTCCCAGAGATTTCACTGAAATGGTGAGCATGGGAATACGGTTAGAAGAGGGAGTTCGAACCGGACGCCTAATCAAGGAAGTAGGATCTTCTAGTGGTACAAAAAAGGTTGGAACCAGTTTTCCAAGGAAAAAAGAACATGACGTAGGAATGGTATCCCGAGGGAAACCACGTAAGAATGTCATTCAACAACGATGTGCTGCCATAGCACCCGTCAACACAACTCCAAACATGGAATTGCTTCGCACTCAACAAAATCAACAAACTCAACAACTCGTCAAGTGCTCGTAGCCACAACCAAACCGTGACGCCTGGTCACTCACCGATCCAATTCCAATGACGCATTTAACTTTATCCTCTACCGATAGAGGAATCTAATACGACAAGGTTATCACCTTGCCCCGAGAAATTACCATGGTGGTACAAAATGGATGTATCTTGCCCTTTTCACCAAGGGCACCAGCCATGACCTCGAGCATTGCATAGCATTGAAAGTGAGGTACAAAGATTAGTGAAAACTAATCTTCTTTCCTTCAGAAACACAAGTCCGAATGTGCAAGCCAATCCACTTCCCAGTCATAGTGGACACCCAGTGAATCTAATGCTAAGGGATACAGACAGGTACCTTGTCATGGATGTAAGATTAATCAGAGGAAACTTGGTACATCTACACGAGACATACAGTGCAATGAGCGCTTTCGTTAAGCACGATTACTTAGCCTGCGACATTTGCTCCAAGGATATTCAAGGATGTTCCACCATAAGAGCAGATATCCAGCATTTGTTAGACATCGATGATTTACAAGTTTACAGAAACAGAGATGACCATGACGTAAATACAGTAGGGCATTTTCCGCATGAGCTTTTAGTCTCAGATATCAACTCGGAAAATCCCGAAGTAAACGTTGTTATCCCCTGTTTCAACGTACCAACTGATCAATTCGAAGACATGTCCTCGCAAGGCATGAAAATCACCCCCTGAAGTTTGGGATACTTTGGGAGAACCAAGTGGTAAATTTGACTACATGGTAAAGTATACCGCACAGAAAGTTCAAAATCCGGATCAAGATATCCAACCCACGGATGGGGTGATGACTTTGAATACCCTAGTCAATCGTAAGAGGAATACTTGTCTTCTCAAATAATCAACAAATTGAGATCCCAAACGAAGATCTCGCTTCAACACGTCTGTGGATTTCACCAAGCCGATCCTCGTTATCACTACATCAACATGATCATCGAAGATCAAGAGTGCGACTCGATACGATCTAGAAAGTATCGCCGACAACGAGTCTCTTCACTCAAGACCGAAGGAACATCCCCAAGATTCAACACAAAGATCAACAGTAGTACAAATGCTATATCTCGTACTTCCGATCTGTTAATCAAGAAGATCGCCGCAGACAAAAGGCAAGGCCATCGCCCGTAGTCTTCAAAGTCGCACCAAAGAATCAAAGTCTACTCAAGGGTTAAACCAAGCGGAAAATTACCGAGTATTTCGACTACCAAGGAGTTCGCCATTCTGGAAACCTGCTGAAGTTAGGACTAATGTTCATAGCTCTAAGTAGTTTATCTTTGCTTTTGTTTTGAACTCTCGCCGCCCAAAGCAAGAGATGTTTTATAGGGCTTAGCTTTTAAATAAATTTCTCTTTCTTGCCCAAGACAAATGAGTTTGTATTTTAGGCTCGCTCATATTGTGAATCATAAATAAAACGCGTTGTTTTGTTTCCACACTATGTGTTTATTTTCATTTTTACCCTTTTCTCGAAATGATAATCCTAAAAAACAAAAACAAAAAATCTTCAAAAAAAATCATAATGAAAAATTAATCATACACTTTCACATTAACTTTCTTCAAAAAAAATGATGATAAAAACTTTTTAATCAAACATAAATCAAAATTTGCAGACAACAAATGGACAAATCCATTGAAAGCAGAACTCCACGCTCTCCCAACTTTGAAATTTCGTGAATTTAGAAAAGTTGAAGAAGAGATCCCGGATGAAATTTCTAGACTTCTAAAGCACGAGGAAAGGATCATTCAGCCTCATAAAGAACCTCTAGAAACAATCAACTTGGGTTCTGAGGAAGATAGAAAAGAAGTAAATATCGGAGCTTCACTCAACAGCAGTGTCAAAAGCAAATTGATAAATCTTCTCAAAGAATATGTTGATGTGTTTGCTTGGTCCTACCAGGATATGCCAGGTTTAGATACCAGCATCGTGGAGCATCACTTGCCATTAAGACCAGAGTGCCCGCCAGTTAAGCAGAAACTGAGGAGAGTTCACCCTGAAATGGCCAACAAAATCAAAAAGGAAGTTCAAAAGCAGCTCGACGTTGGTTTCCTCGTCACTTCCGAGTATCCGCAATGGCTAGCCAACATAGTACCTGTCTCCAAGAAAGATGGAAAGGTCAGAATGTGTGTTGACTACAAGGATCTGAATAAAGCAAGTCCGAAAGACGATTTCCCACTACCGCATATCGACATGCTAGTGGATAGTACTGCCAAATTCAACGTCTTTTCCTTCATGGATGGTTTCTCTGGTTATAATCAAATCAGAATGGCTCCCGAAGACATGGAGAAGACATCTTTCATCACGCCATGGGGCACTTTTTGCTATAAAGTAATGCCGTTTGGATTAAAGAATGCAGGCGCAACTTACCAGAGGGCAATGACTACTCTCTTCCATGACATGATGCACAAAGTGATTGAGGTCTACGTGGACGACATGATAGCAAATTCTGACACTGAGGAAGAACATATAAACTATCTCTTAAAGCTTTTTCAACGACTAAGGAAATTTCAGCTCCGCCTGAATCCTAACAAATGCACCTTTGGGGTGAGGTCAGGAAAACTCCTAGGTTTCATTGTCAGTCAAAAAGGAATTAAAGTTGACCCTGACAAAGTCAAGGCTATTCAAGAAATGCCTACGCCACGTACGGAAAAGCAAGTAAAAGGATTTCTTGGACGATTGAATTACATCTCCAGATTTATCTCTCGATGACACTACCGTGGGCCGATATTCAAGCTCCGCAAAGATCAAAAGGTTGTATGGACACCGATTGTCAAAAGCATTCGACAAGATCAAGGAATACTTGTCGAACCACCAATACCGATCTCTCCAAAGAAGGAAGACCATTGATCATATACCTTACTGTACTAGAAGAGTCCATGGGTCGATTGGACAACAAGATGAAACGTAAGAAGGAGCATGCCATCTACTACTTGAGTAAGAAATTCACGACCGTGAAACTCGTACTCCATGCTCGAGAAAACATGTTGCTTTGGTATGGGCTACAAAACGTCTCCGCCAATACATGATCAATCACACGACTTGGTTAATATCCAAAATGGATCCGATCAATTACGTCTTTGAAAAGCCTGCCTTAACCGGAGAATCGCCGATGGCGATGCTACTATCCGAATATGACATCCAGACCGCGCCGAAAAGGTCAAGGAAGCATTCTCACGATCACTTGGCTTATCACCGCCAATGAATACCAATCTCTCAAATATGACTTCACGAGGATGTTATGTACTTAAAGATGAAAGATTGCGACGAATCCGCACGGAGAAGGACCAGATCCAGAATCCAGATGGGGCCTAGTCTTTGATGGAGCAGTTAATGTTTTTGGCAATGGAATTGGGGCAGTCATCATCACTCCCGAGGGTTCTCATATCCCGTTTTCCGCCAGATTGTTATTTGACTATACCAACAACATAGCAGAATACGAAGCATGCATCATGGGTATTGAAGAAGCCATCGACCTGAGGATCAAGATCCTTGAAATATATGGAGATTCAGCCCTTGTGATCAATCAAATCAAAGACAAGTATGAGACTCATCATCTTGGTCTAATTCCTTACAGGGATTATGCAAGACGATTATTGACTTTCTTCAACACAGTAGAGCTGCATCATATCCCTCGAGATCAGAATCGAATGGCAGACGCCTTAGCTACTCTATCTTCCATGGTCAAAGTCAACAATTGGAATGATATGCCCAGAATTCGCATCAGACGCCTTGAAAGACCTGCATATGTGTTTGCAATGTATAGCCTTGACGATAAACCGTGGTTCCACGACATCAAACGTTTCCTTCAAACATGAGAGTACCCACTCGAGGCATCGTACAAGGATAAGAAAACTCTAAGGAGGCTTTCCAGGAATTTCTTTCTCAATAAAGATGTTCTATACAAAAGAAACTTCGACATGGTTCTGCTCAGATGCGTCGACAGACATGAAGCAGACACGATCATCCATGAAGTGCATGAAGGATCTTTTGGAACTCATTCGAATGGGCATGAAATGTCTAGGAAAATCTTGAGAGCAGGGTACTATTGGATAACAATGGAATCTGATTGCTGTAAACACGTCAAAAGATGTCACAAGTGCCAGATCTACGCAGATAAGATCCATGTGCCGCCGACTCTACTCAACGTTCTCTCCTCTCCGTGGCCTTTCTCCATGTGGGGCATTGACATGATCGGGATGATCGAACCAAAAGCGTCCAATGGACATCGTTTCATTCTAGTGGCTATTGATTACTTCACCAAATGGGTCGAAGCAGCGTCTTACGCCAACGTCACAAGACAAGTGGTTGTGAGGTTCATCAAGAACAACCTCATTTGCCGATATGGAATTCCAAGTAAGATCATTACAGACAATGGATCAAACTTGAACAACAAAATGATGAAGGAACTGTGTGAGGAATTCAAGATCGAGCATCACAACTCATCTCCTTACGGCCAAAGATGAACGGCCGTTCCGCCAACAAGAACATCAAAAGATCGTCCAAAATGGTCATCACTTACAAAGACCGGCATGAAATGCGCCATTTGCTCGCATGGGTACCGTTTCAAGACGCACTTCAACAGGCAACTCCTTTTCTAGTATATGGTATGGAAGCGGTCTCGTAGAAGTTGAGATCCCATCAATGAGAGTTCTCATGGAAACTAAGCTATCCGAGGTCGAATGGTGTCAAACAGATACGACCAACCGAACTTAATTGAAGAAAAGCGCCGACCGCCTCGTGTCACGGACAACTCTATCAAAGAAGAATGAAGAAAGCTCGACAAAAGGTCCCTCGTGAATTCGAGAAGGCGACTGTGCTTAAAAAGATTCTGCTTTTCAACCGATTCTAGGGAAATGGACTCCTAATTACGAGGGTCCATACATCGTCAAAGAAGCTTTTCCGCGGTGCTATGACTCTCACAACCATGGACGGTGATGAACTCCCGCATCCTGTGAACGCTGACGCACTCAAGAAATACTTTGTCTAAAAAAAAAACAACAAAAGAACAGCTCGGTAAGTCAAAAACCCGAAAAGGGTGGCTTAGGCAAAAAAAGAGCGTCTCGGTGGATTGAAAACCTGAAAAGGCAATCCAGACAAAAATTAGAGACAATAAACGGAAATTATCCTGATAGATTGTAAACCTGAAAGGGCAATCTAGGCAAAAACAAGGATACAAAAAAAATGACAAAGTAACTGCAGTCAGTCTGTATTTTGTCCATATAAAGAATCTTCCATCAACGGATCTTCAATCAGCTCTTTTGAAGCGATAAGCACAGTGGGAATTCAAAGTTGTTAGGGATAGTAGCGGTTATTTGCTTTCAATGTAGCCTTTTCCTAATAAATTATCATTTCCAACTTTTGTAAATAGTTCATGGAATCACGCATTTGGCTGATTACCATTCTATCAATAAATTTGAGCCTCGTGCTTTTTGTTTGCAATTCCTACTTTATTCTGTTTTGCAAAATAACGCTTTTTATTGTGAAAATCACTTTTTGAAACTAAAATGTTTTAAATGAATTTTTACTTCAAAACTTTGAAACAAAAAGCAAAAAATTTTCCTTTGAATTATGAACACGGAAAAAACTTCAACAGTTTCTCCAAGAGTGTTTCGGCCTCCGAAGGATAAAACAACTGCTACAGCAGTTTTCTCCTCAGCAAAAATCATCAAAGGACGGTATTCTTATTCCAAAAAAAAGAATCCCCAACCAAGTTGCCAATAAAGAGCCTTTCTCAGAAAGTTTAAAGTATACAACTCAAAATCTTCATTAGTGAACATCTGCACCATTGCTGCAATTTTCACAAAGTATTTGTTCGAACTGTGACGTGGTCCTTTTCCCAAATATATCTTTAGTGTCTTTGTCAAGTATTGTTAGCATGCATATAACATTCATGACATTCATACATGATAGCATCATTCATTGCATTTTTGCATCTTTTGAAATATTTGCTTCCATATCACTGGTATAAGTCACACTTACTCATGTAAGTACAAGTCTGTCCCCAGTAGAATATCTCCAAACAGAAAGGATACATTTTCCTTTTTCCCCGGAGAAGTCCCCAAACAGAGAAATGCATTTTCTTCTCCACATTCCCCAGCTGAGATCATTCCTCATTGGGAATAATGTCTTGATTGATTTTTTCTTTCCAGTTCATTCCTGGATAGAACACTGTCTATAATCAACAAAGCAATAAGCAATAGCCTCATCGTCTGAGCTGCTTATCTTCCTCTTCATTCATAAAGTTGTCATAAAATTTTGTTTTCTCGAAAAAGTCAAAATCATGACTATACGAGAAATTTCCCAGCAGTTGTTTTTCTGTCTAAAAGAAAACCTGTGCCTTCCAATCCAAATGCCTGCATCTTCTCAAAAGAGAGATCTTCGGCAAGATTTTATCCAAGAAAATAGAAACTCATTGGAGTTCTGTTTCTTTCACTGTCTGTTATTCACAAAGCTGAATACACAGCAATGTTCTAAAAGATTTACCTTGTTATAGTTATCACTTTGCTGATAATTGGTAATATCTTTAAAACTCATTTTGAGATCTGTTTCCATCATTTGTCTGTTATTCACGAGGCTGAATACTCAATGGTTTTCTCAAAAAATTACCTTGTTATAATTATCACTTCGATGATAATTGGTAATGTCTTCAAAACTCCTTACCATGAACTATCACAAGGCTGATAATTGGTAATATCATTTTCACTTACCTTAAACATTGTCACAAGGCTGACAGAAGGTAATCTCTTTGTTTCCCAAAATGAAACAAATATTCACATACTTTGTGAATCATTATTCCCCCAGTAGGGACGTATCCACAAAATTTTTTCCCACCATATCATTTCTTTGATAGTTATCTGGGTGAAACTTTTTCATTTGTTTTGCATCATTCCGCATTTTTTTGGTATCTTAGGTCCAAAATTTGCGTATTCTGATATTTAAGTCTCTTTACACCTATCAAAACGAAGATGCTCATCTTCATCTCTCAGGTTAAAGAAACTTAAATAGGGGCATCTGTCATACCCCAATTTTTTACCTAAGATACCACCTTACATTTGCATCATTGCATAACTAACAGTTCAAGACAGCATTAATCAGGTATAACAGTCACAAGTCAAAATTAGGGTTTCATCAGACTTTCATCTGAATCAAGAGGCAATCAATTAGGGTTTGAGTTTTTCTCACCTCATTTGATCTATCTTGATCAAATCATCAGCCTCTGATCATCAGATACCCATTTTTCTCACAGATCAATCAAGGATCGACCAATTAGGGTTTTGATCGGGCATGTGAATTCTCTGACTTTTTTGAGCAAGAAATAACTTTTTTGGATAGAGATTGGTAATTATATCTTAGATACAACATCTTGACCTAATTTCTAGATTCAAAACATCACAGAAGTTCACAGAATTCATCAGTCGTTTTCAGAAACATTTGATGAAATTTCATCTGCATAGAAAAGTCAAACTTTGACTTTTGGTCAAAATTTTCAAAACAAAACTTTTTCAATCATCAAAATACTTCAAATGAGCCATCATGATCATAAAAAATCAAAGAATTTGGAAAAGTCAACAAAAAGTCAAAAGTTTTTATACTTAGAAAATTTTCTAAGTGTTGAAATTTCTTATTTTTTCCAAACTTTATGCCATTTTTTCACTTAGTTCCATTTTGAATTTGAAAAAAATCAAAACATGAAAGTTGTAGATCATGGAAAAATCTTTCCAAAATGTCCAAGAACTCTCAAATCCATGGAGTCTAGATATGCTTTTGAATTTGAAACATAAGGCTCCATGAAACTTGATTTTCAAAAGTCAAAACATCAAATTATAGGTCATTTTGAGTTTTCTTCACCAAGAAGCAATCCAACCATGCCAAATTGATCATTGAGCTGATAAATATCAGCTAGATATAATTGAGATTGGATAGAATCAAAATAAGATTTTCACACATGGTAAAAAGAGGAAGCTTCCTTTTGCTTTACAAAATGACATTCTTACCCCTTAAGCTTTCTTTGAATCACCAATTGGCTTGTACTTGTTGCCTAACATTTCAGAATTTGTTGCCTATAAATAGCTCACCAATTCAAGTCCAAACTACACCAAAGCATCACAAATACATGCTTTCACTCTTTACTTTTGAAAATCAAAGCATTATAGTTCAAATTGCCAAAACTTGCAAACTTGAAAATTAATGAAAACCTTTGAATAATTTGGTGTCTAACATATCATAATATCCATATGGAATCTGTTTGAACATTAAAATCAACATAGAGCAAGCTAGAATTCAGAATCACCTTTCATGACATTTTCTTGCCAAAACTGCCTTATCAATCGAATTCAGGGCTAGGCTTGATTAAACTGAGTATTGATCATCCAAACACATTCCATGAACATCATATGAGTGATCCAGATCATTGGCAAGCATCTGTAACACGATTTACATCAAAATCCAGTTTCTATTTTCCACTGATGCAGGTCGACTTGAGTAGGATGATCCAGATGAATCCATGATGCGCAGACCACTCACACAGCTTCTATACATGCCGTTGGTGCTCAAGCAGTCATAAAACAACAACTGGAAGCATCAAAATCCAGTTTTCGATCCTCACTTTTCCAGGTATGCATATGAACTGTGATATCCATATTCCTTGCACTAATTGAAAAAAGCTCACAGCCATTCTCTTTCTGCACATCTAACGATCATTAACCCTCAAAAAAATCCAAGAAACATCAACCACACGTCATTTAATTTGAATTCTTAGATTCTAGGGTTCTTCGTGTTCTCAGAAATCAAAACATGTTAGGCTAAATATAAATGAAATTAACAACCACCTTCATGTTCGTGATGAAAAACCGGTCAAGTTTGATTTTTATTTCACTCAATTTGGTTGAGAAACAAAGATTTGAGCTGGAATTTGGATTTCTGAAAATCAAAATCACGAAGAACATTACGTGTGTGTTCTTCATCTGTTTTCCAATTTAAATTTTTGAAATTTCCAATCTGATATTAACGTGTGTCATTGTCCACTAAAATACATAAACGCGTTTGGTCTAGTGGTTGCTTGCTTGCTCTTAAGGCTCTTTGCCACGCGTCCCACCCAATGGTCATGGGTTCAACACCCATCAGGACCATTCTTTTTACAAACTTTCCATTTTTTCATGTTTTTTCATCAAACTTTCACAATTTTTTTGACCAATCAAAACTTCTTATTTTGAGATGATTTTTTAAACACTTGTCAATAAATACATATATTTTATGATAGTGCAAAAATTTTCAGAAAAAACTTTCATCTGATTAAATTTTAATCGAGCCGAAAACGACGTTCTGAACACTTTTCAAACCTCCTTAAAAGGTGAATTTTTCAAGTTTTCGACTTCCGATTTTTTTCAAAACTTCTCATAAATGAACTTCACATTTCAAAACATTTTCAAATCATTTTTCAAACTTTTTATTAAACATTGCACATTTTTACCATGATCGACCCGATTTAAACGATAAAATCAAATTCGTTCTTTCTCGAATTTCTCAATCGATCTTGGGCCACCCTTATGGTGTAAGTCCCAATCCTTTATGTACATACTTAGTTTTACTTGTACATACTCAAATCCTCATTTTCAATATTCAAACATAAACAAATTTCTTCTGTTTGTTTTCGTTCGTTTGTTTATACCCAATACCATTGGTATTGAAAGGAGAAGAGTTCCCTGTGAAACTTCTTTTAAACCTATGGGCCTCCCTCACGGTGTAAGTCCCATAACATTCTTTTGTGTACATAATATTTCTTTGTACATATCAAATTCTTTTCAAACACATACAAATTTCTATCTGTACATAATACAGATACTTCTTATACTCAAGTACAGACAAACTTTGATCGTTTGTTTTTACTCCACTTGTGTATATACAAACCAAACCTTCTTTATGTACATACATAATCTTTTTCTTGTACATATCAAACTTTTATCTGTACATAACACAGATACTTCTTTTTCAAATACTTTTTATCTGTACATAATACAGATACCTTTTACAGATAAACTTCAAACAATCATTTCCGTTTCATCTGTATATTTTACACTGAATACCATTGATTTTGAAAGGAGCATTATTCCCTGTGAAACTTCTTTCAAAATAAATGGGCCTCCCTTATGGTATAAGTCCCAACCCTCCTATGTACATCCATCTTTCTCTGTACATAAATACTCGTTCATGTACATATTCATTTCCTTGTACACAGTTCAAACTTGTAAATAATCAAGTTACGCTCGTTTCAAAACGTTCGTTCACAGACACTTGTTTATATTTCATAAACTGCTGTAAATAAACATCATGCATTGTTTATATTTCCTTCATAAACTCCTGTGAATACATATCACACACACACACACACCTGTTTATACAAACTGTCTAATCATAACATAACAATTAGACTAATCAATAGGTTTCCCACAGTTCAGCCTCCGCTTGGGCTTTATACAAGACAATCCATCCCCAGCATGGGTTAGCCTCCTCTTAGGCTTCATATGAGAAAACTCTCCCCACAGAGTTTAGCCTCCTCTTAGGCTTTATATAAGACAACACTCCCCTGTTGAGTCAGCCTCCTCTTGGGCTTCGTTCAAAAGAACTCCTCATTGAGTTTAGCCATCTCTTGGGCCTCATACAATGAAAGAGATAGGAAATCTCTTAACAGCCTCCTATTGGGTTTCCAATACAAAGAATCACCCACGCTAAGATAGAACCCTGAAAGGATGGTTTCCCGGTGAAATCACTTTCAAATCCCCAGAGAGTAAAATTTCACGGTGAAATTGCTCTTATTCAAAAAAGGATGGTTTCTCGGTGAAATCCCTTTTAACACAAAGCCAGCCATACCCTATAGCTTCCTCTTGAGCTTCATACAAGGACCCTCGATGACCCTTGGAATGCCTTCTCTTGGGCTAACAATACAAGGACCCACGGGCTTCTTAAAAGCATCCCTTTAATCCAATCAATTTCTCCTCGAGATTTAGACATCTATCATCTCTATGGAAGAAGTATCTCATCTATAACATCACATACAGTTAAAAACTTTTCAAACCTTTTGCAAATAAAAACATCTCTTAATTGTAAGTGGTAACGCTTGTACACACAAGCAAAACACCCAATACTTACAGTTAAAAGATTCAATCATTCTTTTTCAAACATCTTTCTTAAACATGTAAGTGGTAACGCTTGTACACTCAAGTAAAACACCTAATACTTACGATGAAAGATTTTAATCAATCAAACTTTCAAAAATGTATGTGATGAAATAGATTAGATACATTTTTCATTAAGATCATATTTGTCTGTCTCTTACTAACATCCCGTTGCTTTCCACTAGCATAAGTGGGAACTACGATTGCTCTGACTTTCTCAACATCCTTTTGAGAATACGTAGGAACGAGGTCTCATCCTTGCCGAGCAAATTTCTATCTCCCTCAGACCAAACAAACCATAGAACCCTGTAGATCAGAGATACAAATGCTCTGATTCCCACTAGGGGATATGTATGCAGAAGATCCACAGATCTTTGCGAGCACAATAATAACAAACACTAGAATCCCACATAATCTACTGTTTCTTAAAATCCAAAAGAGAAACTTTCCCAATCATAGAAATAGCAATTAAAACACACAAACATATCAAACGTATTCATATATAAAGCTGTAGATAACTACATATATTTAGGGTGCTCCATCTATTCCCTTCATATAACAATCCCCCTTACTCAGAATCTCCCCAATGCGTTACGTCTAGTTTGCGCTAGTCGTTACGCATACCAATATCAATTGAGGGTATTTCAGCTTTCCCCTTTTTCATAATCATTAAATCATCTTTCTTGTGTTGAAAATAATAAAGCTTGATGCTCGCGGCATCTTTATAAACAAATCAACAGATTTAAATCGTTTCGAGCCAGAGAATCCGAACTCACGTTCGCATCCTCTAGCGCGTCACCTTTTAACGCGAACACCGCCCTTTCGGGTTTTCAGTCTACTGGGATACCCTTTTTTTCCTAAGCCGCCTTTGTAGGTTTTCGACTTGTCGGGTGTACATTTTTTGTATATATGTCCTTAATTTTTGCCCGAACCTTTTTGGTTCGCCCGGACGCCCTTATTTTTACTTAGGCCAGTCGACCTAGCGGGTCTCATTTATGCGTAGTATTTTTTTGACTATGTCTGCGTTCAGAAGGTGCGGGAAGTATTTTCCATCCATAGTGCTTAGTATCATGGCTCCGTTGGAAAATACTGTCTTGACTAAAAATGGCCCTTCATAGGTGGGAGTCCATTTACCCTTGGGATCACCTTGTGGTAGGATGATACGCTTGACTACTAAATCACCGAGTTGGTAGACTTGGTGTTTGACTTTCTTATTGAAGGCTTTGATCATTCGTTTCTGATATATCTGTCTATGCAGATGGTTGCGAGTCATTTTTCATCGATCAAGTTTATCTGGTCAAGATGAGTCTGGACCCATTCATCTTCGTCTAATTCTACGTCCTTTAGTACTCTGAGTGAGGGTATCTGAACCTCGATAGGTAGAACTGCTTCCATACCATATACGAGAGAGAAATGGATTTTCCTTGTAGATGTTCGTACTGAAGTGCGATAACCGTCAAGAGAAAATGGCAACATCTCATGCCAATATTTATAAGTCACTATCATCTTTTGTATGATCTTCTTCAGATTCTTGTTCGCGGCTTCCACTACGTTATTCATCTTTGGTCGATATGGAAAAGAGTTGTGATGCTTTATCTTGAACTGCGTTCAAAGTTCAATGATCATCTTGTTATTGATATTGGTACCATTGTCTATGATAATCCTTTCAGGGACGTCGTACTGACATATGAGATTATGTTTGATGAATTGAGCCACGACATTCTTGGTAACAGATACAAACGAGGTTGCTTCTACCCATTTGGTAAAGTAATCAATAGCGACGAGGATGAAATAATGTCCATTAGAAGCAATAGGTTTGATTTCTCCGATCATGTCAATGCCCCACATTGCGAAAGGCCACGAGGTGATGAGAACATTCAATGGAACTGGAGGGATGTGTACTTTGTCTGCGTATATCTGGCATTTGTGAGAAGATCGAGCATAGCGGTAACAATCAGCTTCCATAGTAGACAAATAGTAACCTACTCTCAGAATCTTCTTAGTCATTGTATGTCCACTGGAATGAGTACCAAATGCGCCTTCATGTAACTCTTCCATAATTTGTCTAGCTATCTTCTGATCTACACAACGGAGTAAGGCCGAGTCATGGCATTTGTATAAGATATTGTTACTAAGAAAGAACTTGGCGGCGGATCTTCTTAGGAACTTCTTATTGTTGATAGATTCCCCTTCAGGGTATTCTTGAGAGTCGAGATACCTCTTCACTTCGTAGAACCAAGGTTTCTCCTCTACTCCTTCAGTACCAAGTTCACAACAGTATGCTGGTTCGTCTAGTATTTAAATCGAATCTGAGGAGCTTCGTTGTCCTATATGACTTTGAACATAAATGACATGGTAGCTAACGCGTCTGCCAGCTGATTCTCTTCTCGTGGGATGTGCTCGAAAGTGATTTCTTCAAAGTAGTGGATTAGATTCAACATATGTTCTCGATACGGAATGAGGTTTGGATACTTCGTATCCCATTCTCCCTTGATCTGACTGATCACCAAATATGAGTCTCCATATACTTGCAAGAACTTGATCTTCAAGTCAATAGCAGCTTTGATACCCATAATGCACGCTTCGTATTCAGCCATATTGTTGGTGCAGTCGAAACATAATCTGGCAATGAAAGGTGTATGACCGACTTTAGGAAATGTAATTATGGCGCCAATACCGTTGCCAAGTGCGTTAGAAGCTCCATCGAAGACCATGGTCCATCGAGATCTTGGCTCAGGCCCTTCGCCTGGTGCAGGCTCTTCATAATCGGTGACTAACATAATATCCTCGTCTGGGAATTTGTAATGCATAGAGTGGTAGTCATCTACGGCTTGATGAGCCAAATGATTGGCTGTTACACTTCCTTTGAGCGCTTTTTGAATAGTATACTAGATGTCGTATTCGGTCAAGAACATTTTCCATCTCGCTATTCTTCAAGAGAGAGAAGGTTTCTCGAATATGTATTTTATCGGATCCATCTTAGAGATCAAAAAGCTAGTGTGAGTCAACATATATTGTCTTAGTCGGCGAGCAACCGAAGCCAAAGCGCTGCAAGTTTTCTCGAGTTGTGAGTATCTTTTTTCACAGTATATTACGTGCTCTTTTCGACCAGACTCATCATGTTGGCCTAACACACACCCCATTGAATTCTATAATACTGTTAAGTACATGATGAGAGTTCTTCCTTTAACTAGTGGCATCAAGATAGGAGGTTTCTGTAGGTACTCCTTGATTTTGTCAAAATCTGTTTGGAAATCGTCGTTCCATTCCACTACTTGATCTTCCTTCAGTAACTTGAAGATTGGCTCACAAGTAGCAGTTAGATGTGCAATGAATCTAGCAATGTAATTCACTCGTCCCAAGAAACCTCTGACTTCCTTCTCGGTACGGGGAGCTGACATTTTTTGAATATCTTTGACCTTAGCAGGGTCAACCTCGATACCTTTACATTGACAAAGAATCCCAGGAGTTTGTCGGATCTGACTCTGAAGGTGCATTTGCTCGGATTCAGTCTTAATCTGTATTTCTTCAGTCTATCAAACAGCTTTCACAAATGATCAAGATGTTCTTCTTTGGTTTGTGATCGAGCTATCATGTTGTTGACGTAGACCTCTATCTCGTGATGGATCATATCATGGAATAAAGCCACAATAGCACGCTGATATATGGCGCCAACATTCTTCAACCCAAACGGCATGACCTTGTAACAGAAAGTGCCCCACTGTGTAACGAAAGTAGTCTTTTCCATATCTTCGGGAGCCATCTTGATCTGATTGTAACCGGAGAAACCATCCATGAAGGAGAAAACTTTATGTTGTGCAGTATTATCAACCAGGACATCAATATGTGAGAGCGGAAACTCGTCTTTCGGGCTCGCTTTATTCAGGTCTCTGTAATCTACACACATGCGCACTTTGCCATCCTTCTTAGGTACAGGAACCACGTATGCAACCCACTGTGGATAAGAAGTAACGGCTAAGAAACCATCTTTTAACGGTTTCATAACTTCGGCTTTAATTTTCTCATACATTTTAGGACGCATACGACGAACCTTCTATTTCACAGGGAGAAAGCCTTCTTTTGTCGGTAGTCGGTGTACAAAATATCAATGTCTAAACCTGGCATGTCTTCGTAGTACTAAGCAAAAATCTCGATGTAGTCTCGCAACATCTGGATCAATCTCTCTTTGACACTATTCTCAAGACCCGCTCCTATCTTGATTTATTATCTGTCTTTGTTAGTACCTAGATTCACAACTTCGACCAGCTCTTCGTGTGGATGTATAGCCCTCTCCTCTTGTTGTAGTAGTCTGGCAAGTTCTCCTGACACTTCACAATCTTCCTCACCTTTGTCTTCGGCTTGGTAGATTGGATTATCTAAGTCATATTTAGCAATAGCAGAGTCGTTAGCGACGAGATCTGAAGTGAATGTGGGTCTGTAGTTTATTACGTGGGCATGTGTAAGAACACATAGCTTTTGAAAGGGTGATAAATTAAAAATAAAAATAGAGAGCATAATATTTGAATGCATAAGTCCAATGATTTATTGAATGAAAATATGCGAATGACAAATAATAACCCTCACAAACGAGCCGTGGTGCCCCGGGCAAGGCACTAGGCTTAGAGTTTATTGTTCAAAGCGTAAAAAGCATAAAACTGAAAAAGAAATTACTCCCATCTAAAGGATATTGGTATAACATCTTCAGTCTTCCAATTGTTGAGTCCATCACTAGGAGACGGGAAGATTCAATTGTTGATGTCGAAGTCACCATCATTGTTTTCTATAGCATGAACTTCATTCTTGTTGATGCGGAATGAAGGTCCGCAGACATGTTCGTGGTGTATCATCTTTTGACCTTTGGTAGTGAAGCCTAAACCAGTCTTATCAAATTTGAATGGAAAATCGGGTAGCTGACCCCAAACGGTGCAACCTCCTTCTTAAACCACAACTTTGGTGTCTTTCAGCGAGGCCATCTTCGGCAGAGATCTAGTAACATTAGGAGTAACAGAAGAGTCGGCAGGCATGACTCGTGGAACTACTTCGAAAGCTTGACAGGGGGTTTCAACAAATTCACCTTCCATTTCGATGTATCGGAATGACTGTGGGTGGCTTACCATTTATTCTTCTTCTCTGTATACTATAACGATCTTCCCCTTCACCGGGTACTTTAGTTTCTGATACAAGATTGAGGTAACGGCGCCTGCCCTATGTATCCAAGGGCGTCCGAGTAGGCAAGAATAAGCTGGACGGATGTCCATCACAAAGAAAGTAGAGTCAAAAGTCTGGGAACCTACTTTGATCGAAAGATTGAGCTCTCCAAGTACTATTCTTTTCGAACCATCAAAAGCTCTAACGATTATGTCACTAGGTTTCATGACCACTTCTTCAACATTAAGTCGGTCGAGAGCACTCTTCGGCAGGACATTTAGAGTAGAGCCAATATCCACCAATACGTGAGACAAAGTGATGCCCTTGCATTCAATAGAGATGTGCAAGGCTTTGTTGTGTTTTCTTCTGGCAGGAGTCAAATCATTATTAGAAAAGCCTAAACCATTATCGGTGGTCAGGCTAGCAATAAAACTTTCGAATTGGTCAGCAGTAGTGTCTTACAGTATGTGAGCATTCTTTAGAAATTTCACCAAGGCTTTAACATGAGCCTCAGAGCACAACAATAGAGCTAACATGGATATCTTGGATGGGTTTTGTCCCAACTGTTCCACCATATTGTAGTCGCTCTTTTTATTGACCTTTAGAATTTCCTCCATTTCTTGTTTGGAGGTGTCTTCACCAAATTGAAGGTTTGGAAAAACACTTAGAAGGGGGGTTGAATAAGTTTCCCTTATTTTTAATTCTTTTACCCAAGAAACAAACTAAGTAACACTGGTGTTTTTATCCTGGTTCGTTTGAAACTCAAACTACTCCAGTCCACCCGTCAAGGTGATTTTTCCTCTCTCAACAAGGACTTAATCCACTATAATCAAAAGATTACACTGCACAACCAACTATTGTGACTAATAACAATGCACTACCCAAACTGGTGTGACTAACTTCCTCTAAGACTCACTAGTCCTAGCCCTCTCGTGAATTCTGACCCAACTGGTGTCTCAAGGAACAACTATCAAATGAGTAACTTCTAACTGACTGTGTACAATATTGCTTCTAAAAAGATTTTCTTCACAACGTGAAGTTTACACAAAATATTTAGCTCAAAGGTTTAGTAAACTGATTACAAGAATGACTTTTTATTTTGGCAGCGTAAGTTTACTCAAGATAATTGTTACAAGTTGTTATTAAGCTCCTTTGAATTTGAATGCTTTATATAGTACTTCCAGAAAGGTTCTGTTGCATGGTAGCGTGTCTTGGGTATTGGAAAATGTAATTATGACTTGTTTAGCTTCACGTGATTTGTTTACTAAATGATCCTTGAAAGTTGAACCACTCAAGTATTCAGTCTTCTTAGCTCAGTAGGTTAACGTTATTGTAGCCGGTTTTGTCTTAGAAGATGACGTACATATAGATAATGATCTTCTGTAAGCCTTGTTAGAACATCTTCTTATCAGAACATTCTGTTGGTGCTTTCTATTAGAGATTTATGCTTGCATGCTTCTATTAGAAGTTGTATTTCAATCTTCACTCAGATGTTTTCTTTACAACATGCGTGTTCCATAAGTTCTTCCTTAGAACTTCTAAATTCATCTTTTGCTCAACATAGTGTAACGTTCCATTTTAAGCGCTTAAGTCAGAACATCTTCTGAAACTAAACATATGCATGTCAGAGTATCATATTTATCAGAGGATCATAACTTTTATACAAAATTTATTATACTTGTTATCATCAAAACTTTAAGATATCATTAGAAACAAACTTTGTTCTAACACAACTTCCTTTGGTACTTCTGTCTGAGCAGGTAAAGTCACTTTCTCTTTCCCTCGAGCCTCGGGTTTGGTTCAATAGCAGGAATCCGAATTGGTGTAGTAGTATCCTTCGGAGGAGAGATATCTAGAGAAAACACTCTTCCAGTTCGGGTTACTTTGCTTGATCCCACTACCCAAAAAAGACCTACGAAAGTGCTTTTTTTGGCCTTTAAAAGCGTTGTCGTAGGTGGCGCTGCTATAGGTTTTAGCACCGCTTTTTATTTAGGAAAAATCACTTTCGTAGGTCTACCTAAGGCAACGCTTTTTCCTAAAAAGCGCTTTCTTAAGTAGGCTTTTAGCAGCGCTTTTTTCTGGAAAAACGCTTTCTTAGGCTTACTTTAGACTGCCTTTTATGCTTTCTGTAGGCATCTTTAGAAAGCGCTTTTTCAGGAAAAGCGATGCCTTACGCCTACCTATGAAAGTGCTTTTTAAGAAAAAATGCTGCCTAAGGTATACATAAGCTACACTTTTGAAAGCATTGTCTTATGTATACCTTAGGCAACATTTTTCTCAAAAAGCGCTTTCATAGGTGGCCTAAGGCAGCGTTTTTCATGAAAAAGCGCTTTCTTAGGGTTTTTAGTAAACCTTTAATTTGTATAATTCATAAACCTGCATTTTTTGCAGCATTATTTAATAAACCAGTAATTCATAAATCAGTAATTTACAATCGTAATCCTGTTATTACAAATACCATTATATACCATTGTTATCCAAAATATATATACACCATTATAATTCAATTCACATATTTTTAACATTACCAAAATCAGCCTTACAAAATCAACCCTAACAAAATCAGCCCTAACAATAACTAAATCAGCCATAATGTATGAACAAAACACGGTCAATTATATATTCAATGGCCTGGTCCTACAAGGTATGAACATAATTACACGTTCAATATTGTATTCACACAATAACGTATTCATAACACTTTTTACACAATAATGTATAACACTTTTCACACAATAATGTATTCATACCTTATATGATTCTTTGCTCAATAAAATATTGACACAATTCCTCTTTGATTTCTTCCAACTGAAATTTCGTATAATATGCACACTTGTGTTCATTGAAGTACTACATAACAAAACATAATATGCATGATTTAGTTAAAAGTAATAAATTATATGAAATATCCGATAAATAATAAAACAAATCTTAAGTTATAAATGCATACCGTGACTGGAATCTCTATTTGATTCATTTGAAGGATTTCTTTGATAAACCTCAAAACGAAGTATCCGCAATCTATACCGTTTTGTTGTTGAGGACACTACATAGAAAAACAAATAAGAATATATAGTTGTCTTGTTTTATCAAGTAGCATTAATATTATAAGCAAAATTGTGGAAATTAATATACCTGCACTTTGATCCAATTAATGTTGTTTGATTTAGACCGTCGTACCTGAGCCTCTCTTTGACATCGGAATACTTGTATTGCTCTAACAAAATAAAAATATATATTTAGAACAATGTCACAAAAATAATTAAATATATAAATACACATGAATATTTAGAATAATCTCACTTACATATCAATCATTAACTTCATATCTAGATTATTTGTCCAATCACCATTAACTGAATTCAGATAATAGACCACTTCTTTTATAGGATCGATAGCAACCAACAAGTAGTGACGTCTATAAATTAAAACAACAGTTTAGATGAAAATTTTCTACGCAAAAAATAAAAATATTAAAATGAACTTAGAATGAAAATCTAACCCTGTAGGAATAGTATTATACACCCAAAGATACAAGCATTTTGTACTACCAATGGCCACGAGTCTCTCGACTAAGTGCTCTCTTAATGACTCCAGCTCCCTAACAATTGTCGCTCTATTGACACGGGAGGAAGACACGAAATGGAATATGTTTGACAATTGATTCTCGCGCATCAATTTGTCATATAACAACCTTAAATAAAAACATAATTAATATTAGACTATTTTCATTGAAATGTTTAAAAAAAATGTTCAACTAATTAAATAATATATTGATCAGATTACCAGATGTATGAGTGCATAACACCGACGCCTAATTCTCTATAAAGAAAAATATCTTCCATGTACTCTTGTCCAATTATTTCGGTGCAAGGAAAACCAAAGATACCTTCATCCATATCCATTTGACGAATACCATCATCCATCAAATCTGTTGTTCCCACTATTGTTTGAAGACACTGCCGGAATCGAGGCAAAAAATTTCTGACAGGAACCCTTTTCTTGGGTGGTACGCTACCAATTTTCTGGCTCACTTGTTGTGACCCTTGAAAAGGTACCTAAAAATCATATAGACTTAGGTAAAATATAAAATTATGCAGTTTTTTATTCGGATCATATAATTAACACTTTAAATGTACCTCTTTTTGTGATACAACAGACTGGCCATGCCGCAAAATCCCTTTATCCTTAGATGCGGATTTTGTAGGAGTCTAAAATTACCGTGTAAAAAACTGAGGTTAGAACTAACAGTTGAATACTTAAATATTCATAATGGTTTTCAACATACCTGATCATCTATGAAAATGAGGTCCGATGGCCATGCAACAAAAGATCCTATTGCATCTCGCAGCAATGTGGTCTCAGCAACAATATCAGGTACCGACAGCAACGCATCCAGATCTAAAGTAACATCAACCAATACTTTCATGTGTCCATCCAAGAGCGGTCTATGGTGAAGTAAATCTCCCAAAGTTTTATGCACTATCTTGTTTTATCAAGTAGCATAACTATTATAAGCAAAATTGTGGAAATTAATATACCTGCACTTTAATCTATGTAATGTTGCTTGATTAATACCGTGGGACTCAAGCTTTTCTTTGACATCGGAATATTTGTATTGATCTAACAAAATAAAACTTATATTTAGAACAATCTCACAGAAATAATTAAATATATAAATACACACGAATATTTAGAACAATCTCACTTAAATATCAATCATTAAATTCATATTTGGATAACCTGTCCAATCACCATCTACCAAATTCAGATGATAGACCACTTCTTTTATAGGATCCATAGCAACCAACAATCAGTGACGTCTATAAATTAAAATAAAAGTTTAGATGGAAATTTTGTACGCAAAAAATACAAAGATTAAAATGAACTTAGAATGAGCATTTAACCTTATAGGAACAGTATTATACGCCCAAAGATACAAGCTTTTTGTACGAATGGCCATGAATCTCTCAACTAAGTTATCTCTTACTGAATCTGGATCGTTAACAATTGTCTGTCCGTTGACACGGGAGGAAGACACAAAATGGAATCTGTTTGACAATTGATTCTCGCGCATCAATTTTTCATACAAGAACCTTAAATAAAAACATAATAAAGATTAGACTATTTTCATTGAAATGTATAAATAAATTGTTCAACTAATTAAATAATAGATTGATCGCATTACCGGATGTATGAGTGTACAACACCGATGCCTAATTCTGTATGCTGAAAAATCTAATCCATGTCCTCTTTTGCAATTTTTTCGGAGCACAAAAAACCAAAGATTCCTTCCTCCACATCCATTTGACGTATAACACCATTCATCAAATCTGATGTTTCCACTAGTGTTTCAAGACACATCCAGAATCGAGGTACAAAATCTTTTCTTGACACGGTTCTTGGAAGATCCTTTTTCTTGTTGAGTACGCTACTAATTTTTTGGCTCACTTGTTGTGACTATTGAGCAGGTACCTAAAAATCATATAACTTAGGCAAATTATAAAATTATAAAGTTTTTGAATTCGGATCATAGAATTACCACTTTCAATGTACCTCTTTTTGTGGTGCAACAGACTCGTTGTGCCGCAAAATTCCTTTATCCTTAGATGCGGGTTTTGTAGGAATCTAACATTAACATGTAAAAAAATGTACATAATGATTCATAATTGGCATTTGAATACTAAAAGTTTCACAATGGTTTTCAACATACCTGATCATCTATGAAAATAAGGTCTGACGGCCATGCAACAAACGATCATATTGCATCTCACAACAATGTTATCTCTGAAACAATACCAGGTATCAGTACCAACGCATACAGATCTAATGCAACATCAACTGATACTTTCAAATGTCCATCAGGGAGCAATCTATGGTGAAGTAAATCTCCCAAAGTGTTATGCACTTTTCTCTTGCCAACTATGCGATAAGTCGGTGACAATAAATATAGATGACAAGATGAAATGCCCTAAACCAATAATAAATATAACATTGTTAATATATATATATATATATATATATATATATATATATATATATATATATATATATATATATATAAATTACACAATTTAATTTTATAATTATATATATTACCTCAGGAAATTTCGTTTTAAAATCACAATTGATACTATTTTTCTCACTAGTATCCTTGATCCCTGAACCTTGCCCTTCTGCCTGGCGTCTTTCTTTATCCTTTTCCAGCTCATCCATTTTAGCCTTTAACTTTTCCAACTCCTCCATCACTTTTTTGTTGCTATGAACTTTCCCCTTTTTCTTGATACCCAAAGATGTTGGAGTCACCCCAAATCCCTCACCCCTCACATGACCGGGGTACTCAGGAGCATTTAACACTCGACTAAGTAAGCTCCTGGAATCATGGTCTTCGCCTAGAGTTAAAGATTGAGATAGACTTCCATGAAATTCATATGCATATCGAAATTAATGGTGATTAAGAAGCATGTATTATTTGTATTAATTCACGGAATAACGATATACTTACACATTTATGATAAATTTGTTGCACATCTTCCTTAACAAATCCATCCTTGCCAACACGAGCAGCCCTCCACAAAACATGTTCCGGAAGAGATGTTTTTTGACTTTTTTCCTCATCCAACTACACGTCAAGAGAAATAAAGTAGTATTAAGATCAAAAATATAACACATGAGAAATAATAACATCAAGTATATCATAGATTTTAACAAGTACTTACTATTCTTTGTTGTAAGTGTCCATATCCCATACGCCTCTTTTTGTATGGATACGACGAACTTGATGCAGTTTCACGATTTACGGCACACACAGCCTGAAAATTTTTGTCTCTTCTTTTGGATTTAAAATTATTCCATTCTTCAAGGGAGACAAATTCGGCATACCTTTTTGGATATTCTCCATCAACATAATTTCCATCGGCATCCTTAAGGTACTTTCTTGTTTCTATGTCTTTTTCCGGACAGTTGAAGGCAATAGGTCTCTTGATTATCATCAATGTTAAAAGACCGCTGCTAAAAAAAATACATTCAGTGCGTTAGTAATTTAAAGACATATTCGTCAACAAAAATAAAAAACATCACTTTTGGTACCTTTATCTCACTTCAAATTTTTTCCTTAACGAGTTTCAACTCTTTTTGACTCCATCGATCACAAGTGATTGGAACCTCTCTCCGTAAAAAGGAACCAATATAACTTGTCACTTTGAATCGTTGGGCTCAACTAGTTGGTTTTCTTGATTCTAATGTACGTCATAGTTGATTCCTCTATCTCTCTCACGAATGATTGACTTCATGATGGTTATTCCTCGTCTAATATCTTTCTCCATGTATTTAATTATTTAATTTCCATCATTATCTTGAACTATATCATTTAGAAAACACAATATAAAAACATAAACACATTTAGAAAATTCAAATGTTATTGAATGAATAAACACAATATAATAACATAAACACAAGTACCATCATTATTAGAAGCTTCATGTACTGGGTTGTCCTCGTTACTAGCCATGTAACCTGTAATGAAGTCACCATTAGAAAATTAATGTATAGTATTGAATGAATAATACCAATATAAAAACATAAACACAACATAAGTACATAAACACAATATAAAAACATACACACAATTACCTTTTCACTAATGTCTCTTTCTTTTCTTGATTTGAGTATGAATTACTTGCCTCTTAACAACGCGGAATGATGGGGGTTGATCAAAATTCCCTCATTATGATCCTTCCTAATATATAATTCATCCGCTATAATATTTCCATCTTGATCATTTCTTCTATATGACTAATTATCAACATCAATATCACTTTGATGTACACTTTTATCGTCAATCACTTTGTTAGATAAAAGAACTATAGACCATTTCATACTTTACGGATCAGTGACATAGAAAACTTGTTTAGCTTGAGAGGCTAGAATAAAGGGCTCATCTTTGTACCCCACCCTATTAAGATCCACTTGTAAAAATCTCAATTTATCCATTCGTATGCCACCATTGCGTACCCAATTACAACTAAAGATAGGAATATGAAACTTCTCATAATCAATCATCGAAATGTGTTGGATAACAAATTTGCATATCCAGGGTTTAAGTCTTTCATACTGGAAATGTGCATTGCTTCAGCTACCCGGGTGACACCACTATTTTGCATAATAATTTTATCATCTTCTTCTTTGGTATAAAACGTGTATCCATTAATCGCATATGCACTATAAGAAAAAACAAGCAAACTCGAACCATATGCTAAACATCTCAACCTTTTTGTAACTGAAGCGGGATCTGAATCAATACTTGAATAAATATGATCCTTGAACCAATGTATAAAACTATGATTGTTCTCTAGTACTATCCAAATTTCATTTCTATGCGGATTTAAACCCCGGAGTTCGTGCTTGTGCATTTCAACATACGGCTCAACCTCATTGTCATTGTGTAGAACATAAAAATATACTTGATCCCGTTCAGCCCTTGACATCGTGACAACTTTATTTCCAATTAACTTTTTTCCTTCCTTTCTTTAAAAAATATGGGATTTGGGTAGTCTAACAGAATGAACATTGGACAAATATTCAGTACAAAACTCAACTGCTTCTTCAACAATGTATCGTTCAACAATACCACCCTCTGGCCTACTTCGATTTTTCACGTACCCTTTTAATATTTTCATATAACGCTCAATAGGCTACATCCATCTCATATAAGCAGGTCCACACAGTTGTTTCTCTTTCACAAGAAAAACAACAAGATGTACCATTATAACAAAAAATGAGGAAGGAAAATACATTTCAAGCTCACACAAAGTAATAACTATTTATTTTTGCAATACTAGTAAGATCTCAGGATCGATCACCTTACTACAAATTGACTTGAAGAAAAAACACAATTTAGTTATGGAGCTTCTTACTTTATCTAGCAAAATAGAACGTATACCTATTGGTAGAAAATGCTCCATTATAACATGGCAATCATGTGTCTTTAAACTCTTTAAATTCAGCTCTTTCATAGACACAAGTCTTATAATGTCTAAGGAGTAACCTTATGGAAATTTAACTTTCCTCAGAAACTTCCACAATATTTTTTCTCCTTTCTAGATAGAGTATAAGTAGTAGGTGACAAATATGTCCATCTTCCTTTCTTCATGGGTCCTAATTCAGTTCTTATTCCCATCTCTACCACGTCCTCCCTTGCATTAAGGACATCCTTAGACTTTCCTTTTATATTGAGTAACATACCAATAACACTTTCAAATACATTTTTTTTCAATATGCATAACATCAAGAAAATGTCTTACGTACAAAGATTTCCAATATGGCAATTAAAAAAGACCGACCTCTTCTTCGACCCACTTGTGACAACTTTATGTGCAAAAGGCTTACCAAACTGAATACTCACATCTTTTGCCTTTTCAAAAATTTGATCACCTGTCAATCCAGGTGGATCTCTATGTTGTTCGGTATCTCCATTGAGCGTTTTTCTCCATCCATGTTATTGATGTTTAGAATTTAAGAATTTACAATGACTGAGAAAGATATTCTTCTGACAAACTCTCAATCGCGTCGTATCGGTTCCATCTTCACAGATAGGACACACTTTTCACCTTTAATGCTATACCCGGATAGATTTCTATATGCTGGAAAATCGTTAATTATGCCAAACAACATCGCCCTCAAATTGAAACTTTCTTTCCTATATCGCCCATAAAATCTTCAAATCTTCGATTAAAGGTTTCTAGTATACGTCTATTTCATTCCCTGGTTGCTTAGACCCAGAAATTAACATAGATAACATCATGTACTTACACTTCATACATAGCCAGGGAGGTAGGTTATAATCATAAGAATCACATTCCATGCGGAATGTGAGATACTTTGAAGACCATGTGGGTTCATTCCATCCGTACATAACGCCAAGCGAAGGTTTCTTGTTTCTCCTCCAAAATCAGGATAATCATTATCAATTTTCTTCCACTGTGGTGCATTTGTCGGATTTCGAAACTTTCCATTGATAATTCTTTCATATGCATGCCAAGTCAAGTGTCTTGCATCGATTTCACTACGAAACACGCGTCTAAATCTTTGAATAATAGGAAAATACCATAAGACTTTTGCTGGAGATAATTTTTTCTTATATCGAGATAAACCGCATTTAGGGCACTCATTCAATAATGCCTATTCGTTTTGAAACAAAATGCAATCATTTAGACAAGCATGTATCTTATCATAGCTCATGCCAATAGAGCACGACATATTTTTGGCCTCGTAGGTTCGATTAGGAAGAACATTATCCTCAGGAAGCATATCTCTCAAAAGGGCTAATAACTATGTGAAACTTTTATCCGATCATCCATTGTGCGTCTGTAAGTTGTACAACTTTAATACCGCAGACTGTAACACCCCATTTCTACCCAACGTTTATTATAAAATCAGAGTGCGGAAATTTTAAACTAAAAACATGGGATGCCACATTTCAACATTAACAACACAAATAGATAAGATACATAACACTTTTTAATTCGAAGGATCTCATAACAACTTGCAATAACTTTCAAACAAAATACTTTTTATTACTATGCAATGGAATTTATAGTTATACAACTTCATATATTTTACTAATAACAACTAGAAACATCTGGTTCGACTTTCAACATACTTAACAACTTTTTATTTCACAACATCACTTAGGATTCAACAAATTATACTAATAACAACTAGAGTCAACAATATAAACAACATAGACTAAACGTCCCTCCCCGAGTGTTACGTATCAGAGCAAAGACACCGACTTAGACCAACATCAACTAATTCTTCCATTCTTGAATACCTGCACGTTACCAATATAAAGGTAACGGCCAACAAAATAGAAAGGGTGAGATATCGAATAATATAAGCGAAAGTACGATAATTCATATGCTTAAGTAAAGAAACATACAATAATTACTACTTTAATCGATAACACATAATATCTACCAAACAACATTCTAGTCAACAACATATAATATCCACCAAACAACATAGAATCAACAACATATAATATCCACCAAACAACATTCTAGTCAACAACATATAATATCCACCAAACAACATAGAATCAACAACAACTTAAATGCGACTCAATGCGACTCGACAAATGCAAATGCATGTGGATCCATTTGGAGCAAAACTCCTAACGTAAAAATATGCCAGGTTATCGAGGCATTCAACAAGGCATAGGCCTTCAACTTACAACGTGGTGCCAATCCAGGCCAACTTAATAATGCACATGCTATGTATGATACACTGACCACAGCATCAACAACAACTTAAAACA
Organism: Vicia sativa; assembly: GCA_021764765.1. Classification (NCBI taxonomy): domain Eukaryota; kingdom Viridiplantae; phylum Streptophyta; class Magnoliopsida; order Fabales; family Fabaceae; genus Vicia; species Vicia sativa. The sequence goes on along the minus strand of CM038795.1, from coordinate 26,376,789 downwards.
ACAACAACTTAATCATGCATTAACTGCATCAACTTAATCAACACGATCAACTTCGACCTCAACAACTATCAACAACGTCAACAACAATGCAACTTATAATTAACATAATCAACTTCAACTTCAACTTCAACAACAATTAGTAATATCAACCACAATATAATTTATAATCAATACGATCAAATTCAACCTCAATAACAATTAACAATTTTAACAATAATTAACAATATTAACAACAATACAATTTATAATTAACACGATCAATTAAACTTCAACAACAATTAACGACTTCAACAATAATTAACAATTTCAACGAGATGCAACGATAAATTTATTCAACAACTTTATCTTCAACTTTTGCCACATAATTATACGGTTCTTAGACCATCCAATTCAGACATAAACGACATCATTCCAACAGTGTCGGTAATTCAGCAACTAACACGAGTTAAGATGAAATAACACTGTTTTAATTAACTACCCGTATACCCGAACTATCCCATAAAATTTCGTCCAATTCCGACAAACTAAAATCTCCGCTTAATTCGACTGACAGTATAGTTTTCTGCACTATTTTCAGTTTTCTGCAACTTTAATACTTAGTATTAATTATCCTATTAATTAATTCTGATAGGTTATTAATAATCTTGCATTATTATGAATCATGTTATTAATTATCTTACACTGCTAATTACCACTCTTACGGATATAATTCTTTCCTCTGCTGCTAGAATATTTCCTGCATATTTCTGCTACTACTTAAATTATTTTCTGTATTATATGAAGCACTCAACAAATCCCTTTATTTTTATAATACTTATTTACAATCTATTATTCTTAGTACTATTTTCCTATTACAACTTACCAGTACAAAGATTCCGCTACTAACTCTTCTGCCATTAATTTTATAAAGGTATACTAGCATGAGTAATCTCCTATGCCATGTTTCTACCTCACATGTTCATTCCATTCCCAATGCCACTAGCCAACAATCACCAACACTCCACGACAACACAAGCAGCGAATCAAGGCTTTTGGGATGCCCTCCTTGACCCTGAGGCGGACGCCTCTTTCCCCTTAGAAATTGGAGACGGTCGTCTCCTTTTCCTTCTCTCTCAGTGAGGCGGACGCCTCCTTACTTACCTCACCAGGAAGGGACGGCCGCCTTCTCCTCTATGTTCCTCCAATTAAATTCACCCAAACGCGCAGAATAGCTACATGCATACTAGGTAATTAAATCAATCCAGTTTTCTTCTTAATACAATTACACACAACGAATAATTTTAATAGAATATTCCAGCAATAATATTTTATCGACGAAACCGGATTAACAGTATAATTAAGCAGTCCTAAACCCCACATACGAACCATCCTACAATCGATTATAAAACCCGAATCCCACCCCTTACCTGTGGATTGACGGGAACTCGGAAATTCGATCGAAATTGGCGAACTCTCGGACAGCAACGATCCTCACTAGCACCTTGTTTCCAACTATCTTCCTTTCTCTCTTCTGTTTTTCTCCACGGCTAGGGTTTTCTTGTTGGTTTGCAAGCAACAACATAAAAATCCTTATTTTCCTAGGTTACTCAATATATTTAGTAGCTTCTAATAAAAATTGGTTTATTAAATAATTCTCCCCAAAAATACTAATTCTCTCTTATAATTAATATACTACATTTAATTCATTAATTCCAAATAATAGAATAATTCTAGTATTATTTTTATTCTAACTATTAGCCTTATATTTCTCCTTTTATATCTCTTATTTATTTAAACCTAATTCCTTCTCTTATAATTAAATCCAACTAATAATATTATTATAATAATAAAATAGTAATAATAATAATATTTCTATTATTTCTACTTGCCTTAATTTTCACACCTCTTTTCTATACTTCTAACACCAAAGAAATAACTCTATTAATTCCACACTTATTTCTAATATTATTTTCAATAATATTCTACCACCGAATTAATTCATCACTAATTATTCTAGTTAATTAATCTCTACTCATAATAATAATAATTCTCCGACTAAACTGATTATTTCACTTAAATAAACTAGTCCAATAAATAAATACTATTATTCTTAATATTAATCCTCCAATTACACCAACCAAATAATCCGGCTTAAACTTAATAATCCAAATATGTCTCTTAAATAATGCCAATAAATCTAATTACTCCGATTAATTCTCAAACTTCGTCTAATTCCAATAATTAAATCTTTTAATAATTTAATTAACTAATTAATTAAATTCGGGGCGTTACACAGACAGTCTTGTGAATTTGGTGCAATCTTTATACAACAATTTCTCTACATCGGTTACCAACCTCTCAAACATTTTGGGACAATCCTGAAGATCTTCTTCAAGTTCTTCTGCAATCTCTCCGACTCGATCACAATCTTATGTATCCATGACATTGTCGTATGAAGCATAGGTCGCATTACTTTTCACCCCCGGTTCAACATTCTCATTGCTTTTCTCACCATGAAATATCCAACATGTATAACTTCGATCAATTCCACGCCTCAGTAAATGCAATTTCAATCCATCTGCGTCAACCCGACCCACATAACAACAACCCAAGCAAGGACATTTCATTCTAATGGGGTCTTCAGCATGTTCAACAACAAACTTAACGAACTCTAATACCCCATTCTCGTACTCTTTTGACAATCGATCGGTAGACATCCATTTTTTATCCTTGTTTTTACTACTTAGTAAGCTAAACAAAAAAACTAATTAGGTCACAAAACGGTATAAAGTGTTTCTGTCAAAACATAAAGTATACACATAATGGATCCGGAGCAAGCAAACACGAATATAATAGTACACATTAGGCTAGGCAAGTACAAAGATATTCACACAATTTCAGACAAATTCATCACAGATGATATTGTCTCATAAAAGAGAATCTCACTCACACTAGAACCAATAATTTGAGGAAGAAATTTACCTCGAATTCAGGGAAACGTTGAAAATGAGCGTTGTACGTCAAACTCGGCTGGGAAACGCTGCTAATTCAAAGGAAAAAAAACTTTTATTATAAAAAATTTCAAATCATAAATGAAACAAAAAGTAAGAATTCACACTGCAAATATCACATTTTTTTATCACTTTCACTGAGATATGACGTTTCTTATCACATTCAACAAACATAAAATGTTTATTCACAATCAAATGAAAACTTAAAATACAAAAACATTAACAATACTACTAATAATATGTATTAGTGAAGCAATTGATATCGAGATTGATGTAGGTACATAAATCTCTCCCTTCTTATAATAATGATGCAAACCGGATAACAAACCTCTGTTTCCGAATGGACAGTCCATGATTTCAAGTTTCTTTCCAAATCCAGTGTATTGACTTTTCTTATTACAATATGAAAATCCATCCTTCACAACTTCACCACTCTATCAACACTACCAGATAATTATAATTCAAGTAAAAATGACATATTCCAGAAAATCCATTTAGAATGCTCTTAGTTTATTAAAATTCGTTTGTCATATTTTGACATGATACCTCAACTTCACCACTCAATCGACACTAGTAAAATAACTATAATCAAAATAAAAATGATATACTCCATAAAATTGATCGAGAATAGTCTCTCAAGTTAACAAGCATGATATCATATTATCCTATTTATCACAGCAAATTCAACCTTCTCAAGAGTACAAACTAAAGAGTAATTTCATGGAAAAAAAGAAAGGAGAAAAAATAATTAATATAAAATTGTTGATAGTTTGATTGCATATGCAACAAACTAATATGCTTATAAAGTATAATTGTCATTCAATCAATACATCACCCTACTAATTTGAAAAGGATCTTGCTATTATTGAACATTGTAGCGACAATTATTTCCCTTTTACCATGGGCAAGAATGTGAGTAGATTTTTGTATGAAAGCCAGGCTAACAATGAATTCAATATCCTTTAAAAAAACAATGAATTCAATATAATACTTTAAGGTTGGTTAGTGACCAACATTTATTTGTCAATGGTTAACTAGATACAAAGAAGGAATTTTATCAAACAAGTATTGACAAATATAAGAGTAACAAGGGAATCAGTTTCTAGAAATAGTTATATCCCTCAAACTGTACAAATACTCCTACAGTTCTACCCCTGCATGTGTCAGAGTGAGGATAATTTTACTCCAACAGATTATTATGGCTTTGTCATGTTCAATAAATAAGTAAACTTTTTGTCATTTTTACTTCAATCATTTTAATTGCAACCATTTGATTATTGAAGAACACTATAGCAACCAAAAGTTTAAACATTGAAGAGTTGTGTTCTAAGAATTTTGGATATTAATTTGGTTATAGTGTTAGCTTATCCTAAGAACATATATGAACAGGATGTCAATTCTGTTAGCAACATCATTAAATCAACAAAACGGTATACAAAACTTCTGGCCTAATAAGTTAGTAGCTGTTTGGTTGTTTTTTGTTCACTTAGCAAAAACATGTCATTTTTAGCAAAGATACAAAAATATACCCCTTTTAAAGTTTAGCCACACGCACTCAACCCCATTTTTTTAACTCATTTTTTCCATAAACAATTAAAGGAAAAAGGAAAAAGGAAAAAGTAAAAGAAAACAAGTCCAACAATTTCTGCAAAATCAGAGTTACCATGCAATTTCTGAAAAAGCTTCTGCCAACTTGCAACCAGCACAACAACAAACTAAATATACCAGCACAATTTGACTTCATAGCATCACAGTTTAAATCAAAAATAAAAATGAACATCACAACTCTTAACAAACAGATTTGGCACCAGTTTGAACAATACGACAACATTCACAAAATTACATTATCCATTTTACACTAGAAGTTAAGTTAAGTAACAGAACCTATGAAGTTACCTCAGAAATGTTGAGGCCGAAAGAAGACTGTGATGAATCACAGAGGAAGCTAGAATCGGCGAGATGGATCGAAACAAGGTTTGTTGTTGCAGAATCGGAAGATGCAGAAGAGATGTAGCTCGCGTGGCCCTGTGATGGTGAGAACGGATACGAAAGGAGTTGTCGTTTGGGTGTTGTTTTCTGAATGGCGTGAAGTGGTTAGGGTAATGGCATGGAGGATAAGGATGGTTTAACAATGTTGGGAGGGAGGCGCGACAATGGTTGAACGACGTGAAGGGTGTGGGTTCCGGTTTGGGATTTAAGGAGGAATGAAGTTTTGTATGGTTGAAGATGAAAGTGAAGGGTGACGATGAAGGTTGTTGAAAGACGAAGGTTGTATATGGTTCTATATAGCATAATGAAAGGGATGAAGCAGTAGCAAGTGTTCAGAACGAAGAAGAGGGCGTAAAGGGTTTTGTAGAGAATAGAAAGAATGAAAAAATAGGGTTGCTTTTTTATTATTTTTTTAAATTAAAGGCCTTATGTAGCGCTTTTTCAGAAAGCGTTGTCTAAGGGGGCTCTAGCGCTTTCTGAATAACCTTAAGCAGCATGTTTTGAAAAGCGCATTCTAAGGGGTTCCTTTAGCAGCGCTTTCCCAAAGTGCAGTCTAAAGTGTGCCTTAGGCAGCGCTTTTTAAAAGCGTTGTCTAAGGCTAACCCTAAGACATCTCTTTTGCTAAAAAAAATTCAAAAATTTCCATGTTTATTTTTATTTTAGCTTTAGGAAGCGCTTTCAGGAAAAAATGTTGTCTAAAGTGCGCTGCCTTTTTTCATTTTTGACGTAGTGATTGCATTCAAGGTGTTTGCTGAAAAGTATTGCTAAAGATCACCTTAATGCTGAAAGAGTTAATGAAGTTGCGACAACACTCAATTCCCTTTATCTTAAGAGATGTTATTGTTTAGAACAACACTCGGCCTTTTGCGTCTTTAAATGGTGTATTTATTTACTCATTTGAGATATGGATTAATTACTCTTCAACTTATGCTATGCCATTTGTATGTCTCCCTATAGTATATTTAGACTATTTAGCACTAAATTCTCTATTATGTCATCTTCGAATTGTTCAAATTGTTTCTCTAGAGACATGAGCTATGGGATTGTTAGAATAAGGAGATTTGAAACAAGTAGTAGGAATGGTAAATTCAAATAAGATGCGGAAGTGTTGACAATGAATTTCTTTGGCATCATCTTAGAACATGTCTTTTTGAAACCAGACTTTTTTTCTTGCAGAGATATTTTGTTCCATCTTTTAACATGTTTATCAATATTAATTTCCTTAGGCATATCATCAGGGCCGACTTTGGGTCAGGACAACCAAGTCCACAGTCCAGGACCTCAAAAAATCGGGAACCTCAAAATCAAAAAAATAGATAAAAGAAACTAATTAATAATAAATATTAAATATAATGTTTGCTAAAGCTATATCAGCCAGTACCAATAGCTCAACGGTTGAATATATGCTTAGGAAACCAAATGATCTCAGATTTGATAATAGTTTTTCTTGTTTTTACAATTCCATTTTTTCTTGTTAATTTACAATGTCTTGCATTTTAGTATTATTCTCCCTTTACAATTTTATATTTTTAATTTTTTATGATTAATAATGCACATGAACTTCCAACATTAATTGTATTAATATAATTAAAAAAATTATATATGTAACCCATAGACTTTTTTAATTTTTAAAAAATGAATAATAATGCACATGAACTTCCAACACTAATATATATATATATATATATATATATATATATATATATATATATATATATATATATATATATATATATATATATATATATAATTCATAGACTTTTTCAGTTTTTTAAAAATAAATTTAGAATAATATCTATAAAATATATTATATTTATAATTTAAAAATCCATTATGTAACAAATATATTTATTAAATTTATATGATGAAATGTAATATATTATTATTTGTGTCTAATTCTATTAATTTTTATTTTATTTTAAAGAAACATATATTATTAAATTTTATTATATAATAATAAATTAAAATTTAGAATTTTTAATATTTGCCCAGGGCCTCTAAAATGTCGGGATCGTCCCTACATATCATGCATCAGAAAATAGAGGAAAGACAGAGTATATGTTGCCACTACAATAAATAACTCATTTCATGACGGAGCTTTCATGTCAACCAGAAAAAACAACGAGGTATTAATCCTAGGCACGCCATGTATATATTTTTTTAATTGGAAAAATATCAAACTACCCCGGTTTCTAATAAATCCGAGGGGAAAAATTATTCTGGGCACGCTTTGAATCCTGACTTTTGTAGTTTATATATCATTTTAAAATTGTAAAATAAATTAACTAACCCTTCAATGTTACGATATAACCGAGGGGTCTACTAATCAAATTACACTAAAAAAAAGTAAACAGATTTTACCCTAATCCTTACTTATTTGTAGTTTCCCCAGACTCAAATTTGAATCATTCTTTGGGATGGATTGCAAGATACAAAAAACCTTCAATGTTATTTTAGAACGAAAAGTTTTTTCTGCCCTTGCAATTTAAATTACATAATGATGTTGATGTTGTTATTGGTGTTGATGTTATTGTTGGTGTTGATGTTGTTTTTGGTGTTGTTTTGTATTTTGGCAGAAAACACATTCTCCCTACAAGTAGATAATGAAGGAAGTTAAGCTCCATTCTCTTTTCAAAATTTAAGCAAAGAAAGGAGTTTAACTGATCGGATGATGGATATCAGCGATGATATTCTTTCAAATGAGCAAAGATTTGTTTGTAAACTATTTATTTTACTTTTTATGTAAACAATGTAAAAAAAATTCACTTTGGTGTTTCCATAAAGCCGAGGTGATAAATAATATAATATTCCTCGATTATAAGTTAAATTCGAGGGGAAAAGTAGTCAACGTTTAATTTAAATCACCTAATTCTGACTTATATATAGCTGCACCAGATACATGAAGTATTTACTACTGTCCATTGACGTAAAATATTTTGAACTAAATATGTTTAAGAACAGATCTCAGAGATGAATTGCAAGTGCAGAAATTAAAATAACTTATGAAGCACTTGAAATTATCATCTGCTTTAAGATATGCTAGAGTCTTTGTCATGAAGTGTTCTCTATGACGGATTGCAAGAGCAAGAAATTATTTTGCGTTTAAGGTTTGTTTACTTAAATATTTATTTATCCCTTTTTTAATCTAACCCTTTGTTTTTCTAACCGTTTTTTCAGCTATCCTTTTATTTATCTAACCTTTTTTCTATCTAACTCTTTTTTCATATAACCTTTTATTTATCTATTTCCAGCATTTGATCTTCATGGAAACATTAAATTTTGTATTCATATTCTATGTAAATAATGTAACCAGTTTAATATTTTGGGTAAACATTGTATTTTGTAAATAAAATATTTTATTAATTTTCCGTGTAAACAATGTAACCAGTTTAAATTTAAAAAATATATACTAATTTACTCCTCGATTTTATTAAAAATTGATACAAATGACGCGTTGTTATTGAAACGAATAAAAGTACAGATTTTGTGGATCGAACCCACTCGCTATTAAAAATATTTCTCTGTGTTTTAAACAACGAGGTGATAAGTCTTTACTTTTCATGACAACCTTAATTACCTTGCTTCCAATACCGAGGAAAAACACATTTCGTGTCTAACATTACATGCGTTATTTATAGTAGTATGCATTCCTCCTCGTGCATGTTTATAGTTCACTCCTTATGTACTCAAATTGATTTTTATATAAGGCTTTAGTAAACCTAACAATCAATTGTTTCCTAGTTTCCACATGCTCCAGAGTAAAAAACTTGCATTCAACAAGATTCTCGATAAGGTGGTTATGGCTGTTAGAATTCTTGTTTTATCTATGTTGAATGAGATATTTGATATCACTCAGATCTTTACCATGTGATGTCACAACATCACCTTCGACATTATATTCCTTCAAAATTTGTTTCACCCATATTAGTTAAGAGCAATCATGTCTTGTTCCACCATATTGAGCTTCAACAATAACCAAAGAAGCACATGTTTGTTTCTTAGTTAACTATAAAATCATACTATTTCTTAGGTAGAAAAATTCATCAGAAATCCATTTTTTGACATCGGGATTACTATCCCAATTTCCATTACAAAATTCTTCCACCATGAGATTTGTGATGTGAATATATAACACAATACAAAAACTTTTTCCAATGATACATTTTAGAAATGTCTTATCTTGAATAATAGGGCTTATCTTAGGTTCAAGTTTATAGACAAAACATGAATTTGATATCTCCTCGTTGAATTCAGTAGTGTCCACTCTATTAAGGTGTCCTGTAAAGAGTTTCTTAGAATGTTCTATTTGAATTCTCATAGAGAAAACTTTGTTGACCTGAGAACTAACTAATTTAATACTTGTGAATTCACAACTTACCTTTCTTCTTACCTCATCAGTCTGCATAGGAGATGTTCCAAAATCTTCTTTGACATCAATCTCATTTTCAATGATTATATAAGATTTGTTGTTTGAAGAGTATTCTAGAAATATCCCTTCCTCACTTATGGGATCAATTTTACCCTTTTGAACTTTGTCAGTCAAGATATAACATTTACTTCCAAAGATATGGAATTATTTGATAGTAGGTTTCCTACTTTTGCATAACTCATAGAGAGTAGTTGGAGTGACTTCCCTTAAATTGACCCTATTATTAATATAGCATGCAACATTCATAACTTTAACCCAAAAGTGACATGACAAATGCTTAACATGAAGCATGACTCTGGCTAATTCTTGTATAGCTCTGATCTTTTGCTCAACACTTTCATTTTTTTGGGTAGTGATGGAAAATAAAAATTCATGACTGATACCTTTAGAAGCACAAAATTTAGATAAGTTTGCATTCTCAAACTACTTGTCATGATCACTTCTAATATTGACAATCACATTATTCTTCTCTTTTTAAATTCTTTGACACAAGTCTTAAAGACTTCAAATGTGTCTAATTTTTCTCTAATAAAGTTCACCCATTTAAACCCTAAAAAAATTATGTATAACCACATAGACATATATGTTTCAACCCAAGCTTTCTACCTACACCGGTCTCATTAAATCATATGAAGAAATTCTAGCACTTTGGAACTAGTCTGATGTTACAACTCTGGATGTGACATCTTGGTTTGCTTCTTCAGATATTATTTCCTTCATTCCCTTGAGATGGAAGTGTCCAATCTTTTGGTTCCATAGCTTCACCTCATTCTTCTTGGTCATCAAACATGTGGAATAATAGGTAGTTAATTGAGGCTCCCACAAATAACAAATGTGTTTAGACTTTATTCCTTTCACGAGACTAACCTCTTTCTCATTTTTACCAAATATTTTGACCTTGAAAATTTGACAAACAACCCTTGCCCATACAATTGACTAATGCTGATAAGATTAGCAGTTAGTCCATTCATAAGAAGAACATATTCTAAACTAGGAGAGTCAGGACACACCAATTTTCTAACTCCCTTAATTTCACATTTTAACCCATCACCAAATACTACTATAAATTGTGCAAACAACAACACCCAATTCACGACGGTTCTTCTAACGTTGTGGTGGTATGTCTAAATCCATGGCGTTGACATTTTATTTTACTTTTTATTAAAAATTGTTAGCATATAATAACGGTTGGAGCTATAAACGTAGTTATATCATCTAATCTTTTGTTGGGTTCGAAACTCAATGTCCTCAAATATATTATTCATTTAACATTCAGGGGCGTCTTTTATATTTTATTTATATTTATATATAAAATAAAAGGTTACCACCATAGTTGGAAATTTCAACCGTTGTGAGTATATTTATATATAAGCGAATTAACTCTGGTTTTTTCATAGTAGCGTCATATCTATCACAGCAAAACCCTAGGACGCATTTTTTCTCTTTTCATCATATCATTCCTTTTCTATAGAATAGTCGTTAATCTTGTGCTTCTTACATAAAGGTATTCTTATTTCTCCTTATTCACTCATTTTCGTGTATGCTGTTATGTTTCACTTGGTTTTCCTATGAATTCCTTATTCATATTTTATTGTTGTATGTTGTTCTATGTTATTGGTTCATGTTGTGTTGTTGACAAATAAGTTTGCGGTTTCACATGTTGATAATTTTCACTGTGTTATTTGTAGAACTCAAGATAAGTGAATGAAGAAACAACAACAACAAGCTTCATCTAGTTTTAGAAGCTATGAAAAGAAATATAAGAAGTTTGAAGCTATTGTGTTAACTTCATTCACCTTATATTTTTTCTTCATAACTTCACAAACTAGATGAACCTCATATGGCGATGATGATGGTGGTGGCAAGCTTAGAATATTGATTAGTTGTTCGGTTCTCCCAAACCATGTAAAATAATTTGATGTTTTTGTTGATAAATGTTGTTATTGATTTGTTATATTATATGAGATTGCCATTTTCATTAACTCCTAATTGAACTTGCACTCGTTTAAAAAGATTTTTAAGATAATTATTTAAAAATTAAGTTATTCTTGAAAATCAACTTAGACAATCCAATGTTTTGTCGAATTGCATCCTGTTCATACATAAATATATTGCCCGAGCTAGGACTGTCGGATAGGGGCCGAGATGGATCTGATAGTCGGTAACCAGGCAGCTCCTCTGCGAAACCCCGAGGTCGGAGCCGAGTCCTTATATCGGACGTGCCAGACATATATCCACGGCCGACCTATGACGGCCGGGTAAGTATGAGACCAGATTCGGTTCAGTTACGCTACTTATGAATCGGTTACGGACGTTACGAATCATTAAGTAGCGGTTTCAAATATTAATGGACGGTTACATCATTATGATCATTAGTGATGGCTATGCTATAAAAAGAGGCCTTAGGGCCATAAGAAAGACATTCTCTCATTCCCTCTCAGAGCTACACGCTCAAGAGGGGTCTCTTACACCATACCTAAGGGCTCCCGCCATCGGGATAAGCAAGTCAATCATCAGCTTGGAACTCTAGTCACGACACTTGAGCTTCCAAATCCCTTAAGATCAACAACATGGTTTTTCCTGCAAGAACATTGGCGCCCACCGAGAGGCCCCGGTAAAACTAACCTGTGCCTTAAGTTCAATAAAAATTCCATTATCCTACCTCAAATCCAATCTCCAAATGCGGACACTTGTTGTGGATTAAGGAGGATTAACCATCAAACGAACGATCTGGAATACTACGTTTGGAATATGAAGGATTATCCAATGGATGAAGGCGTTCAGCGAAACAGCCACATATGAGTCATTCATGGAGTATTCATGAAAGATGGCGTTATGATAGAGCAAAGGAACGGAAGGCAGAAAGAGTCGCATTCGAAGCAAATGGTTTATTAGGCATAATATCTGAGATAGGAGCTCAACACACAACGCGTTCGATGGAATACCGAATTGAAAGCCATGATGGTTCCTAATTCCTTGAGTTAGTTCAACATAAAAATATCGCTTTAATGATAAGATCATATCGTCAAGCACCACCAATCATAGAAGCGACGATAAAACAAATCTGTACCTTCACCGACACGATGCCTTGGAAGATGACGGTGTCGAAGCGATCCTTAAAAGATAAGTTTTTTACATATACTATTACTTGATCATGCTCAATTAAGGTTAGTGTATAACGATTATGGTTATCTAAATATGCACTTAACTTCATTACGTGACAGTTTCGATAAAACAAAACTTACTAGTGGTAAGACATAGTAGGAAAACATATGGAGTTGCTATAGCTTGGAGACCATAGTTGGTTCTCGTTGGAATTCTTGCTAGTAGAACATGTGTTTCTTTATAGCATGTATCAGCTGCTAGTAGAACATGTGTTTCTTTATAGCATGTATCAGCTAGCAGCTTTTGCATTTTACTATTATGTCCAAAAACTTTAAGTATATTCGTTATAAATCCATAATATCCCATTGAATATGGTTTGCCATGGTAATAATAATCTTAATTAAGAGAATGACTATACCTAATTATTTGAATCCTGCACTTGTATTTAAGAAAGCACTATCTTGGATTTTGCAAGCGGAAATGGATAAAGAGCACGGTCCGTGTTTTAGTATAACATATCATGCCAATCAAGAATAAAAATATAGTATCATGTATCTAAGTTTTGCAATTTATGAAGAAAATAATTGTTCCCGATTTCTACACTGTTAGTATTTGTCCCATACACATGCAGAACTCAACTTATGAAGAGAACTAAGATGATTGAAGAAAGATTTATTCTATAGACTAGGAATATGGAAAATCCGGTGTTAAGTAGTACATTTGAAAACGGTCAACCAATAAAAGATAATTCAATATTCCACACTAATTGTTCAATTTCGGTTTTTAATTATGATTTGGTCTGCATGTCGGCCGTTACGGCAGTTCAAATTGAACACTCTTAATGAATAAAAACGAACATATTACTATTTGTAAAATGCTAATATTCAAAGATGTTTAACTACGTGTTCATTTGTTGGTTGAAAAAGGACAATACCAGCGTGATGGTCTGGTGATTGGAAACCTCCAATGCTACCAATGTCAATTACAAAGGAGATGCTAAGCCCATTGAAAAGGAAGTTGAGGAAGGCAAAGCTAATGACTGGTTTATGCAGTGAACAAAGGAATCACATACGCATCCTTATCAGTTGTGGGTGAAAGGAGGTTGTCGGTAACGCTTCGATCCGGTGGTCCCAACATGCACGGCATATGCTTGATGAAAATAATGAGTAGTATAAAGCTACGAGTCGTATCAGTTGAGAAGAAGCGATTATAAAAGATGTTGAACCAGCTGGAATTGTGCTACCATACACATACACGCAACAAAAGTGAAATAGGTGTCAAGTGAGGTGGCTGCTATGCCAAACGCCACGGTAACTGAGTCGGAAGGATGAGATTGCATGATGAACTAGTACTCTTGGTAGTATTTTCTTGGTCGAAGGATGGAATAATACTCTAAATGACATGTAGAACCTAGGGAATGTGATATTATGGTGGCTTTGCATGGTTCTACAGTCTTAGAGTTTTAACTTTTATCGGTTACGTAAACAATCATTCAACCAGATGATTAGTATACAGGTTTTTAACAATTAAGCTATATTAATGGAGCATGTAAGAAAACATATGTTTTACGAAGTTACCAAAAATGTTCATCAAAGACTACTAAAGGGTCGACCTTATGGAACAAAATAGAAGGTGAGTTTATTAAACGGCACCACCATCAAAACACCAAGTAACAAAATCTTCCTTAGGTCGGGATGGCTATGAGGCAAAGCATTTTCATCTAGTTTTAAACACAGTCTCACGCTTGGGGGACCATACATAGACATCCTTATTAGGCATAGAGAACCGGTTGTAAGTTAGTAAAAGTGAGCGAAAAATAAATGTATACTTTGTGCGGAACATTATTGTTATAGCGAGCAGTAAGTGTCGTCTTTATCCCCTACGTGGGCGGGAGGCATTCTATTTTTATTAGTATCAAAATAAGGAAGAATCTGGACTATATGTGAAAAATGAACAGGTGCCCGACTAAGGCAATTAATTGCGGGGAATGGAGTCCTCTTTGATCGGGATGGCTCGGTGTCAAAGCGCTTCACTTTCTTCCTACAAAACCTCATGCTTGGGGGGCTCATATAGGCATCCCGATCAAGAATGATAGAAGACAGGATCAACGAAAAACCTGGTAGATCAGATAGTTACAAGTTTGTAAAGGTTAAAAAATTGTGTAAAATACCAGTGTATAAGGTGTCGTCTAGATGTAAAGGTGTCGTCTTACTCTCCTGTGTGGGCGAAGAGGCATCTTGGAAATTAATTATAGTTTGTAAGGACCACATAGGATGTAACGGATAGGTGCTCTGCATCCTCGCATCTCAGGCGAGAGCCTCTGGTTTGTCACGCAGAGCTCTGGTCCTATCTCGGATCAACTCTCAGTGACGGTAAATCCTCGAATCTAAGGCGAGAGCCTCTGGTTCGTCCCGTAGAGCTCTGGTCCTATCTCAGATAAACTCTCAGTGACGGTAAATCCTCGCATCTAAGGCGGGAGCCTCTGGTTCGTCCCGTGGAGCTCTGGTCCTAACTCGGATCAACTCTCAGTGACGGTAAATCCTCGCATCTAAGGCGGGAGCCTCTGGTTCGTCCCGTGGAGCTCTGGTCCTATCTCGGATCAACTCTCAGTGACGGTAAATCCTCGCATCTAAGGCGAGAGCCTCTGGTTCGTCCCGTAGAGCTCTGGTCCTATCTCGGATCAACTCTCAGTGACGGTAAATCCTCGCATCTAAGGCGAGAGCCTCTGGTTCGTCCCGTAGAGCTCTGGTCCTATCTCGGATCAACTCTCAGTGACGGTAAATCCTCGCATCTAAGGCGGGAGCCTCTGGTTCGTCCCGTAGAGCTCTGTTCCTATCTCGGATCAACTCTCAGTGACGGTAAATCCTCGCATCTTAGGCGAGAGCCTCTGGTTCGTCACATAGAGCTCGGGTCCTCTCTCGGATCAACTCCTAGTGGCGGTTATACCTATAATTTCCGGGGAGTCACGGAGCTCTGGTCCTATCTCGGATCAACTCTTAGTGACGTTGAAGCCTCCCAGGTGAGCGACACAGAGCTCTGGTTACGTCACGGATCAACTCTCAGTGGCATTGAACTTCTAAAATCAGCCAACCCGCAGGGGGGCTCTGTAACTAATGCATTAAAACAGTAAAAGATTGGTTTTGAAGTCGTGAACAATTGGATATGGTGATCATTTTCATCTTTTCAAAATAAATGAACTTCTCTTCAGACCTTTTCCCTTGTCTATTAACATATTGATAATTATCTCTTGTATCCTTAGCCTCTTTTATCATATTAGTTATGTTTTTCCTTCTTATCAATAAGTTAATCATGTTGTCAAGATTGAAAATTAAGAGAGTTTTCTCATTTGGTAGATGAATGACAATACATAGAAGTTCCTTCTTTTCATTCACCATTTTAACTATGATCTTTTTCTAACTTTCCTCTATCTTAAGGATTTCTTCACACCTATCACAAGTATACTTGTAGGACACATCCAAATCTTCATAAAGGATACTTTCATCACAAGAACCTACATCTTCTGCCCATCTTCTAGTGAGAGCAGTTACAAGTTTGAAAGTCTTAATGTTAGGTTCATCTTATGATTCATCATCATCAGACCAAGATACAAAAAGTCCTTTTTATGTTTCTTCAGAAAGGTGGGATATTATGCCCAAATATGACCAAATTCTTCACACTCAAAACATTGAATGTCTTTACCGTGATTGAAATTCTCTCCAGTTCTGGTATTTTTCTGACAATTATAGTTATTGCTGATGTCAGATGATATATTCTTGACATTTGGTATTCCCCTCATGTACATTATCTTCATAATTTTATTGAATTGCTTCCCAAGTAATACAATGGTATTTGACAATCCTTCCATAATATTCAGATTACCGACCCTCTTTATCTTCAGCATTGCATACAAAAGTTATGCTCTTGTTCTTCTTCTTCTTCTTCTTCTCATACTTATCACTTAGAGCCAATTTAAATGTTTGAAATGACCTAACAAGTTCATCAAACCTCATGTTGCTGATATCTTGAGCTTCTTCAATAGTAGTCACCTTCATGTCAAATATCTTAGATAGAGACCTGAGAATCTTTCTAACAATATTTTCTTCTATCATCTTCTCCCCCAAGGCACTAGAAGCATTTTCTATTTCAGGAACATTCATATAAAATTTCTGAATGCATTCATTATCATTCTTTTTTTTTTTTTCAAATCTGGTAGTGAAAAACTGAAGTTTGGATATCTTCAATTTAGATGTTCTTGAATGAGTTTTCCATGGATTTAATTTGTGTTACCATACGAACCTTTCAATAGTCATAGTTGGCACTATTTAATGGAGGTAGTATGTTATTTTATCCTCCTTCCTTATCTAGAGTACTAGAAAATATTCTCCTTATAGATCACCCAAAAACAGAACATGGTGTCTACTCTGATGCCAATTGAAATTATGGCACACTAGATAAATATTAAGACTGATGTCTCAACACCAAAACACGATGTCAAGATAGATGTTAAGACACCATCTTACTGAAAAAGCATTTTAAAAAATAATAAATTATGTAGAAGGTAAATTGCTGAAGATAAACAATACAGTCAAATGTTAACCTAGTTCAGTGCAATAACACCTGCTCCGAGGGCATCTAATCCAGAAAGGAAATCCCCTATAATAGTATTAGTTCAAAGCTCAAACAACCATAGTTTACAACTTATCACCTAATCAATACCCATGTAATTTATATCTTGGAACCTACTAGATATGAGAACCCACTCTCACTTTCCACAATCACCTCAGTGATAATAACAATGACCAAACTAGAATAACACACTTCCAATTACACATATTAAACTCATTTCCTAAAAGCTCATGAGTGAATTGCAATGAACAATGAACAATCAATCAACCTAAATTCATCAAACAAGATACTTGAGTGACATATAAACACAAAGTACAATAGAAAAACTCTAAAACTCCAAAAAAACTCTTGAATAACAAAGCCTCCCCTTATTTTTCACTTGACACTTTAGGTTTACGTTATTTTTCCTTTTAAACTCTACAACTGTCCATTGACTTTGGATTTCCACTCAATTTGTTGTAGATCCAAAAACTTATGACTGCACAAATTATGCAGAATAATCTACTTGAATTATGGAACAAAAACATCACATGTTTCCTAAATAATCCCAACATCCAATTTTAGAAACTAATACACAATTGTAGATAAAATCACTTATTCCAAAAATTATCCTTTTTGGCCTGTGAAAAT
This sequence comes from Vicia sativa, assembly GCA_021764765.1. NCBI lineage: Eukaryota > Viridiplantae > Streptophyta > Magnoliopsida > Fabales > Fabaceae > Vicia > Vicia sativa. Next base: position 26,359,020 of record CM038795.1, on the reverse strand, counting down.
ATGTGAGATATATCCGTAGAGAATCTTACAAAATCAAACCAGATCCTTCCAAGAAGAGCAGTTAAGTAGGGATGTCAGTTTGGACCTATTAATGGGGATCCCGAAACGTTCGGGGCCCAAAGATGGAATTTTCCGTGGGCGGGCATGGGGAGAAAAATTCCCCCGAGAGCATTTCGGGGACGGGGACGGGGAATACACCCCCCGCCCCGCGGGGACCCCGCCCCGCCTATTATTTTAATATAGTTAATTTAATATATATATTTTAGATTAGGTTTTTTAGTCATTTCCTTTATGTTTATTTATAAAAATAAATAAATAAATATTCATGTATTTATTAAGAGAGAGAAATGCAAATATTATACCCTAAAAAAGTTGAAGCGTTTCATTTTCTTCTGCCAGACATTTAGAGTCTCACACGTTAGACTCCTTTTTTTCTTCTCCAGTCAAATCTCCATTCATCTTCCTCTTCCAATTCCATCTTCTCTATTTGGTGTGCTTCCATTATTCACAGCTCTTACAATTTCATCAATAAGGTTTGATTTTCATAAATTTGTTCATGTAATTATTTATAGGAAAAAATAGATTATTTCTCTTTGATTCTCATAAATCTGTTTATATTATTGTTTATAGAAAAAAGTAGATTGTTTCTCCTTGATTCTCATAAACCTGTTCATGTAATTGCGTATAGGAAAAGTTGATTATTTTGATTAAATTTAAATTAAATTGTTTAGAAATTTTAGAGTTATCAAATCATTTGCATATTAAAAAAATATAAAATAATCAAAAAATTACTCATTTGCATATTAAAAAAATATAAAATAATCAAAAAATTCTGCATTGCCTTACGAACAAGTTTTTAAACGTTTAAAACAACGCCGTGATTCCCAATATAAGTGTGCACCAAGTGAAGAAGATTGGAAAATGGCAAGAGAAATTTGTGACAAGTTGAAATTATTTTTTAGTGTCACTGAGTTGTTCTCGGGTACTAAGTATCCAACATCAAACATTTATTTTCCCAAAGTTTGTCAAATAAGATTAGCTTTAAGAAAGTGGGAAGATTCTTCTAGTGATACTATACAAAGTATGGCAAGAAGTATGATAGTGAAGTTTGACAAATATTGGAGTTTGATTAATGGGGTGATGGCAATAGGGGCTGTTTTGGATCTTAGATATAAAATAACTTTGTTGAATTACTTCTTCCCACTTATGTATGGGAATAATGCTCCCAAAGAATTGGAAAATGTAATACAAATGTGTGAAGATTTAGTTGAAGAATATCAACCAAATAATGATATGGTTCCTACAAGTAGTGAAGTTGGTGCATCAACATTGGTAGATGACATTGATGTCACAAGTCAAGATTGGGAGAAGGCTTATTCGAATATGTGATGGAAAATACTTCAACTACAAATGTCAAGTCGAATTTACTTCCTACTTGGAAGATGGTGTCTTGCTTGATAAACAAAAAAGGAAAATTTTGACATCTTAGGATGGTGGAAACAAAATGGTTTGAAATTTCCAACTTTGCAAAAGATTGCAAGGGACTTTTAGCAATTCCTATCTCTACCGTTGCTTGAGTCCGCCTTTAGTACTAGTGGTCGTGTTTTAAGTCAACAACGTAGTAGGTTGAAGGAAGACACTTTAGAGGCTTTGATGTGCACTCAAGATTGGATCCGAAAAGATATAAAAGGTAATATATTTTTATCTTTTACAAGATTAATTGAAAAGGATTTTTAAATTTTAATTTAGCTATTTGTTTCTTAGGTTATTCAAAACGTTGACTCAATTCGAATGTGTGGATGAAGATATGGATGATGATGATGATGATGATAATAAGGTAATTTACATATTAGTGTTGATTACCTTTTAGTTTTTAAAGTATTTTTTTAAGTAAATATAATTATTGATTGTTTACTTTTCGAGGAAAAGAAAGTCATATCTAATTGTGGAATGAGGAAGAAGACCTTGCAAGGAGAAGTTGGAAGAGAGACATGATTGATCATTACTTGTTTGGATATTTTGCTTAATATTTTAGTTTATTTATATGTCACTTTGTTTTAAGTATTTTGATATTTCTACTTTACGTGTGTTATCAATTGAGCAAATAGAGATATGTTGACTTTTGCTTTTAGTTGACTTATTATGAAGTATTTTTAGCTTTTCAAGCATACTCATGATGCTAAATTTTATAATTATCCCTTATTAGTTTTGATGAAGTATAGTTTTTTAAGCATAATTATGTTGTTGGATTTTTTTAGTTGTTTAGGCATATTGTTACTTTAAAAAGTATTATAGTTCATTTTGTTGAATTTTATAGCATTTTATAGAAATTTATAAAAAAAATATTATTATTTTGTGTTCCATTAGTATTTTTAATAAAAAATAATAAATGTCAAATACTAGTATTTTTTAATAACATAATAAATATGTGAATTCTTTGTGCTTTTTATTTTTATAGAAAATATAAACATTTAAAAAAAATAAAATATTAATGAATAAATGTAGGATCTATGGGGATCCCCGCGGGGAACGGGGATCCGCGGGGAACGGGGATGGGGATAGAAATTCCCCCGTGACGGAGATCGGGGACGGGGACGGGGAATGAATTTGATGGCGGGGAAAAAGATGGGGAAGTGTCCCCCCGGCCCCGCCCCGCCCCATTGACATCCCTACAGTTAAGCCTTCTATATCTGTTGGTAAAGATATCATAATATCTTGCTCAACAGATGGTTGTGATACATTATTTACCAAAACTGTTGCCAATCATAAAATCAAAGACAAAATAATTGACATTACTAACACTCAAATGAAAAAAAACTTAGAAAATTGAATAACTAAAAGACAAATTTTATTAAGGCTAGGGTGACCCAAACATTGATATGTAAGGCTTTGAGAAAAAATAGAAGCGCATAACACCATATGTGATAGATTATATAATCCTCCATTCTCACTCTCAATTATAATCATTCGTCGTGTACGACTATTCTGGACATAAATGGAATTATCAATAAACAAACTTAACAATCATGAGTATGAGTGCAATTTTTAACAGATATTAGATTGAAAGGACAACTAGGAATGTAGAGCACATATTTTAAATACATGTTTGAAAATAGGTGTGCATGACCAATGCCTTAAACTTTGATTTTAGAGCTATCCGTCATTGTGTTAGAAGGAAAAGAATAAGAACAAGACAAGTGAGATACAAGAAATTTACTACCAGTCATATGATTAGAGGTTCAGAATCTAGGACCTAGTGACCAAAGGAGAATGATGTATAGAAAAATGCTATAAGATTGCAAAATTGAGCAACGACGATAAAAGATGGTGGTTGATGGATAATTTAAGGTCAAGAATTCATTGTAATCAGCGGCCAACATAGTAACTTCATTGGTGATAATGGATTGAACAACAACTACTACCCTAAGTATTTGTTGTAGTTTCTTTCCTTTCTGTAGAATTTAACTATTCCTTTGTGCAAATTTGGTAAAAGCTACGATATTGATGGATACATGATCTTCCATGAGATTTGGCGGTTGAAAATCATGCAAACAAAGTTGCTTAGTGCGGGAAGAAGATTAACATCCACGAAGAACTGAAAAATTAGAGGTATTTGATTTGGAATACGTACTTTAGTATATGGTAAGAAAAAACTGAGTGCAGATCTGGAACCACGTCATAAAACTAAGCACAATGGAAAAAATGAAAGTGAGATCGAAGGTCACACATGGAATAGATTGCAACACACATGTGTGTGTGTGTGCGCGCGCAAAGCAAGTTCGCGATGATATTTTAGGGATTGGCCATATCTAAATATTCACTTCTATCGACGGGGGTATTTTACAGAAGATCGCAAGAAACAGTGGCGGCGACAATGTGGTGGCAACAATAGAATCAATGGGAGAAAGTCACGATAGTGAAAGGAAGGAAAGCCGGAGTCAGGACACGTTTTTCCAAAAAAATCATCATCGAGGGATAGCGGGTCAACTGGGTAAAGCATAGTAAAAGGTTGTCTCTCAATAGACTCTTGATACTATATTTAAAATAGTGAGGGTGAGAGACAAAAACAAAAACAACAACAACAACAACAACACAAAAAGCCTTATCCCATTAGGTGGGATTGACTACGTGGATTAAATTTCGTCATAATATTATATCAAGGACCATGTTACTATCTAAATTATTAATCTGGAGAAATTTCTTAACAATTTCTCTTTTAGTCTTTCAAAGTATTCCTCTTTCTCGAATTGTTAGCATTCTATTCATTTGATCTACTATTCTTTTTGCCGAATCTACAAATCTTCTCTCCACATGACCAAACCACCTAATTATATTTTCCACCATCTTCTCTACTAGGTGATACCCCTTTCATTTCTAATTTCATCCTATCAAATTTTACCGCACATCCACCTTAAGATCCTCATTTTTGCTATACTTACTTTAATCTCATGTTTATTATTAACCACCAAGATTTTTTCCGACAACAACGCAGGTTTTACCACAATTAAATATAAATTTTCTTCAACTTGAATGATACCTTTTCAACACATAAAACACCTGATGTCTTCGTCCATTTTAATCATCCAGCTTAAATTCGGTGGTTTAGATCCCCATCTATTTTTCCCTCATTCTATATTACAAACAAAAATATTTAAACTGTGTGATTTGAAGCATAATATGTGTTAGTGTTTTAAGTTGGCATCAATTTTGGTAAAACTAGGCTTTAACAATGTCATGATGGATGTCATGACATTCAGAGATTGAAGATAAATCCTACTGGACAAGGATGGTAAAAGTACAGCTCAGAACTGGGAAGCTAAAGCTGTGCTGGAAATTCTGTAGAAAACAGACTGATGTCATGACAGATGTTATAACATTCAGTGTGACATTCTGTTCTGCAGAATCAGTTTTTCCTGAGATTTTTCAGGAAGTTTGTTGAGCATTTTATTTATGTCTTTCTGTTATTAGAAAGCATGCTCACGTGGCTGCTAGGTTAATCTTGATTAAACCTAAATTGGTTGTGAAACAAACCATGTTTTTAGGAGAAAATTAAGTGAACCCTAGCTACCTTTATGGAAGCCCAATACTGAAGATTCAGAATTGCTTCTATATAAAGAATTCAACCCTTATTCTACAGCCACGCCTCCTGAAGATATTGAAGATATTGAAGGCTTTTATTTGTGTACTGTTAGGTTAGTAACAGTTGGTTTTGTAATTCTAGTTTCTCTTGTGAGCCAAGCAACTTTAAATTGTTAAAGTGCATTGGACTAGGATTTGCTGTAAGGGTAGTTTATCACTCAAAGCTTTGAAGCACGAGTGTTTGTCTCTTGATTGCAAGCTTTGAAGCGAGATCAAGATAGTGTATTGAAGTGTGTCTTCACAATTCAATTAAATAATAGGTTGATATCACTGCGGTGATTGAGGGGGAGTGAGTAGGAACTCATATCTAAGTAGTACTTAGGTAAAAGTGTCATTGGGTAGTGATTAAGTGAGAAGGCTGTCAACTGTGAGTTGGCTGTAGGGTCTTTGAATTGATACTACTAATAGTGAACTTTATCCCTGGCTTGGTAGCCTCCAGACGTAGGTTTGTTAGAACCGAACTGGGTGAACAACTTATTGTGTTATTAACGCTTTCTATATTTACTGTGTAAATTAACAAAGCAGTGTCAGATACTGTGTCATAACATTCTCTGTGACATTAAGTATCTGCTGCCAGGAATTTCAATTGGTATCAGAGCAGGCACCCTGCTTGTTATTTCTGGGTGAGATCTAGGGATTATAGTTTCTGGCTTAATGGAGAAGGAAACAGGATTTGGAGGTAGACCACCTATTCTGGATGGGTCTAATTATGAGTACTGGAAACCTCGTATGATTGCCTTCTTAAGATCAGTAGATATCAAGGCTTGGAGAGCTACTGATAAAGGATGGAAACATCCAACCAAGGTTGAGAAAGATGGGGCTACTGTCTTGAAACCTGAGGAAGAATGGAGCAAAGAGGAAGAAGAGTTGGCTCTGGGAAATTCTAAAGCATTGAATGCTCTATTCAATGGTATTGACAGAAATATCTTCAGACTGGTTCATCAATGTGAGCTGGCCAAGGATGTGTGGGACACTCTCAAAACTACTCATGAGGGAACATCCAAAGTGAAGATGTCAAGACTTCAGATGCTCACTACCAAATTTGAGAATTTGAAGATGAAGGAAGATGAAACTATTCATGAGTTTCACATGAATGTGTTGGAGATTGCCAATGCCTCAGGAGCACTTGGTGAAAAGATGTCAGAAGAGAAGCTGGTGAGAAAGATTCTCAGGTCCTTGCCCAAAAGGTTTGCAATGAAAGTCACAGCAATTGAAGAGGCTCAGGACATCAGCATCCTGAAAGTTGAAGAACTTATTGGATCCCTTATGACCTTTGAGATGGGAATCAGTGAAACTGTTGACAGGAAGAATAAAAGCATAGCTCTTGTATCCAATTCTGAAGAAGGAAGCAAGGTAGAAGATAAGGAGAAGATATCTGAATCTATAGCTATGCTTGGTAAACAGTTCAACAAGCTTATCAAGAGGATGGATCCAAAGTCAAGGTCAAATGTCAAGGACATTGCATCTGACACTAGCAGATCTTATGACTCCAGCAGAAGATCCAGGTCAGAAGAAAAAGGAAGCCAAAGCAGAGGAGTCCAATGTCATGAATGTGAAGGATATGGACATATTAGAGCTGAATGTCCCACCTTTCTTAAGAAACAAAAGAAAGGAATGGTTGTCACTTGGTCTGATGGTGATTCAAGTGAATCTGAGGAAGAAGGTGCCAAACTTGTCTTGCTCTCCTGGAGTGTACAATTCGACATGGACTCTAGTGATGAGGAAGTGACATTTGAAGAGCTTCTTGAGAACTACAGGAAGCTATGTGAAAAATGATGAAGTGTCGTGAGAATGAGGAACAGAAAAAGCTGATTGAGAAGTTGGAAGCTGAGAATGTGAAGCTAGAGGCTGAGAAAAAGGAAAGCACAGCCAATATAGCTCTCCTCAACAGTGATATTGTCATGTTGAATTCCAAGCTTGATCAGATGTATAAGTCTGTCAAAATGCTGACATCTGGTACTGAAAAATTGGATGAAATTCTTCAGCTGGGACAAAGTGCAGGGAATAAGCATGGTTTAGGATATGTTGCTGAAAAGAAACCTGTTGGTGACACTAAGAAGAAGAGACATAGGAGAACAATGTCAAACCGATGTCACATCTGTCAGAAACATGTCTGGCTCAGGGTATGTGACTGCAAAGAGATTTGCTAATAACCAGGGGAGGAACAAACCTGGGAAGCCAAAGGCAAAAAGAATGCCATTCCACAAAGTAGGAAATAGGTTTGCCACAGGATATGTGGAAACTAAGAAATTTGTTGACCACGAAGAAAAGCGAGACATGAACCAATGTCTAACCAGATGTCACAACATTGGGTTCAACATCAAAATCATAGAAATCGGAACAGAAGGTTTCAGAGATGGAGATGTTATTACTGTGGAAGATTTGGTCACATAAAGTCTACCTGCTATAGGCTACATGGGTATCCTAATCAAGTTTCATATGTGAAGCCTAAGTTCAACAAGGCATCATACACTCACCAGTGGAAGAAGAAGAAGACTACAGCTCTGATAGCACAGACTTCTCTTAAAGTATCATCAGGAAGAGTGGTACTTTGACAGTGGATGTTCCAAGCACATGACTGGAGACAGAAATCTTCTCAGAGATGTTAAGCCTCATTCTACCAGCTTTGTTACCTTTGGAGATGGAGCTAAAGGAGAAATCAAAGGTGTTGGAAACTCAAGCCGTGCGGAGTTCCAAACCCGAATGAAGTCTTTTTGGTAAAAGGTCATTGCAAATCTCATTAGCATAAGTCGCTAGGTGATATGGGATACACAGTCAAATTCACTAATTTGAATGTCTTGTAATCAATAATGAACAAGTAGTGATTATGAGAGAGTCGATCAAAGGACAAGCGCTACTTGTGGAAATCGAGAACCTCATTCACCATCATGTGCTTCTTGACAAAGATGAAGAAAGTGAAGTTGAGGCAACAAGAATCGACCACCCACACCTCGGAGGAATGAAAAGGATCAGTTCCAAAGAAGGAGTCAGAAGATTACCAAGAATTCACATGGAAAAGGGAAAATCTGTGGTAATTGTAAGGCTGGTCAGGAAATCAGAATGTCACACTCAATGTCCAGACATTTGATCACTCCTGAAGTACTGAAGCAAAGTACTAGGTTCTGGCATGAAAGGTTGACCAAGTGTCTCACTGTCAAATGTTACAGGAGAAAAATCTTGGATGATGTCCTCTTAGGCAGAGGAGGAAAAATCATGGTAACTTCAATCCATGGTAATCACTTGGTATCTGAAGAAGTCTCAGACACAATGATGGATGACTCAACACTTCCTTCACAGAACAAGTGTTCAAGGAATTGTGTCAAGAAGCTTGGAATGAAGAATGGCAGCCACACTAGGACTATTACCATTCCACATTTGAAGGTATCCAACAGAACAAGTGGAAAGGGTGTTGATCTAAGCTTGTGGAAAAGGATTTCTGTTGGAAGTGTCTCCTTGAGAAGTAACCTCATTCCTTGGATCAGCAAGAAGAAAAACTGTGTGGTACTATACAATGTTGAAGCTGAACTCACAACGGTGATAGCAATTGTTCTAGGGTGATCGGATAAAGCGGACATCGATTGAGTACAATGTCATACGGATGTCATGACATTGCCGTGACATTGTTACTAAAGCTCTTAAGGTCGGTCGGTTTAAGAATATAAGGGACAAATTGGGTATTTGTCAATATGGGAGTTATAGCAATTAAGCGAGCCTACAACAAGGATGACTTGGACTTGGTATTTCAATTAATCATAAGTGGGGCATTTAGGTACTTTCATCCCCATTTTAAAAAGTCCAAGAATAGGAAGGGACATTCTTATATAAGAGTTTCTCCATTTGAAGGTTACATCACTCTTACTTCCTCTAAAAGAAACTCTAAATCCCTTGCATTTTTCTCATTCTCTCAAAACCATCGTGAAAAATGTCTTCCTCGTCATCCCAAAAGAAAGGCTCTCCATCTCCTCCATGGTGAAGTCGGAAAGTGTTGAATCCATGCAAGTCAAGCTCAAGGTCACTCCATTGCGCAATAGCTACTGATCCGTAAAAGGTTAAGAAATTGCGCAAGGAATGCAAGAAGACCTCAAGCTTCCCCCGTAAGACCTCTGCTCCATCATCTTGTTCCCCGGAAAGAGTGAACGGAGGAGTCTAGGTCTCACGCAAGCAATAGCTAGGATAGTGATGAATATCCTAAATGAGAATCAATATGTTCCGGAGTCTCAATGCCTCTAATGAGAAGTCTGCTAGCCCTAGCTTAGCGGTTGATCCAGATGTCACAGAGAATGTCCAGACATCTGGTGATCATGATACTTCTCCTATCAAGAATAATGAAGATCACTCTGTTAAAGAGCCTGGTGTAGGTATTGATAATGCACATAACAACATCTCTGCTGATAAGGAAGATGAGTCCTCGACAAGATTCTTGAGAAGTCCCAGAAATGTTGTTCTAATAAAGTCGATCGATTATGTTCCGATGGTAATCTTGAAGAATCACCAGCAAAGTGTTCCTCTGGTACAGTCCCTGATGACTACATTTCTGACAGCATTTTGGAAGAGTCACCAGTTCAAGAATCTAACCACTTAACTGAACCTCCAGTCATTGATTTAGATGAAATGTTCTCAGACAATGATCTTATTGCCAATGTCAATCCAAGCATTGCAAAAGAATGATGAAGAGAAAAGGAAAGCAAGCCAAAAGGATCTTGAGCTTGTGGACAAGCGAGAAGTATCACAAGACCGGTTCTTCTACAAAGTAGAGTGAAAATGGTGGTGACTCTAAACCAAAGAGAACACCTATTGTGAAAAGAGGAAGGAACTGAACCGGTGGATTACGATCAAGGCTCGAGTTTGATGTTGTAATGAATGTCGACATTCATCCAAAGAAGAAGGCAACTCTTGGGAAGCTTTCCCAAGTGCAAGCGGCCATTGACAACATCTCATTCCATCATCCGAAAATCTGGGAGATGGAAGTATGTTTGCCTGAAGAGGATTGCCTTGGAAAGAGAGCCGAGTAGGAGTGCTCGGAGTGCAAGGAGATCATTAACCGATTAAGGAGGCGGGGCGATGAAAGCAGAGAAACTCTCAAAGCTGCTATGAAACTACGGTGAGAGAGTTTATTGTCAATCTCTCAACCGACGTGGGGATAGAAATTCGATGATTACCGATTGTTTATGTGAGGGGAGAAAAGTCGTTTTCTCAAAATTGGTCACAGATACCTAGCGCACAGAATACTCGCGGAAAACGACAACAAGATCGCCAAACTATCAACGCCAAACAGGTAAGGCAATGGCCTCTAAAGGAAAGCTCTGCAAGCAAACTGAGTGTCAAGTTTGCTATCCCGCATAAGATTGGTCTGCTAACGGGTTCCAACCAATCACAAATCCACCATCTCCAATGGATTGGGAAGATTCATTTATGCAGGTACCTCCTTTGACTATGGTTCCTACATATTTGATGACACTCATGCTATGCCATACAGCTTTTCCCTCCTGCTGTGTGGAATTATGATTGATCAACATCGGACATTCTTGGTGACAGATTCGATGCAAAGAACCTCGCCTTGGCTTCCACTACAAACTGTTCCAAGGGAAACATGTCCCGGACATTGTCATGACATCCGCAGAGACATCAACAAAGAAAATTCTCATAAAGCAAATGTCATTCTTGTGCTAAGAGCAACTTGCAAGGAACTTGAAGCAAAGCGAAGTGGAAGAGCTTATCTCAACGGCGGGACACGAAGTTGAGGATGAAGAAAGCGATAATGATGCGGTTGGTGATCAAGATGATGATAATCTTTGTTCTTGGTCGATCAAACACCGATGTCAAGAAGGATCTGAAGAAGCTTCCTTCCACAGTGCCTCCTCTGGAGAAGAAAGCACTTGAAGTTGCTGACCCTGTTGTCCCTGATGCTATTCTGTCAATTGTTCTCTGTTTTTTTTGTTGCTTGTTTCCAACTTGTATTCTGGATGAATGTAATTGTATTGACAGATGTCTAACCCTTGCATACTTATGCTGTTTTCCTTCTAATTCTCCATTATGATTGAAAATTTGGGGCAATTGTAATCCTTTGGCCCCTTATGGCTAAAAAGGGGGAGAAGAATTGTATTGCTGCTTGCTTAATACTGGGGGGGACTTGTATTAATGCTTGCTTGGGACTCTTGTATGGGGGAAATGTGTGGCCAGTTTTAGATTGAGGGGGAATTGTATTTGGGGCAACTATGGGAGAATGTTGGGACTCTTGTATGGGTAGAATTTATCTTCTCTTAGTTCTAGGTACTTAAAGCTTAGGAAAGCTTAGGGAAACTCAGAACTAGGTAATAGTCTTCTGCTGCATTTGTACTCTGATAGGTCTAGTTGTTTTAGCCAAAAATGTGCCAAAGGGGGAGTTTGTTAGTGTTTTAAGTTGGCATCAATTTTGGTAAAACTAAACTTTAACAATGTCATGATGGATGTCATGACATTCGAGATGAAGATAAATCCTCTTGGACAAGGATGGTAAAAGTACAGAGGCGGGAAGCTAAAGGCATTTGAAATTCAGAGAAAAGCAGATGTCATGATGGATGTTATAACATTCGGTGTGACATTCTGCTCAGAATCGATTTTCTGAGATTTTCGAAGTTTGTTGAGCATTTTATTTATGTCTTTCGTTATTAGAAAGCATGCTAACGTGGCTGCTAGGTTAATCTTGATTAAACCTAAATTGGTTGTGAAACAAACCATGTTTTAGGAGAAAATTAAGTGAACCCTAGCTACCTTTATGGAAGCCAATCATCAAGATTGAATTGCTTCTATATAAAGAATTCAACCCTTATTCTACACCCTCCTGAAGATATTGAAGATATTGAAGGCTTTTATTTGTGTACTGTTAGGTTAGTAACAGTTGGTTTTGTAATTCTAGTTTCTCTTGTGAGCCAAGCAACTTTAAATTGTTAAAGTGCATTGGACTAGGATTTCTTTGTAAGGGTAGTTTATCACTCAAAGCTTTGAAGCACAGTGTTTGTCTCTTGATTGCAAGCTTTGAGCGAGATCAAGATAGTGTATTGAAGTGTGTCTTCACAATTCAATTAAACAATAGGTTGATATCACTGCGGTGATTGAGGGGGAGTGAGTAGGAACTCATATCTAAGTTGTACTTAGGTAAAAGTGTCATTGGGTAGTGATTAAGTGAGAAGGCTGTCAATTGTGAGTTGGCTGTAGGGTCTTTGAATTGATACTACTAATAGTGAACTTTATCCCTGGCTTGGTAGCCTCCAGACGTAGGTTTGTTAGAACCGAACTGGGTGAACAACTTATTGTGTTATTTACTGCTTTCTATATTTACTGTGTAAATTAACAAAGCAGTGTCAGATACTGTGTCATAACATTCTCTGTGACATTAAGTATCTGCTGCCAGGAATTTCAATATGGTCTCCAATGTTCACCTTTAGATTGCAAACACTTCTTCTTTTATTGAACTTACATTCCATATACTTTGTCTAACTTCTATTTAGACGAAAATCATGAGTTTCTAAAGTCCGTCTTCAAATTTTCAACCTCTCATTTAAATTATCCTTCGACTCTCCAAGAAGGATTATATCATCTAGAAAAAGAATGCATCTCGGTGCTAGATCTAGAATATGTTATGTGAGTACTGTCATACCCCAATTTTTGACCTAATATACCACCTCACATTTTCATTATTTCATCTTTAACAGTCCAAAGCAGAATTAATCGGGTGTGGATTTCACAGGTCAAAATTAGGGTTTCATCAAATTTTCATCTGATTCAAGAGGCAATCAATTAGGGTTTGAGTATTACTCACTTCATTTGATCTATCTTGATCAAATCATCAACCTCTGATCTTCAGATATCAAAATTTTTCTCATGATCTATCAAGGATCGACCAATTAGGGTTTTAATCGAGCATGAGCAATCTCTGATTTTCTGATCAATGAATGACTTTTTTGATTAGAGATTGATCTTCATATCCTAAATACAATATGTTGACCTAATTTCTGGATTCAAAACATCACAGAATTCATCAATCAATTTATGGATCATCTGATGAAATTTCATCTACACTGAAAAGTCAAGATTTGACTTTTGGTCAACTTTTTCAAGACAAAACTTTTTCAATCATCAAAATACTTCAAATGATCCATCATGATCATAAAAAATCAAGAAATTTGGAAAAGTCAACAAAAAGTCAAAATTTTCAACACTTAGAAAATTTTTCAAGTGTTAAAATTTCATACTTTTTCCAAACTTCATGGCATTGTTTCACATAGTTCCACTTTGAATTGGAAAAAACTCAAAACATGAAAGTTGTAGCCCTTGAAACAAGCTTTCCAAAATGTCCAAGAACTCTCAAATCCATGGAGTCTAGCCATACTTTTGATTTTGAAACTTTGAGCTCCAAAAATCCTTGAATTTCAAGTACAAACTTTCAAAATTATAGGTCATTTTGAGTTTTTCTTCCTTTCTAGAAGCATGCCACCTTGCAAAGTGAGATAGGACTGATAAAAATCAGAGGGAGAGTAATTATAATAAGATAAGATCAAGGTAAGAATTAACCATGGTTAAAAGGAAGCTTCCTTTTGCATTTAATGCAAAAATGACTTCCTTGCCCTCTAAGGCAACTTGAAAATACCAAAGCCATTTTCCTTCCCTTATCTTTCAGAACTTGTGACCTATAAATAGAGGTCTTGTTTGCAATTTCAAACCACACCAAAGCCATGCAAGAACATGCTTTCTCTTTTCTTTCTTAAAATTCAAGTTTCATAGTTCAAATTGGAGAAATCTTGCATTTTTGATAACTTGTGAAAAACCTTGAGAAATTTGGTGTCTAACATGTTTTAATATCAAGATAGAACTTGTTTTAAACTTAAAATCAACACAAGCAAAGCTAAAAAACAGATTTGCATTCCACACTTTCAAACTTGCCAAAACTGCCATAAATATCGAATCTGAACATTGGCTCGAGCAACTTGTGTTTTGATCATCCAAACATCATCAATATACTTCATATGAATGATCCAAACCATTAACATCAACCTGTAACATCTCTAACCACGAATTCAAGTTTCATTTTGAGCTAACTGCAGGTCGACTTGGTCAGAACAATCTAGGTAAATTCATGATGTGCAGACCATCCTCACACCTTCCACAAGAGCCGTTGGTGCTATAGGGATCACAAAATCACAACTGGAAACGCTCCAACACAGATTTCGATCTCAGCTTGAACAGGTAAGAACACGAACTTCAAACTCTATGATTCTTTGATTCCAGTCAAAAAAACTCTTGGCCATTTTGTTTCTGCACTATCAACGATCAATAACCCTTAATCAATTGACAAAATCATTCACCATACACAATTTCAATTAAGATTTTCAGTTTTAGGGTTCTTCGTGTTCTTGAGAAATTCAATCATGTTAGGCTTAAAATAAATGAAATTAAAGGACATCATCGTATTCCTGGGCTTGAAACGATCAAGTTTGATGTTTACTTCGTTCAATTTCATCAAGAAATAAGGAATCCATGGCTGATTGAAGATTGGAGGAAGAAGATGAGCTTGCGCGCGTTTTTTCAAATTCAAAAATCTGTTTTAAAATATATTTAGTTGGTTTAACTTCAATACACGGATGTATTGCCGCCCCAGCGGTTTCCATCTCACTCTTAAGACTTTCATGCCATGCCTTGCCTAACAGGTCCCGGGTTCGAGTAGCCTTGGGACCATTTTGCCAAACTTTTTAATTTTTACACTTCATTTTTTACAAACTTTGACTTTTTCAAAACCCAATCAAAACTCCTCATTTTGAGGTGATTTTTTGTACACTTGTCAATTAATGTATCTATTTTAAGATAGTGTCAAAAATTTTCACAAAAACTTTCACAAAAACTTTCATCCGATTATATTTTTATCGAGCCGAAAACAGTACTTTTGAGTACTTTTTCAAAACACTTTTAAAGGTGATTTTTTCAAACTTTCGAAGCCCGATTCTTTTCAAAACTTTTCACAAGTAAACTTCACTTCTAAAAAACACTTTCAAAATCATTCTTCAAAACTTTTCATCAAACTTACATCATTTTTTCCATGATCGATCCGATTAAACGATAAAACCGAATTCGTTTTCTCTCAAATTTCTTAACCGATCATGGGCCTCCCTTACGGTGTAAGTCCCAAAACATTCTTTTATGTACATACATATTTCTTTGTACATATCAAATTCTTTTCATATACATACAAATTTTTATCTGTACATAATACAGACGTCTTTTGTAAAAATACAGACAAACTTCGACCGTTTGTTTTCGTTTGTATATACATTGAATACCATTGGTATTAAAAGGAGCATTATTCCCGGTGAAACTGCTTTTAAACCAATGAGCCACCCTTATGGTGTAAGTCCCAACCCTCCTATGTACATCCACATCCTCTCGTACATAAATACTCGTTCGTGTACATATTTACTTTTTTTTACACCTTCAAACTTGTAAATAATCAAGTTACGCTCGTTTTAAACGTTCGTTTCAGAGACACTTGTTTATATTTCCTTCATAAACTTTTGTAAATAAACATCATGCATCTGTTTATATTTCCTTCATAAACTCTTGTGAATACATATCACACACACACTTGTTTATACAATTGTCTAGTTATAACATAACAACTAGTCTAACCAATAGGTTCCCCACAGTTTAGCCTCCTCTTGGGCTTTGTGCAAGATAACTCATTCATCTGAGTTAGCCTCCTCTTCATATAATAAAACTCATTCATCTGAGTTCAGCCTCTGCTTAGGCTTCATATAAGACAGCACTCACCTGTTGAGTCAGCCTCCTCTTGGGCTTCGTTCAAAAGAACTCCTTATTGAGTTTAGCCTTCTCTTGGGCATCATACAATGAAAGAGACTAGGAAATCTCTTAACAGCCTCCTATTGGGCTTCCAATACAAAGAATCACCCACGCTAGAATAGAACCTTGAGAGTATAATTTCCCGGTGAAATTGCTCTTAATTCAAAAAGGATGGTTTCCCGGTGAAATCCCTTTTAAAGCCAAAACCAGCCATACCCTATAGCTTCCTCTTGAGCTTCATACAAGGACCCTCGATGACCCTCGATGACCCTTGGAATTCCTTCTCTTGGGCTTACAATACAAGGACCCATGGGCTTCTTAAAAGCATCCCTTTAATCCAATCCATTTCTCCTCGAGATTTAGACATCTATCATCTCTATGGAAGAAGTATCTCATCTATCACATCACATACAATCAAAAACTTTTTCAAACTCTTTTCAAACAAAAACATCTCTTAATCGTAAGTGGTAACGCTTGTACACTCAAGCAAAACACCCAATGCTTACAATTAAAAGATTCAATCATCTTTTTCAAAACATCTTTCTTAAACATGTAAGTGGTAACGCTTGTACACTCAAGCAAAACACCTATAACTTACGATGAAAGATTTTAATCAGTCAAACTTTTCAAAAATGTATGTGATGAAATAGATTAGATACATTTTTCATTAAGATGACATTTGTCTTTGTCTCTTACTAACATCCTGTTGCTTTCCACTAGCATAAGTGGGAACTACGATTGCTCTGACTTTCTCAACATCCTTTTGAGAATACGTAGGCACAAGGTCTCATCCTTGGCGAGCAAATTTCTTTCTCCCTTAAACCAAACAAACTATAGATCCCTGTAGATCCGAGCTACAAATGCTCTGATTCCAATTAAGGGGTATGTATGCAGAAGATCCAAAGATCTTTGCGAGCACAATAATAACAAACACTAGGATCACACATAATCTATCCTTCTTAAAATCCCAAAGGAGAAACTTTCCCAATCATAGAAATAGCAATTTAAAACACACAAACATATCAAACATATTCATATATAAAGCTATAGATAACTATATATATTTAGGGTGCTCCATCTATTCCCTTTATATAACAAACCCCCTTACCCGGAATCTCCCCAATGTGTTGCGTCTAGTTTGCGCTAGTCGTTACACATATCATAATCAATTGAGGGTATTAGCAGCTTTCCCCTTTTTCATAATCATAATTTCTTGTGTTGAAAATAATAAAGCTTGATGCTCGCGGCATCTTTATAAACAAATCAAAAGAGTAAATCGTTTCGAGCCAGAGGATCCGAATTCCGATCCGATTCCCTAGCGCGTCACTTTTTAACGCGAACAGGAAAAATGGCGACTCTGCTGGGGAGTACGTTAAAATTTTGATTTTCAAAAAAAATTTGACTCTGCTCAAGAGCACCAAGCTTTTTTGTTTTCAAAAAGAAAAAAAGGGGTTAAGCTTTCATATGTGCATATGTTTGTTTTCTTTTATTGTGTGTTTTCGCGATTTCATCTGATGGAAAGAAATCCTAACCCGAATTTAAGAAACATTTTAAGATCTAGGTGGGGGTATAGTCCTATTAACTTGTGAGAAGTCTCAGTACTTACGGAGTTAATTTGAGATCCCTCTCTCAGTGGAGGTTGTCTTGGGAGTATTTGTGTTTAGCAAGTATTTGCGAAGACATTTTACTTTCGAGAGAACTTGCGAAGCTGAGTGGATGTAGAACACATAACCCATCCTGGCCATTTAGGATGTAGTGCAGAAATTATTCGGGCGTAAGCCTAAAATAATTGTCATGCAAGACTACGATCAGGCGAGTTTTTCTTGAAAAATATTATTGGACTTCGAGTATTCAACAAATCCGATAATATTTCAAAGAGAAGTGTTGAGCCTGTATTATCAGTAGAACCCGTTTCACAGATGAATAAGCCCTTAGAACTTACCCACGTTTGATTCTTATCGTTGGCCTCATGCTCGTGACTTCGAATGCTTGACCGTGTGTATAACTACTAACCATGTTTGTAGCATTCATGCATTCATTCAAAAACTTCATTTCTCTTCTCATTTCCAAAGAATTTAGAGAATTTTCTTTGTAAATATTTTAGGTTAGAGTGATGGACGTCAGAGGAAGATTCACCAAGAGGTACAGTTTTAGAATTCCTGACGTAGGGAAGTTGAAAGAGTTAGCATTCTTGGTAGAAGATCCCTCGGATTTCAGAAAACGCTATGGAACTCTTTTAACTATTCTGAACACTAACGTTGATGAAGGACTTCTCAAAACTTTCGTTCAGTTTTACAATCCAATCTATCGTTGTTTCACTTTCTCTGACTATCAGTTGATGCCTACTTTGGAAGAGTACGCACACATCATAAGTATCTCAGTATCAGACAAAGTGCCTTTCAATGGTTTGGAAGCTATTCCCAAGTCACCAGTCATTGCAACAATGACTCACTTAAAGAAATCTGAGATAGATAAAAACTTGACTACCAAAGGAAAACTCTTAGGACTAACTTCAAAGTTCCTAATGGAGAAGGCTGTTAAATTCTCTGAAGCCGGTAATATGGTAGCCTTTGAAGCTATTTTAGCTTTACTCATCTATGGATTGGTGTTGTTTCCCAACGTCCCAAGTTTCGTTGATATCAACGTCATAAGTATCTTTCTGATTAGAAATCCCGTTCCCACTTTGCTTGGTGACACGTACTTCTCCATTCATCATAGGAATCGTCAAGGAGATGGAACTATCGTGTGTTGTGTACCTCTGTTCTTCAAATGGATTGTCTCAAACTTTCCTAAATCTCCTATCTTCCGCGAAAACAAAGACGATTGGCATTGGTCAAGAAGACTCATGTCTCTTACAAACGATGATATCCATTGGTATACTTTGGAAGACAATGAGATGGAAATCATTGAGAGCTGTGGAGAATTTGCCAACGTACCTCTCATCGGTACAAAAGGAGGAATCAACTACAACCCATTCTTGGCAAGACGTCAACTCGGGTACGCAAACTCTAGTAAACCTCTTGGTTTTACGGTAGAAAGCTACTTCTATCATGAGGGGGAGGATTCCCAAGGTTTGAAAGCCAGAATGATCAGAGCTTGGCATCACATCCGAAGGAAGGAAAAAGGTAAAGCAAGGAATTGTGTAGCCATGGAAATCTACACTTCTTGGGTAAAGAAAAGAGCAAAGGAATTTCGAATGCCTTATGCTTATGAGGAACCCATGTTCTCAACAGCTTCCAAATCAACAATTTTTCCCGTCGAAACTATGGGAGAATACCAAGAAGCTTTGGCCAAGATGAGACTTGAGAAAGAAGCTTTGGAAAACAAGTTCCTTAAGACTGATCTCGAGAATGAGAAGCTCAAGAAGCAAGTCAAAGATCATGAAAAGACGCTTTACTTCCAGGATGAATGGCTCATGGAGAAAGATGAGAAGATTCACTAGAAAGATAACGCGATCAAGAGATACATCAAAGAAAGGAAAGGGAAGCTTGAGGAGATGACAACCAGCGATCCCGCTCCCGACGAGTGGAAGAAAGTCATCAGCAAGCTAAAAGCCGAGAAAGCTGAACTGAAAGCTCACTATGGGAAGGAAATCCTGAAGTTGAAGCTACATCAAGCCTTTGGATCTTCATCCGACGAGGACGATTAATTAGTTTAGATTGTAATTTTTATCATTTATTTTATCATTTCTATGAGCAATGCTCAAAAACAAAATTGTTGTAATCTTCTTTCATTATTCAATAAAATATTGTGTTTTCCATCCAAATATTTGCCAGAAATTTCTCTTTTAGCATAAATTCTTTGGAAATCTTTCCTTACATTCATAATCATGCATCATAATTTGCATTTTGAGTCTATTGTCTAGAGTTTGATCTTTTGGAATTTTTTCCAGAAAGGAAAAGATCGTCAAGCTGTCGCGTCTTAGAGTTTCTCGACCACGTCCACAGCCAACTCGAACATACAATACACGTTCAAAAAGAAGGAAAGTAATGGAAGGATTTGAGCAAGAAAATATCGAACTTCGTAGCACAGTGACAACACTGCAGGAAGAGGTGGAAAGACTCACTTCTTTGGTCAATTCGTTGGCAGCAGCGCAAAGTCAGCAAGCGACATCGAGCAGTCAAAATCAAGCGGCGATTTCAGAGGTCACTACTACTCCAGTTTCAACTGTTGCAGCCAGTAGTTCACTCTTCAGTATGCCAGAAGGTTATCCATGGGGCATGCCTTTCAATTTCGGCATCGGATTTCGTCAACCGACTTCTCAAGTACAAACAACCACGCTTGAAGTACCTACTTTGCAGAACTCAACACTTACTCCACAACATGGAGTAACTTTTCCGCAAGTCACTATGACGGTTTCTCAAGCGATCATGACGAACTCAGCTTCTATAGTTCACACTACGGCAGACGAAGAAGTTCACCATAGTCCAGGCGATAATACGAATCTTCGTGGTTCAATGGAGAATCTCCAGGAACAGCTCCTCAAAATGCAGCTTGAGATTAAAACGATCCGTGGAAAGGAACTGTTTGGGAAGAACACCCATGATCTGTGCTTAGTTCCTCGCGTAAGGATACCTGCAAAATTCAAAGTCCCTGACTTTGAAAAGTACAAAGGAAACTCATGTCCACAGAGTCATCTTACGATGTATGCCAGGAAAATGTCTACGTACAACGACAATCACCAGTTGTTAATCCATTACTTCCAAGATAGTCTCACCGGTGCCGCACTGAAGTGGTACATGGGATTAGACAGCGCGAGTATCCAAACAATCAATGACTTAGGTGAAGCCTTTGTACAGTAATATAAGTTCAACTTGGATATGGCCCCAGATCGGGATCAACTCCGCTCTATGTCTTAGAAGGAAAGAGAGTCATTCAAAGAATACGCTCAACGATGGAGGGAAATTGCTGCCCAAGTCAACCCACCATTAGAAGAGAAGGATGACCAAGGTTTTCTTAAACACTCTCGGTCCATTTTACTACGAACGAATGATCGCTAGCGCTCCCGGAGATTTCACCGAGATGGTAAGCATGGGAATGTGGCTAGAGGAAGGAGTTCGAACCGGACGCCTAACCAAGGAGGCAGGATCTTCCAGCGGAACTAAGAGGGTTGGAACCAGTTTTCCAAAGAAAAAGGAACATGACATAGGAATGGTATCCCGAGGGAAACAGCGAAAGAATGTCATTCAACAGCGACAGGTAGCTGCCATAACACCCGCTGTTAACACAAGTCCAAATATAGGAATTGCTCCACAGTTCCAACAAACTCAACAGCCTCGTCAACAGGCTCAGCAATTCAACAATCAAAACCGTGCGCCTCGGGTCTCGCAATTCGACCCAATTCGATGGCGTACGTAACTATACCCTGCATTAATAGAAAGGAATCTTGTACAGACAAGGTCACCACCTCCGATCCCAGAAAAATTGTCGTGGTGGTACAAAGCGGACGTATCTTGCCCTTTTCATCAAGGGGCACCGGGCCATGATCTTGAGCATTACATAGCGCTAAAAGCTGAAGTACAGAGATTAGTAAGGTCTAATCTTCTTTCCTTTAGAAATACAAATCCAAACGTGCAAGCAAATCCACTTCTCAGTCACAGTGGACATACAGTGAATCTAATACTAAGAAATACAGATCGGTATCTCGTCACAGACGTGAATCTGATCAGAGGAAACTTGGTACATCTCCATGATACATACAGTACGATGGGCGCTTTCACTAAACACGATTATGCAGCTTGCAACATCTGCTTCAATGATCTTCGAGGATGTCCCACCATAAGAGTAGACATTCAACGATTGCTAGACATTAGTGACATACAGATCTACAGAAATAGAGATGATTATGACGTGAATACAGTAGGGCATTTTCCGCATGAGCTTTTTGTCTCAGATATCAACTCGGAAAATCCCGAAGTAAACGTTATTATCCCCTGTTTCAATGTACCCAAGCTTGTGGAGATTGAATATAACGATTCAAACGTTCCAGGGTCTCCTTTGGTGATTTGCCTACTCGGTCCTGTTTCATACAGTTATAACAAAGCAATTCCCTATCAATACAATGCAACTGTGATAGAAGATGGGAAGGAGAAACCCATGCCAACTCTTCCAGCTAATGTCAACATAACTGAGATAGGACGAGTAACACGAAGTGGACGAGTACATACTCCGTTGCCACCAAAACCGCCTGTTGTTAGACAAAATCCAGTTAATACACCATCTGAGAACCCTACGAGAATTCCCGTTGTCAACCCAGACACAAATGTTGGTATGTCTGATAGAACCAACAGCAACTCGGATTTTGATGAGATTTTGAAGCTAATCAAGAAAAGCGAGTACAGAGTCGTGGATCAGCTGATGTAGACTCCTTCCAAGATTTCTATACTATCTCTACTTTTGAACTCCGAAGCTCACCGAGAAGCTTTAATGAAAGTACTAGATCAAGCTTATGTAGATCACGATGTGACTACAGACCAATTTGGAGGAATTGTGGGCAACATAACAGCTTACAATAATCTAAGTTTCAATGATGAGGAACTTCCAGAGGAAGGGAAAGATCACAATCTGGCTCTGCATATCTCAATGATTTGTCAATCAGATTCCCTGTCCAATATATTAGTAGATACCGGTTCATCCTTAAACGTAATGCCGAAAACGACTCTCGCTCGTTTAGCTTACAAAGGAACACCGATGAAGTTCAATGACATAGTGGTAAGAGCCTTTGATGGGTCAAGGAAGTCAGTTATTGGGGAAGTCGATCTCCCAATGACGATCGGTCCACATACCTTCCAAATCACTTTCCAGGTCATGGATGTGCCAGCTGCTTACAGTTGTTTGCTAGGAAGACCATGGATCCACGAAGCAGGAGCTGTGACATCCACTCTCCATCAGAAACTGAAATTCACAGTAAATGGGAAGCTAGTAACCATCATCGGTGAACAAGCGTTGCTAGTAAGCCATTTATCCATCTTTTCTTTCATCACAGCCAACGACGTTGAAGGGACACATCTCCCAGGACATCCGTTAGAAGATGAATCTACTAGCAAAAGAAGATCATCTATCTCTTCTTATAAAGAAGCGGCGCAGATAGTGAAAGATGGCAATGCTGAAGGTTGGGGACAAGTAATCAAACCTGTCAACAACGAGACAAAAGCCGGACTCGGGTTCGCACCCGTATTCTTCAAAGACAAGCAAAAGGATGAAGCACTTCGTCCGATCAAAGAAGTATTCCACAGTGGGGGTTTCTTAAACCCTGTTCTTCAAGAAGTTAACGTTACTACCATTGAAGGTGATGAAGATAATCTCTCTGGATCTGAAGAGTGGAGCACTTATCTAAACAGCCCTGAATATGTGTCTTAGGAAGAATCTTATGCACCGTACTATCCTCCAACTGATCAAATCAAAGGCATATCCCTACAACAGAATGGAAATCCATCTAACTCTTCTGAAGTTTGGGATACCTTGGGAGAACCAAGTGGCAAGTTTGACTACATGGTGAAATACACTGCGCCGGAAAGCTCAAAAATCAGAATTGAAGACATCCAGCCCACTGGATGGGGTGATTCTTTTGAGTATCCTAGTCAACCAGAGGAGGTGTACCCATCTTCCCGATCTAATCAGCCAATCGAGGTTCCAAATGAAGATCTCTGCTTTAACGCGCCTGTGGAGTTTGTTAAACCAGATCCTAAATATCACAACATCAACGTGATTACTGAGGATCAAGGATACGATTCGGGATACGAATTGGAAAGTGTCGCCGACAATGAGTCTCTACACTCGGAAGATTGGAGGGTACATCCCCAGAATTCAATGCAAATGCCGATAGAAAGTACATATGTTGTATCCCATGCTTCCCGATCTGTTCATCAAGCAGAAGAAGATCGCTTTAGCAGCACAAAAGGCAAAGTCCATCGTCCAGAGTCTTCAAAGCCTGCTCGGCCAACGACCAAAGTTTACTCAAGGGTTAAACCAAATGGAAAACTACCGGAGTACCTCGACTTCCAAGGAGTTCGCCACTACTGGAAACCTGTTGAAGTTCGGACTAATGTTCATAGTTCTAAGTAGTTTATCTTTGCTTTTGTTTTGAACTCTCGCTTCGCCGAGAGTGAAGAGATGTTTTATAGGGTTTAGCTTTTAAATAATTTCTCTTTGTCTTGCCCAAGACAAATGAGTTTGTATTTTAGGGCCCTGTTTCATATTGTGAATCATAAATAAACGCGTTGTTTTGATTCCACATTTTGTGTTTGTTTTCATTTTTACCCTTTTTCGGAAATGATAATCCTAAAAAAAAATAATAAAAATATTCAAAAAAAAAATTAATATAATCTGCATACATTTTCACATTAACTTTTTTTCAAAAGAAAAGAGAAAAGTTAATTAATCGAACATAAATCAAAACATGCAGATTAACAGATGGACAAATCCATTGAAAGCAATAACTCTACGCTCTCTCCCAACTTTGAAATCCCCAGTGAAGTCGCCAAGGAAGAAGTTGAAGAAGAGATCCCGGATGAGATTTCTCGACTACTTAAGCACGAGGAAAGAATCATTCAGCCTCACAAAGAACCTCTAGAAGCAATCAACTTGGGTTCTGAAGAAGATAAACAAGAAGTAAATATCGGAGCTTCACTCGACAGCAACGTCAAGAGCAAACTGATAGATCTTCTCAAAGAATATGTTGATGTGTTCGCTTGGTCCTACCAGGACATGCCGGGTTTAGATACCAGCATCGTGGAACATCACTTGCCATTAAAACCGGAGTGTCCGCCAGTTAAACAAAGACTGAGAAGAGTTCACCCTGAAATGGCCGACAAAATCAAAAAGGAAGTTCAAAAGCAGCTCGACGCAGGCCTCCTTGTTACTTCTGAATATCCTCAATGGCTAGCCAACATAGTGCTTGTCTCCAAGAAATACGGAAAAGTCAGAATGTGTGTGTTGACTACCGGGACTTGAACAAAGCGAGTCCAAAAGATGATTTCCCACTACCACATATCGACATGCTAGTGGATAGCACTGCAAGGTTCAGTGTCTTTTCCTTCATGGACGGTTTCTCTGGCTACAATCAGATCAGAATGGCTCCCGAAGACCTGGAGAAGACGTCTTTCATCACGCCATGGGGCACATTTTGCTACAAAGTAATGTCGTTTGGATTAAAGAATGCAGGCGCAACTTACCAAAGGGCAATGACTACTCTCTTTCACGACATGATGCACAAAGAGATCGAAGTCTACGTAGATGACATGATAGCGAAGTCTGACACTGAAGAAGAGCATATAGAATATCTCTTGAAGTTGTTTCAGTGACTAAGGAAATTTCAGCTTCGCCTGAATCCTAACAAATGCACCTTCGGGGTAAGATCTGGAAAACTCCTAGGTTTCATCGTTAGTCAAAGAGGTATCGAAGTTGACCCTGACAAAGTCAAGGCTATTCAAGAAATGCCTACGCCACATACGGAAAAGCAAGTAAGAGGATTTCTTGGACGATTAAATTACATCTCCAGATTTATCTCACAAATGATCGCTTGTGGGCGATATTCAAGACGAAGATTGCCAAAAGCGTTTGATCAAGGAATACACCGGAACCACCAATACTGATTCCTCCAGTCAAAGGAAGACCATTAATCATGTACCTTACCGTGCTAGAAGATTCCATGGGCTGCGTGCTTGGACAGCAAGATGAAACCGGTAAGAAGGAGCATGCCATCTACTACTTGAGTAAAAAGTTCACAGATTGTGAAACTCGTTACTCCATGCTCGAGAAAACATGTTGTGCTTTGGTATAGGTTTCAAAATGTCTCCTCCAGTACATGATCAATCACACGACTTGGTTAATCTCCAAAATGGATCCAATCAAGTACGTCTTTGAAAAGCCTGCCTTAACAGGAAGAATTGCTCGATGGCAGATGCTATTATCTGAGTATGACATCCATTACCGTGCTCAAAAAGCGGTCAAAGGAAGCATTCTTGCCGATCACTTGGCTTATTAGCCGCTCAACGAATACCAATCTCTCAAGATTGACTTCCCAGACGAGGATGTTATGTACTTAAAGATGAAAGATTGTGACGAACCGCTACCTGAAGAAGGTCCTGATCCAGAATCTAGATGGGGCCTAATTTTTGATGGAGCGATTGATGTCTTCGCAATGGAATTGGGCGGTCATCATCACTCCGAGGGTTCTCATATCCCAGCCCATTGCTATTTGATTGCACCAACAACATCGCAGAATATGAAGCTTGTATCATGGGTATCGAAGAAGCCATCGACTTGAGGATCAAGATTCTTGACATATATGGAGATTCAGCCCTTGTGATCAATTAAATCAAAGACAAGTATGAAACTCATCATCTTGGTCTGATTCCCTACAGAGATTATGTGAGACATTTGTTGACTTTCTTCAACAAAGTTGAACTGCATCATATCCCTCGAGATCAGAATCGAATGGCAGACGCCTTGGCTACTCTATCTTCCATGTTCAAAGTCAACGATTGGAATGATATGCCTAAGATCCGCATCAGACGCCTTGAAAGACCTGCATATGTATTTGCAACTGAAGCAGTCTAAGATGATAAACCATGGTTTCATGACATCAAACGTTTCCTTCAAACACGAGAGTACCCACTTGGGGCATCGTACAAAGACAGGAAAACTCTAAAGAGGCTTTCTAGAAACTTCTTCCTCAATGAAGATGTGCTATACAAAAGAAACTTCGACATAGTCCTGCTCAGATGCGTCGACAGACGCGAAGCAGACACGATCATCTATGAAGTGCATGAAGGATCCTTTGGAACCCATTCAAATGGGCATGCAATGTCCAGAAAAATCTTGAGAGCAGGATACTATTGGATAACGATGGAATCCGATTGCTGTAAACATGTCAAGAGATGTCACAAGTGTCAGATCTACGCAGATAAGATCCATGTGCCACCGACTCTACTCAACGTTCTCTCCTCTCCGTGGCCTTTCTCCATGTGGGGCATCGACATGATTGGGATGATCGAACCAAAAACGTCCAATGGACATCGCTTTATTCTAGTGGCTATTGATTACTTCACCAAATGGGTCGAAGCAGCATCTTACACCAACGTTACAAGACAAGTGGTTGTGAAGTTCATCAAGAACAACCTCACTTGCCGATATGGAGTTCCAAGCAAGATCATTACGGACAATGGATCGAACTTAAACAACAAGATGATGAAAGAACTGTGTGAGGAATTAAAGATCGAGCATCATAACTCATCTCCTTACCGACCAAAGATGAACGGCGCCGTTGAAGCTGCCAACAAGAACATCAAAAAGATCGTCCAGAAGATGGTCGTCACTTACAAAGATTGGCAAATCGCCATTTGCTCTGCATGGGTATCGTGCTTCGACGCACTTCAAGGGCAACTCCTTTTCTCTAGTATCTGACATAAGCGGTGCTCCCGTAGAAGTTAAGATTCCGTCAATGAGAGTTCTCATGGAAACTAAGTTATCGAGGCGAATGGTGTCAAAGCGATATCGACCGGTGAACTTAATCAAGAAAAGCGCCTAACCGCTGTGTCATGGACAATTGTATCAAAGAAGGATGAAGAAAGCATTCGACAAAAGGCCCGACCTCGTGAATTAAGGCGACCTCGTGTAAAAAGATTACATTTTCAACCGATTCTAGGGGCAAATGGACTCCTAATTACGAAGGCCCATACATCGTCAAAAGAAGCTTTTCTGGCGGTGCTATGACTCTCACAACCATGGACGGTGATGAACTCCCGCATCCTGTAAATGCTGATGCAGTCAAGAAATACTTTGTCTAAAAATAAAATAAAAAAAGAACAGTTCGGTAAGTCGAAAACCCGAAAAGGGCGGCTTAGGCAAAAAAGAGCATCTCGGTGGACTGAAAACCTGAAAAGGCGGTCTAGGAAAAAATTAGAGACAATAAACAGAAAATATCCTGATAGATTGAAAACCTGAAAAGGCAATCTAGGCAAAAATAAGGATACAAAAATGACAAAGTAACTGCACTCAGTCCGTACTTCGTCAATCTGAAGAAATTTCCATCAACGGATCTTCAATCAAATCTTCTGAAGCAACCAGCACAGTTGGAATTCAAAGTTGTTAGGGATAATAGCGGTTATTTGCTTTCAATGTAGCCTTTTCCCAATAAATTATCATTTCCAACTCTTGTAAATAGTTCATGGAATCACGCCTTTGGCTGATTACCATTCTATCAATAAATTTGAGCCTTGTGCCCATTAGTTTGCAATTCTTGCTTTATTCAGTTTTGCAAAATAACGCTTTTTATTGTGAAAATCACTTTTTGAAACTAAAAAAGGTTTTAAATGAATTATTACTTCAAAATTTTGAAATAAAAGCGAAATGTTCCTTCAAACTGTGAACACAGAAAAGAACTTCAACAGTTCCTCCACGAGTATTTTGATCTCCGAAAGATAGAACAGCTGCTAAAGAAGTCTTCCTTTCCTCAGCAGAGATCATCAAAGGACGGTATTCTTATCCAAAAAGAATTCCCAACAAAGTTGCCAATGAAATGTCTTTTTTCAGAGAGTTTAAAAGCATGCAACTCAGATTCTTCATTAGTGAACGTCTACGCCATTCTTTGATTTTCTTGAGTATTTGTTTGAACTGTGACGTGGTCCTTTTCCCAAATACCTCTTTATTGTCTTGTCAAGTATTGTCAGCATGCATATGACATTCATCATTCATACATCATAACATCATTAACGCATTCCTGCATTCCTCAATGTTTGCTTCCATATCACTGGTTTAGATTACACTTACTCATGTGGATGTGTCATCTCCCCAGCAGATTATCCCCAAGTAGAAAAATACATTTTTTCTCTCTTGTTCCCCAGCTGAGATCATTCCTCATTGAGGACAATGTCTTGATTGACTGTTTCTTTCCAGTTCATTCCTGGATAGAACCTCGTCTCTAACCAACAAAACAATACACAATAGTCTCGTCATCCGAGCCGCTTATTTCCTTTCCATCTTAAAACTTAAAAAAAAAAAAGGGGAATGTTCTTCTTAGCAAGAGCAAATCATGAACAGTTCAAAAATTTCCACAGTTATCTTTCTGTCTAAAAGAAAACCTGTGTCTTTCAATCAAAATGCCCGCATCTTCTCAAGATAGAGATCCTCGGCAAGATCGTATCCGTGAAAATAGGAACTCGTTTGAGGTCTGTTTCCATCATTTAACTGTTATTCACAAGACTGAATACTCAGTAATATATCTCAAGATTTACCTTGTTATAGTTATCACTTCGCTGATAATTGGTAATATCTTCAGAACTCGTTTGAGATCTGTTTCCGTCATTTGTCCGTTATTCACAAGGCTGAATACTCAGAAATTTTTTTCAAAGATTTACCTTGTTATAGTTATCACTTCGCTGATAATTGGTAATATCTTTAGAATTCATTACCATGAACTATCACAAGGCTGATAATTGGTAATATCATCTTCGCTTACCTTAAACATTGTCACAAGGCTGACAGAAGGTAATCTCTTTGTTTCCCAAAGCGAAACAGATATTCACATGTTTTGTGAATCTTTCTTTCCCCAGCGAGACATATTGCATGTTTCCCAACAAACAGGATCCTCTTTTCTTAAACAGATCGAGTCATCCTCACAAATGTTTCCCCACCATGTCATTTCTTTGATATCATCTGGGTGAAACTTTTTACAATCATTTTGCATTATCCGCACTTTTGTTATCTTAGGTCCAAAATTTGCGTATTCTGATATTTAAGTCTCTTCACACCTATCAAGACGAAGATATTCATCTTCATATCTCAGGTTAAAGAAACTTCAATAGGGGCATCTGTCATACCCCAATTTTTGACCTAATATACCACCTCACATTTTCATTATTTCATCTTTAACAGTCCAGAGCAGAATTAATCGGGTGTGGATTTCACAGGTCAAAAATAGGGTTTCATCAAATTTTCATCTGATTCAAGAGGCAAGCAATTAGGGTTTGAGTATTACTCACTTCATTTTATCTATCTTGATCAAATCATCAACCTCTGATCTTCAGATATCAAAATTTTTCTCATGATCTATCAAGGATCGACCAATTAGGGTTTTCATCGAGCATGAGCAATCTCTGATTTTCTGATCAATGAATGACTTTTTTGATTAGAGATTGATCTTCATATCCTAAATACAACATGTTGGCCTAATTTCTGGATTCAAAACATCACAGAAGTTCACAGAATTCATCAGTCAATTTCTAGATCATCTGATGAAATTTCATCTGCACTGAAAAGTCAAACTTTGACTTTTGGTCAACTTTTTCAAGACAAAACTTTTCAATCATCAAAATACTTCAAATGATCCATCATGATCATAAAAAATCAAGAAATTTGGAAAAGTCAACAAAAAGTCAAAATTTTCAACACTTAGAAAATTTTTTAAGTGTTAAAATTTCATACTTTTTCCAAACTTCATGGCATTGTTTCACATAGTTCCACTTTGAATTGGAAAAAACTCAAAACATGAAAGTTGTAGCCCTTGAAACAAGCTTTCCAAAATTTCCAAGAACTCTCAAATTTATGGAGTCTAGCCATACTTTTGATTTTGAAACTTAGAGCTCCAAAATCCTTGATTTTCAAGTACAAACTTTCAAAATTATAGGTCATTTTGAGTTTTGTTTTCTTTCTAGAAGCATGCCACCTTGCAAAGTGAGATAGGACTGAGAAAAATCAGAGGGAGAGTAATTATAATGAGATAAGATCAAGGTAAGACTTAACCATGGTTAAAAGGAAGCTTCCTTTTGCATTTAATGCAAAAATGACTTCCTTGCCCTCTAAGGCAACTTGAAAATACCAAAGCCATTTTCCTTCCCTTATCTTTTAGAACTTGTGACCTATAAATAGAGGTCTTGTTTGCAATTTCAAACCACACCAAAGCCATGCAAGAACATGCTTTCTCTTTTCTTTCTTAAAATTCAAGTTTCATAGTTCAAATTGGAGAAATCTTGCATTTTTGAAAACTTGTGAAAAACCTTGAGAAATTTGGTGTCTAACATGTTTTAATATCAAGATAGAACTTGTTTGAAACTTAAAATCAACACAAGCAAAGCTAAAAAATAGATTTGCATTCCACACTTTCAAACTTGCCAAAACTGCCATAAATATCGAATCTGAACATTGGCTCGAGCAACTTGTGTTTTGATCATCCAAACATCATCAATATACTTCATATGAATGATCCAAACCATTAACATCAACCTGTAACATCTCTAACCACAAATTCAAGTTTCATTTTAAGCTAACTGCAGGTCGACTTGGTCAGAACAATCCAGGTAAATTCATGATGTGCAGACCATCCTCACACCTTCCACAAGAGCCGTTGGTGCTATAGGGATCACAAAATCACAACTGGAAACGCTCTAACACAGATTTCGATCTCATCTTGAACAGGTAAGAACACGAACTTCAAACTCTATGATTCCAGTCAAAAAAACTCTTGGCCATTTTGTTTCTGCACTATCAACGATCAATAACCCTCAATCAATTGAGAAAATCATTCACCATACACGATTTCAATTAAGATTTTCAGTTTTAGGGTTCTTCGTGTTCTTGAGAAATTCAATCATGTTAGGCTTAAAATAAATGAAATTAAAGGACATCATCGTATTCCTGGGCTTGAAACGATCAAGTTTGATGTTTACTTCGTTTAATTTCATCAAGAAATAAGGAATCCATGGCTGATTGAAGATTGGAGGAAGAAGATGAGCTTGCGCGCGTTTTTTCAAATTCAAAAATCTGTTTTAAAATATATTTAGTTGGTTTAACTTCAATACACGGATGTATTGCCGCCCCAGCGGTTGCCAGCTCACTCTTAAGACTTTCATGCCATGCCTTGCCTAACAGGTCCCGGGTTCGAGTAGCCTTGGGACCATTTTGTCAAACTTTTTAATTTTTACACTTCATTTTTTACAAACTTTGACTTTTTCAAAACCCAATCAAAACTCCTCATTTTGAGGTGATTTTTTGTACACTTGTCAATTAATGTATCTATTTTAAGATAGTGTCAAAAATTTTCACAAAAACTTTCATCCGATTATATTTTTATGGAGCCGAAAACGGTACTTTTGAGTACTTTTTCAAAACACCTTTAAAGGTGATTTTTTCAAACTTTCGAAGCCCGATTCTTTTCAAAACTTTTCACAAGTAAACTTCACTTCTCAAAAACACTTTCAAAATCATTCTTCAAAATGTTTCATCAAACTTACATCATTTTTTCCATGATCGATCCGATTAAACGATAAAATCGAATTCGTTTTCTCTCAAATTTCTTAACCGATCATGGGCCTCCCTTACGGTGTAAGTCCCAAAACATTCTTTTATGTACATACATATTTCTTTGTATATATCAAATTCTTTTCATATACATACAAATTTTTATCTGTACATAATACAGACGTCTTTTGTAAAAATACAGACAAACTTCGATCGTTTGTTTTTGTTTGTATATACATTGAATACCATTGGTATTAAAAGGAGCATTATTCCCGGTGAAACTGCTTTTAAACCAATGGGCCACCCTTATGGTGTAAGTCCCAACCCTCATATGTACATCCACATCCTCTCGTACATAAATACTCGTTCGTGTACATATTTACTTTTTGTACACCTTCAAACTTGTAAATAATCAAGTTACGCTCGTTTTAAACGTTCGTTTCACAAACACTGGTTTATATTTCCTTCATAAACTTTTGTAAATAAACATCATGCATCTGTTTATATTTCCTTCATAAACTCCTGTGAATCCATATCACACACACACACTTGTTTATACAACTGTCTAGTTATAACATAACAACTAGTCTAACCAATAGGTTCCCCACAGTTTAGCCTCCTCTTGGGCTTTGTGCAAGATAACTCATTCATCTGAGTTAGCCTCCTCTTGGGCTTTGTACAAGGTAACTCATTTCATCTGAGTTCAGCCTCCTCTTAGGCTTCATATAAGAAAACTCATTCATTTGAGTTCAGCCTCCGCTTAGGCTTCATATAAGACAGCACTCACCTGTTGAGTCAGCCTCCTCTTGGGCTTCGTTCAAAAGAACTCCTTATTGAGTTTAGCCTTCTCTTGGGCATCATACAATGAAAGGGACCAGGAAATCTCTTAACAACCTCCTATTGGGCTTCCAATACAAAGAATCACCCGCACTAGAATAGAACCTTGAGAGTATCATTTCTCGGTGAAATTGCTCTTAATTCCAAAAGGATGGTTTCCCGGTGAAATCCCTTTTAAAGCCAAAACCAGCCATACCCTATAGCTTCCTCTTGAGCTTCATACAAGGACCCTCGATGACCCTCGATGACCCTCGAAATGCCTTCTCTTGGGCATACAATACAAGGACCCATGGGATTCTTAAAAGCATCCCTTTAATCCAATCCATTTCTCCTCGAGATTTAGACATCTATCATCTCTATGGAAGAAGTATCTCAACTATCACATCACATACAATCAAAAACTTTTTCAAACTCTTTTCAAACAAAAACATCTCTTAATCGTAAGTGGTAACGCTTGTACGCTCAAGCAAAACACCCAATGCTTACAATTAAAAGATTCAATCATCTTTTTCAAAACATCTTTCTTAAACATGTAAGTGGTAACGCTTGTACACTCAAGAAAAACACCTATAACTTACGATGAAAGATTTTAATCAGTCAAACTTTTCAAAAATGTATGTGATGAAATAGATTAGATACATTTTTCATTAAGATGACATTTGTCTTTGTCTCTTACTAACATCCCATTGCTTTCCACTAGCATAAGTGGGAACTACGATTGCTCTGACTTTCTCAACATCCTTTTGAGAATACGTAGGCACAAGGTCTCATCCTTGGCGAGCAAATTTCTTTCTCCCTCAAACCAAACAAACCATAGATCCCTGTAGATCCGAGCTACAAATACTCTGATTCCCATTAAGGGATATGTATGCAGAAGATCCAAAGATCTTTACGAGCACAATAATAACAAACACTAGGATCACACATAATCTATCCTTCTTAAAATCCCAAAGGAGAAACTTTCCCAATCATAGAAATAGCAATTTAAAACACACAAACATATCAAACATATTCATATATAAAGCTATAGATAACTATATATATTTAGGGTGCTACATCTATTCCCTTTATATAACAAACCCCCTTACCCGGAATCTCCCCAATGCGTTGCGTCTAGTTTGTGCTAGTCGTTACGCATATCATAATCAATTGAGGGTATTAGCAGCTTTCCCCTTTTTCATAATCATAATTTCTTGTGTTGAAAATAATAAAGCTTGATGCTCGCGACATCTTTATAAACAAATCAAAAGAGTAAATCGTTTCAAGCCAGAGGATCCGAATTCCGATCCGATTTCCTAGCGCGTCACTTTTTAACGCGAACAAGTACATCCAAAATTAAGGTAAAAAAGTAAGAGATCATATGTTTAAACCTAATAATTCCATTAAAGAATTTAATGAGTCAGTCAATATCTCTATCTCCAAAAAAAATCACTTTGATAGTTATGTTGTATGAATTATCGCCTTACTGTTACTCACACTACAAAAAATGGTCATCTGCCACGACCAAAAAATTGCGGCTAGATACTAAATAATTATGGCTTTACGCTTTTGTCACGGTTTGACCACGACTAACTAACTGTGGGATATGCGGTCATGTCCTAAAGTATAAGCTATGGTTTTCATGTTTGTGCCAAGTTTTATTTACATCTGTGGCTTGAGAAGGCCACGATTTAGGTATCTAGGTTAAGGTCGCGGTTTATCTTGCGCCTCAGTTATTTATAGTGGATGAATCTAGCCACGATTCTTATTTAATGTAGCATACGATTTTACACCATTAAGCTTGCCACGGTTTCTTTTTGTGCCACATAGTTGTGTTAATTATGTTCTTCATGTCATGGCATAAAAAGGCTATTTTATATCAATATAAAATATCTTCCAACATGAATAATCATTTTTGTAGATAGTATTGATTAAAAAAATTAAAATCTAATTATACAAGCAAACATTAGGCCATAAAGTCAAAATATTCATTCAGAAATATAAGTTAGTCTATATTAAGTGACATCAAGCCCAAATTCAAAACAAAAGTTCTAAGAGATAGATAATATAAAACGCAACTACTATAAATGAAACTTTTGCATCATAATATTCTTCTTATAGATCATCTTCTCCTTCTTCTTCTTCTTTCATATCTTGAGGATACGCTTCTTCGTCTATTCTGCAAGGAATCACATGATACATAAATTAACATAACCAAATCATTCTAGAAAAATAACAGAGCATTTGATAAATATATTCACAACAACAAACATATCTTCATGCCTAACACACACTTAAGTAAAAAAGAGAAACACTTACACGAGCAGCGCCATGCCGATGCACGTTGGCTCCCGCTAATGACCCAACACCAAATACAGCTCCCTGTGCTACTCATCTAAAATCGTGCAAAAATAAACCAAATAACTCACAC
The DNA here is from genome assembly GCA_021764765.1 of Vicia sativa. Lineage (NCBI taxonomy): Eukaryota > Viridiplantae > Streptophyta > Magnoliopsida > Fabales > Fabaceae > Vicia > Vicia sativa. The sequence continues at coordinate 26,323,571 of CM038795.1, read as the reverse complement.
ATAATTCATCATTTGTGTTATATTGTGAACCTAATGTATGCTAGCTTGATAAACAGAAACAATGAGATCCAAGTCAAGTATGCACGATATAGATTTAGGTGTTTGTAGTTCTGATGTAAATCTATTGGCTCGACCAGGATAATACCAACCCGATCAACCCTTTAGCCATAAAATCTCTTATTGCTCTACTTGTAAGTGATCCATTAACCTGCAAATTGCATCTAATTGTACAAGTCATGAGAATCAAGTTCTACATGAAACAAACAACCACAAATACAAAAATAAAAAATAGTGGCAACATCCTCAAGATATATAACTCAAGATACTATAAGTATATGTGTAGGCAAACACAACATGACAATTAGTGTACAATAATGGTTCAACTGGAATTGATTAGAGTTAAGACTTAAGATCGATAAGCCTAGGTTACTCAAATAAAAACAACTGCTTTGCAAAGTGAGAAAATAGTAATTTATTTTTCAGCAAAATATAATGAAAATAGCAAGCAATGATGTTATACTATGATTTGATTTGGTTGGGTTTTAGAACTGAACAATTTCATCCTTAGTCATGGCAAGAAAATGATTGACTGACATTATACATGTCCATATAACAGTCAATGAGATCATACATCTGTAACACTATAATAAGATAGCATTTTCATATAACTAACAGATTGAGGATAATTAGATACAAATAGATTTAACATCTCATTATAGATCTAAGATTGTATTGCAACTCATTAACAAATCATTATAGATCTACGATTGTATCGCAATTCATTAACAAAAAAACAAATCCATAAGTTTAGGTATGTAAAGGAAGATGAACAATTATTTTGGAAGGTGAAACGTTGAGAGAAGGAGAATTTCCTTAGTTTTTCATTAACATGAGAGAAACTATAAAATAAAAAAAAAAAAAAAGAAATTTAACCTTGATAATCAAAGAAAAATCACAATTTCACACTCTAAATTCAATGTTTTAACATTAAAACATATGTCTACGATTTAAAAAATCATGTTCAAAACTTATATGGGACCACAGTTTTTGTGAAAAAATTTATTTCTAAATCCAATTATAGTAATTATAGTTAGTATAGTCCAGAAAAATATCATATTCTTTATTAAATAAATTCTTTATTAAATTTTCAATGCATTAAATATAAATATTTTAAAGAAAACATAGCTCTTAAAAAAATTAATTATTTTAATATCTAATGTATTAAATATAAATATGTAATAAATTATTTTTAAATCCTTAATGAGATGTCTCGGGAGTACTTAGTATTTTCCATAAATAGTGAGATTTAAAATTTGTTGTATTAATTAAATAATAAGATATAAGAAATATTTTCTTGTATATTTTATTCTATTCTAAATAAGCTAAGGAATATTCTATAAATTATTCTTATAGAAATAGTAGTCTAATTGATTCTTAACATTTTATTTTTCAGAAAGAAAATAAAGGGTGCAAAGAGGTAGATTTACAAATAGAAAAATATAAATTTAAATTAGAAAACTAATAATATCAAACTATTTGAGATATATATGCAATTACACAATTCTAACTTTCTAATATTGCATATTATTAACAAAAAGTGTAACACCATAACAATCTATCTATCAGCAACTTCACGCAGTGTCTCTTTTGTAGCCGAAAGTGTTAATCCAGCATCCCTCTTAACATACTCGTAAACCAAATGCTACAAATAAATAATTGTCAAATATTAGTGTTACATTACAAGAATGGGTGCATGAATTGTGAGTACTATATATATGAATTACCTTTACCAATACCAGATGAAGCACCAGTGATGTAAATAACTTTACCAGCAACATTTTATGTAATATATAGCTAAGAAAGTGTGTAAAAACTATGATGTTTAATTTGAAGCTGAAATTAATATGAATATGGAATGAGGTTATGAAGTTGATAAGAATGCATGTCAGGTGGAATCACCGAACGACAAGTGTTGGACATGTGTCTATGAGGGAGAAAGTAAAAAATAATATCGATGTGTTGCGGTTTGTTTCATTTATCACTTCGGTCAAAGAATATAATATTTCAAAATAATACATTAAGAAAATTGGATATAAATGTCCAAACAAAAAAAAATAGAGATTAAAAAGAGCAAAAACTACTTAACAAGCAAACTTTACAACAAACACACTTGAGACACTAAAAAGACATAACAGAACAAACTAAATATTAAATCAGCAATGCTATTTGTACACTAAAGTGTACACCAAATACTTACACCAAACACTGCTCACCGTATTTATACGGTGAACAGTGTTTTTTAAAATAAAATGATAATATTTATAAAAAAGATAATTTATTTTTAAAATTATTTTTATAGCACAAATATAAAATTTATTATTAACCAACTTCATTATAGCATTAACCAGAAAAATACATGTTATTAACCATATATTTTATTTATAATACATTAATCAAGTTTACTACTTCATTAACCAATAATTTACATAACATTAACCAAGTTCTGACATTAAAATATGAAATATAAAACCAATCTTTACATTATTATATTACATATTTTAATGTCAGAACTTGGTTAATGTTATGTAAATTATTGGTTAATGAAGTAGTAAACTTGATTAATGTATTATAAATAAAATATATGGTTAATAACATGTATTTTTCTGGTTAATGCTATAATGAAGTTGGTTAATAATAAATTTTATATTTGTGCTATAAAAATAATTTTAAAAATAAATTATTTTTTTTATAAATATTATTATTTTATTTTACCAAACACTGTTCACCGTATAAATACGGTGAACAGTGTTTAGTGTAAGTATTTGGTGTACACTTTTGGTGTACAAATAACATTCTCATATTAAATTTGTACAACTAAATACAAACTCATACCACTATAATTCTTCATTTAATAAATATTTGTACTAAAATTGCAAAGGTATGGTATAGCAATTAAAGACACCTAATTCTTTCCCACTATAACCCACCGTCAAGTAGGATGTTGATGAGTTGAGATCCTCTCAATTTCATCAAAGAAATGGAGAAAATCATTACTAATATTTATCCTATATAAATATTGAAACATACAAAATACATGTCACACTTTTAAATAATATAAATACATTATACATCAAAATTTTGGTAATGGCACTTTCCATTTCTTTGAAGAAATGGAGAGGATTTCAACTCGACGTTGATGGATAGAGTTGGTTGGATTTTTAAAAGATTTAATATTTAAACCAATTAAAAATATATGAAATAGTTTAAATCAAATTTATGTATTTTTATGATAAAGTTCAAATTAAATCAAACTTAAAAATAATAGATTTGTTTGAGTTAGATTAATCGGATAATTAATAATTGTGTAAAGGTATTTTTTTTAAATATTTAATTTGCATTAATTAATTTGATAATAATATAAATTTTTTCATTTTTTCATTTTTCGGTCTAGGTTGTGAATGTCAGAAATAACGTTTCATTTTTTCTTATTGAAATTAAATATACCTATACTAATTTTATTGATAACGACAATACAAATTATACAAAATAATTATCGTTGGTTCGAGTAACCAGATTCGCAAGTAAAAATTTGAAAATTCATTCCCCGAACTAATTAACATCGAATTTTATTTATTTGGTTAGGTTTTTGCCCGCATTAAAAATATATATAAGTGAAGTTATTAAGCTTATACACAGAACAACTGTAACTCTCAAAACAAAACCATACCATCTCTCTATTTTACATGCAGCGAACCCAAAACTTTATCTTTATTCTTCTTTTTTATAAGCTTTGTTTCATTTTTCTAAAAACAAAACCATAACTTATCCCTCCTCCAGCGAATTCGCCTTATAAGTTTATTAAAACTTATAAGTAAACAACTTCTCCCATTTTCCTTAGTTTTTTGATAAAAAAAGTTTGTCGTTTGTATTTGGTTAATGTTCATAAATGATGTCGATGTCTTAGTGTTTATGTTTTTTGACTTAATTATAAGAAAAGTGAACAAAGAAAACCACCTTAACAAATCACATATTTTCACTATGGTTTACATATGACTTGTGTTGCTATGGAAAAATAATACAAGAAGTATGAAGTTATTGTACAAACTTTATCCACCATGTATATTTTTTTATAGCAACATAAAGTAGGTGAACTTCATCATTGATTCCACGATTCTTTTTAATAAAAGGTACGTTCGTAAAATATTTTATGATATCTTTTGTTGTTGTATATAATGTTCTATATTATTGTATGTTGTCAGTGTCTTATTGATAAAAAATGTATGTTTTTATGTTGTTGTGTTTTGTTGTTGTGTTGTTGATAAATATTATTGTGTGTTGTTGTTATTGATTAATATTCTCAGACTAAGAATAAAACATTGCTAAGTCACAAGAAAACTTAGCATTATTTTGTTCTTTAAACTCTTATCCATACTTGCAGAAGATCAATTCTAGTATACTATATAGTTTGTAGATTGTTTGTTTCACTTACTGTTAAGGACCAAATTGTAATTATTTTGTACATGATTTTGTGGTCCTTAACAATGCCTTTTTAATTAATTAGTAGTATTTATTCTAGTATTTTGGTTTAATTAGGTTTTTATTTAGTTTTTGTTTATAATATATTATTTAACTTATTTTACTTTTAATTGTAGGTTTTTATTGATTAATTCTCCCAAGCTTGGATTCAAGGACACTTGAAGAGCTTTAGGGATGATTCTTTTTGAAGATATTTTTGGATGAAGGAGTATGCTTCAGGTCGCGCTCAGCGCGGTTTCAGCATGAGCGCGCTCAGCGCGCTTAACCGGGCTTAGCGCGGTCTGCGAAAAATAGAAAAAGGACAGACCCATGCTTTCACCTTTTGGCCACCTAACCCATCACTTCCAGCTGACTTTTGGCTTGTAAAAGGGTGGAACTTCACTTCATCATAATTATCTTTCATTTGTGTAAAATTAGGGCAAGAATTTGTAAGAAAAACCATAGTTTTTCATCATTGATTCTTCATGTTCATCATCTCTACCAACAATCTTGAGAGCAAAGCAACCATGGAAATGAGTGGCTAAGTTCTTTTTGTGTCAAGATTAGAGGTAGTTGATCTAACTAGTATGTATTTCTCTTGATCCATTTGTGTATGAACATGGTTGATGATTAATATAGTTGAATATCTTTGTTCTTCATTTTTATGCTTTGAGTCTTGCTTGGAAAAGAATACTTCAAAGTAGACCTAGGATATTCATCCACTAATGAACAAATGCTAGGGATAGACTTGTGTGTTAGTGTTTACAAATATTGAACTTAATGATTATCATGTCAATAGTTGTAGTGAGGGATCATACAAAGATTAACATGATAACATTCACAATCTTGGTGGGAAATCTACAAGATTGAGAGGATATGTATTTATAGAAATCATCTACTATGTTCATCACTTGATTAATTGAATGCATATGAAATTAGGTCAATGAAACTAATCTTGACATGCTTCCATAAATTACAAACAAACTCCAACTCTCTTGAATCCAAACCATAACTCTCTTTTGAAAAGATAAATTTAGTTACTTGTTTGGAAATTCATGTTACTAGTAGATTAGGAAACAAACCCTTTGGTTACTTTCATCTTAAAATACACTTTTCTATTGAAAGACTACAATATACGCCAATCCCTGTAGAATCGATAATTAAAAATACTTCTTCGCGGATAAAACCTACAACAAAATGGCGCCGTTCCCGGGGATTGGCGTTTGATATTGCTAGTATAGCAATAGTTGTGTGTTTTAAGATATCTTTTCTGTGGCTAGACTTTTTCAGGAATTAGTTTATGCGAGGAAGTATTCCGACCGATCAACTCCTTTTCGATCCCGAAATTGAAAGGACGGCTAAAAGACTTAATAGTAGTGCTAAAAGAAGGAAAAGACAAGCTAGACAAAGGCAAGAAAGAGGAGAAAGAGGAGAAACATCTACTTCTTCAACACCACCCGTGTTAGAAGAAGTCATCACTATGGAGGAGAATCAACCAACACCACCACCACCACGGGGGCCTTGTGTCAATAGCCCTCGTCACACCGTTCAATTTGCTCGACAAGCAAATGCAAGGGTCGCGGAGATGAAGACGGACTTGCTTCAACTTCTTTATGCAAGTCCTTTTCATGGCCATGACCATGAGGATCCTTACACCCACCTTACAAAGTTCTATGAGATCGCGGGAGCGGACGGGGCTCCGGAAGACCAAGAGGAGCAATACTTCCAAAGGCTCTTCCCTCATTCTCTAGTGGGAAAGGCAAAAGATTGGTATCTAGACCAATTGCAAGAGACAATGACAAATTAGAATGTGTTGGAGGAAAAATTCCTTGAAAGATTTTTCCCTCAATCACGTTTCGTGGAGGCAAAGACCGCATTCTCAGTATTTTCACAAGGAGTAAACGAGCCTTTGAATAGGGCTTGGGAAAGGTACAAGTCTATGCTTATGAAGTGTCCTAGCCATGGTTTTGACGAGCTTACCAAAATTCATATTTTCCGAAATGGTCTCCAACCTCAACACAAATTGTTGTTGGATGCTACGGCGGGAGGTTCTTTGATGGCAAAAACACCATATGAAGCAATCCAAATAATTGAGAAGATGGGGAGGAATGATCACCAAACTCAACATGATCAAGGAGGTGTACACGTAAAAACGGGAGTTCTAGAAATTGGCTCGAGTCACGAAGCACTTGTGGCGCAAAACAAATTGTTTGCGAAACAAGTTGAAGAATTGACAAAACAAATGGCAAGACTCCCTCAACAAATCATGGAGTTGCAAGGAACATCGAGCAAGCAAGCTCACCAAATAGCTTGTTGTGAATTGTGTAAAGGGGATCATAAAACCGGATTTTGTCCTCCGAAAAATGAAGAAGCAAACTATATGGCCAACCAAGGGCAAGGATACCAACAACGAGCTCCTTACCCTTATCAAAATCAAGGTCAAGGTTACCAACAAAGGGGTAACCAAGGTTATCAAGGCGGTTGGAGACAAGACAACAACAATCAAGGTAGGCAAAATCCATATCAAACTCAAAATCAAAATCACGCTCAACCACAAAATCAACCTCAAAATCGAGTGAGATCTTCCAACATTCAAGACACTCTAGCTCAATTTATGCAAGCTTCTATGGCAAATCAAAAGAGCACGGAGGCATCTATCAAGAATTTGGAAACTCAAATGGGGCAACTAGCCAAGCAAATTTCCAAACAAAAGGCTTCGACCTCATTTTCTCCAACTACTCAAGCAAACCCGAAGGAGTATTGCAAAGCAATTTTCACTATAAATGGAAATGAGATGGCGAATGATGAAAGTGATGAAGTTGTAGAGGAGGATGAGTCGGAAGATTTAGTTGAAAATGAATGCAAGGAAGTTGTAGAGGAGGCAAACTTAGTTGAAAAGGGGAAAGAAAATGGTGAAGGAAGTAAAAAAGATAGAGAAGAATGCAAGGAAGAGTAAAAAGGGAAGTAAAGAAGAAAGCTCGGCTCCCATTCAAAATTTACCTTACCCTCATGCACCGTCAAAGAAGGAGAAGGCAAGACAATATGCTCGATTTCTGGATATCTTTAAACAACTTCACATAAATATTCCATTTTCCGAAGCATTAGAGAAAATGCCGAAATATGTGAAATTTATGAAGGATATGCTCACAAGGAAAAAGAGGCACAAGGATAAGGAGACAATATTGCTTGATGCTAATTGTAGTTCCATAATCAAACAAGCTCTTCCAGTGAAGGAATTCGATCCGGGGAGTGTCACGTTGCCGGTGGCCATTGGAGATACCTTCAAGGGTAATGGTTTGATTGATCTGGGGTCTAGCATAAATTTAATCTCGTTGTCTATTGTGAAAAGATTGGGAAATGTCAGGATAGAGTCTACCAATATGACTTTGCAACTTGCCGATAAGTCAACCATTTCACCTTATGGAGTTGCTCAAGACATGGTTGTCAAGGTGGACAAAGTTCTATTTCCGGTGGATTTTGTTGTGATTGACATGAAGGAGGATCGAGACGTGCCATTAATTCTTGGAAGGCCATTTATGAAGACTTCACGAATGATGATTGATATTGACAATGGAATTATGAAAGTGAGAGTGCAAGATAAAGAGGTTTCTTTCAATCTTTTTGAAGGAACAACGCATTCCAAGAACAAACATGACGCTTTCCGAAATGATGCGGCGGAGGAACAAATCAAGGAGGTTTACAATTTCGGAGGAGCAAATCATGATGTTGGTGCAATCTTTCTTTGATGATCCTTGATCATCCCGAACCGTCGAGCTCTACCGACGTTAAACAAAGCGCTTGTTGGGAGGCACCCCAACATTGTAAGTATTCTTTATTGCACTCATTTTGACTTGTACATGATGTCAATTTGCTGTTTTTCTGAAAATTCAAAATTCTGCAGGTCGCGCTTAGCGCGCTCAGAGCGCGCTTAGTGCGCATTTTGGTCCATCTGGCAGAAACTTTCGCGCTCAGCGCGGTCTGGGAGATTTTAAAAAAATATATATTATTTTGAAAAACCGGGTTTTTCTTGGGCCCAACTCAATCTTGGGTAATTGTAAATAAAATAGGGTTAAAGTAAGTTTTCTTTTTCACTTTTCCCTCTTCTTTCAAACTCTCTCAAGAATCCCAAAATCCTCAACCCAAAATCAACAAGTTTTTGCAAATTTCTTAATCAAATCGTCTCCCCAAGCATCTAAGTAAGTGTCTCTATGTTTTTCTCCTTTCAATTTCGTCAAATTTTGATGTTTAGGTTAGATTTTGAAAATCTAGGTTTAAGAATTTTTGAATTTTCTCTTAGGATTACGTTCTTTAGATTGTAGAGAAGACTTAGAATAGGAATTTCGTTGCTATTAGGTTTGTTTGTGTGGAGAAATTTCTGTTTTTACAGAAGAATTTTCTGGAAATCGCAGAGCGCGCTCAGCGCGGTCTGCAGAATTCTGAAAAATTCTTCTGCTGTGTTTTTGAGTCGTCCGTTGTGTCTAGATGCTTTGGTTTGATGGTTTTTATTGCTGTTTGCTTGAATTTTCACTAACGGACATTTCAGTGTCGATTTTCGTTGATTTTTGGTGTTGTTTCAGATGGCTCCAAAGCGACAAAGAGTTTCTTCCGCCAGGGCTGGGTCCTCTAGGTCCGTACCCTTCGATGGTGATCGTTTCTTGGGGCCTGCTCAAGAGGCGAGGTACAAAGAGCTCGAGGAGCGGAATATTTAGACGAAGAGAATTATCCGGCTCCGAGAGCAGGGCCACTATGCAACGCCCGATGCTATTCTTTCTAACTATGATTTGGGTGTTCTTTGTGCGCCCCAGACCAAAGTGAATGTTGAGCTGGTGAAGGAGTTTTACGCCAACGCCATTCCGACTGAAGGGCGAGACTTTCCTTTCACTTATGTTGTGAGGGGGAAGTTGGTTTCTTTCTCTCGCACCACCATCAACAACCACCTGGGCATAAACTGGACAGCCCCAGAGGATCAGTTGGATATCTACCACGACCACCTGGCTCGTGGTAACTGGGATCATAACATGCTGCGGAGGAAACTTTGTTTGTTTGGTCCCTCATATGAACTGAACAGGGCTGGGCAACCTTTGAAATTCAATTGGTCCAGCCTGAAGACTAGTGCCTGAGTGCTGATGTGTGTGGATCTGTATAATCTGAGACCTCGAAGCCACACATCTTTGATTCCCATGGAGACTGCCGGCCTAATTGCTTATATGCTCGATGAGGAGCAAATTGATTTTGGTCGGCTTATTGCAAACGAGATGAAGAGGGTCACATTGAGTTATACCTCTAGGGGAGAGCGTATAAAATGTGCCCTAACTTATCCTGGGTTGATAATGGGCCTTCTGAAACGGGCGAAGGTTGTCTTTGGGCACCTTACTATTGATGGAATCATTGATGATCACTACTGTGATCGATATTGTAGGGCCCTGGATGATAACTCTGCTGCCCAGGCTGTTCCAGTAGCTGCTTCACTTCCTCAGGCCAGTCCCTCCGAAGAATGGAACCGGCAAATGCATCTTGCTCATCAGAGAGCATTTATGTATATGCACGAGAGCATGGAGCATCTTGCTTTGCAGATCAGAGAGCCGGGGGTGAGCCATTTCACTCGTACGGGCGAGCAGCTTAGTGCTTATGCTGGTTGGCCCGGGGTCGGGCCAAATGTAGAGGAGGAGGTGGGCGATGCTGATGGTGATGATCAGAGTGAGGATGATGGAGATGGCAGTTCTGGTTCTGGTTCTGATTCTGGGTCTCGTGGAGATTCTATCCTCGAGGCTTCAGACTGATCTTTTATTTTCTTGCTTTTATTTTACTTTCAGCACTTTCTAGTTTTTAGTTTTTATTTTCGCATTTTAGTCTAAACTTCTGGATTTTGTTGGTTGTCATCCATTTTTGGGATATGCTTGTAATTCCAATTGATATTTTGTAGGCATGGAGCCTAAGTACTTTTTAGTTTTAAACACCATTTTGGGGTGTCTTTTATTTTATTTTATTTTGTTTTAGTTTGTTTTGTTTTATTTTGTCTATTTTATTTTTATTTTTAGATTATAGGTTATTTATTTTGAAATTGTACTTCTTTTGGTTTGTCCGATTTTTCAACGGTTCTCCAAAGCAAGTAAGTGTGTTTCACCAAAGTGATGGTGATGATATAATTCTCGACTCAATCCACGAATAAGGTACATATTTAATCGTTTTGTAGAATAATAACATGTCTATGAAATTTGTGCTTTATGCAAAATAAATTGGCATGTACAAAAAATTTGTGTTCACATTCGAATCATTAGGACTTAAACCACATAGGTGAGAAGCTTCCACTTTTTACCAATTATAGAGTGTCTAATAGTTTTGTTAACTCGTGTGATTCATGCTTAATCTTTATTTGTTTGTGATAATTTGGAAACTTAGAGATGATCAAGGCAATTTTTTGTGCATTATGAGAAAAACCATCAATTTCAAAAGGGCTTCAACTAACCGTGAGTGAGTGAATTCTTGTGAACCCTTTTGAGCTTAAATAGTATTTGTAGGATGAATTTATCAAATCAACTAATTGTTAGGTAGGCCACTTAATAGTTGTTGATAATCTTTAAAAATTCAATGATAATTCATTCTATAAATTTTTCTTGTTTGTGAATACCAACCCTTTTTGTTGATTAACCCTTGAAGAGCATGTTCTTGAATAAAAAAGGATTGATATGAATGAAGTTGGGCAGGTGGATCAAAAAGAACCTAGAATTGATGACACAATGATCCTAAAGAAAAGAAAAAAAGAGAGAATAGAGAAAAGAAAAATACAAAAGAAGAAAAATTTGTATATGAAAAGAAAAGAAAAAAAAATGATCATTGTGTGAAAAAGAAAAGAGGTTGTGAATAATAAGAAGGAAGTGGGAATTAGTTTGTGAAATGCTCTTTATATTCTTTAACCCAAATCGTTTTAATGGCTTTATACTTAAATATCCCTTGTTTCTAACCTAAGCCAAGTTACAACCTTGAAAGTCCTTAGTGATCTTTGTTTCCATGTTGTCATTTAACTTGTTTCGATGAATGCATGAATTATTCTGGATGTGCATGACTATTAGTGAGAGTGTTTAGTCCTTTGTAAATATGCATTTTGTTCTTCATGAATTTTGAAGAAATGATTAGGTGATTCAAGTGTGAACATATCTTTTATTTTGTTACATGTGTTGATATATTGTGTTCAGAACTTAATTCATGGCCATGTTGTGTTTCGAAGAAGTGATCGATGTGTGCTTTTGCCGGGTATGTCGAGTTTGAACCATCATTCTTGTGTGAGTTGCATGCTTACATTTTGTTTCTTCTAGCTTTGTGAGATTTTTGACTTTTGTTTGGGGACAAACAAAGAAGTAAGTTGGGGAGAGTTGTTAAGGACCAAATTGTAGTTATTTTGTACATGATTTTGTGGTCCTTAACAATGCCTTTTTAATTAATTAGTAGTATTTATTCTAGTATTTTGGTTTAATTAGGTTTTTATTTAGTTTTTGTTTATAATATATTATTTAACTTATTTTACTTTTAATTGTAGGTTTTTATTGATTAATTCTCCCAAGCTTGGATTCAAGGACACTTGAAGAGCTTTAGGGATGATTCTTTTTGAAGATATTTTTGGATGAAGGAGTATGCTTCAGGTCGCGCTCAGCGCGGTTTCAGCATGAGCGCGCTCAGCGCGCTTAACCGGGCTTAGCGCGGTCTGCGAAAAATAGAAAAAGGACAGACCCATGCTTTCACCTTTTGGCCACCTAACCCATCACTTCCAGCTGACTTTTGGCTTGTAAAAGGGTGGAACTTCACTTCATCATAATTATCTTTCATTTGTGTAAAATTAGGGCAAGAATTTGTAAGAAAAACCATAGTTTTTCATCATTGATTCTTCATGTTCATCATCTCTACCAACAATCTTGAGAGCAAAGCAACCATGGAAATGAGTGGCTAAGTTCTTTTTGTGTCAAGATTAGAGGTAGTTGATCTAACTAGTATGTATTTCTCTTGATCCATTTGTGTATGAACATGGTTGATGATTAATATAGTTGAATATCTTTGTTCTTCATTTTTATGCTTTGAGTCTTGCTTGGAAAAGAATACTTCAAAGTAGACCTAAGATATTCATCCACTAATGAACAAATGCTAGGGATAGACTTGTGTGTTAGTGTTTACAAATATTGAACTTAATGATTATCATGTCAATAGTTGTAGTGAGGGATCATACAAAGATTAACATTATAACATTCACAATCTTGGTGGGAAATCTACAAGATTGAGAGGATATGTATTTATAGAAATCATCTACTATGTTCATCACTTGATTAATTGAATGCATATGAAATTAGGTCAATGAAACTAATCTTGACATGCTTCCATAAATTACAAACAAACTCCAACTCTCTTGAATCCAAACCATAACTCTCTTTTGAAAAGATAAATTTAGTTACTTGTTTGGAAATTCATGTTACTAGTAGATTAGGAAACAAACCCTTTGGTTACTTTCATCTTAAAATACACTTTTCTATTGAAAGACTACAATATACGCCAATCCATGTAGAATCGATAATTAAAAATACTTCTTCGCGGATAAAACCTACAACAAAATGGCGCCGTTCCCGGGGATTGGCGTTTGATATTGCTAGTATAGCAATAGTTGTGTGTTTTAAGATATCTTTTCTGTGGCTAGACTTTTTCAGGAATTAGTTTATGCGAGGAAGTATTCCGACCGATCAACTCCTTTTCGATCCCGAAATTGAAAGGACGGCTAAAAGACTTAATAGTAGTGCTAAAAGAAGGAAAAGACAAGCTAGACAAAGGCAAGAAAGAGGAGAAAGAGGAGAAACATCTACTTCTTCAACACCACCCGTGTTAGAAGAAGTCATCACTATGGAGGAGAATCAACCAACACCACCACCACCACGGGGGCCTTGTGTCAATAGCCCTCGTCACACCGTTCAATTTGCTCGACAAGCAAATGCAAGGGTCGCGGAGATGAAGACGGACTTGCTTCAACTTCTTTATGCAAGTCCTTTTCATGGCCATGACCATGAGGATCCTTACACCCACCTTACAAAGTTCTATGAGATCGCGGGAGCGGACGGGGCTCCGGAAGACCAAGAGGAGCAATACTTCCAAAGGCTCTTCCCTCATTCTCTAGTGGGAAAGGCAAAAGATTGGTATCTAGACCAATTGCAAGAGACAATGACAAATTAGAATGTGTTGGAGGGAAAAATTCCTTGAAAGATTTTTCCCTCAATCACGTTTCGTGGAGGCAAAGACCGCATTCTCAGTATTTTCACAAGGAGTAAACGAGCCTTTGAATAGGGCTTGGGAAAGGTACAAGTCTATGCTTATGAAGTGTCCTAGCCATGGTTTTGACGAGCTTACCAAAATTCATATTTTCCGAAATGGTCTCCAACCTCAACACAAATTGTTGTTGGATGCTACGGCGGGAGGTTCTTTGATGGCAAAAACACCATATGAAGCAATCCAAATAATTGAGAAGATGGGGAGGAATGATCACCAAACTCAACATGATCAAGGAGGTGTACACGTAAAAACGGGAGTTCTAGAAATTGGCTCGAGTCACGAAGCACTTGTGGCGCAAAACAAATTGTTTGCGAAACAAGTTGAAGAATTGACAAAACAAATGGCAAGACTCCCTCAACAAATCATGGAGTTGCAAGGAACATCGAGCAAGCAAGCTCACCAAATAGCTTGTTGTGAATTGTGTAAAGGGGATCATAAAACCGGATTTTGTCCTCCGAAAAATGAAGAAGCAAACTATATGGCCAACCAAGGGCAAGGATACCAACAACGAGCTCCTTACCCTTATCAAAATCAAGGTCAAGGTTACCAACAAAGGGGTAACCAAGGTTATCAAGGCGGTTGGAGACAAGACAACAACAATCAAGGTAGGCAAAATCCATATCAAACTCAAAATCAAAATCACGCTCAACCACAAAATCAACCTCAAAATCGAGTGAGATCTTCCAACATTCAAGACACTCTAGCTCAATTTATGCAAGCTTCTATGGCAAATCAAAAGAGCACGGAGGCATCTATCAAGAATTTGGAAACTCAAATGGGGCAACTAGCCAAGCAAATTTCCAAACAAAAGGCTTCGACCTCATTTTCTCCAACTACTCAAGCAAACCCGAAGGAGTATTGCAAAGCAATTTTCACTATAAATGGAAATGAGATGGCGAATGATGAAAGTGATGAAGTTGTAGAGGAGGATGAGTCGGAAGATTTAGTTGAAAATGAATGCAAGGAAGTTGTAGAGGAGGCAAACTTAGTTGAAAAGGGGAAAGAAAATGGTGAAGGAAGTAAAAAAGATAGAGAAGAATGCAAGGAAGAGTAAAAAGGGAAGTAAAGAAGAAAGCTCGGCTCCCATTCAAAATTTACCTTACCCTCATGCACCGTCAAAGAAGGAGAAGGCAAGACAATATGCTCGATTTCTGGATATCTTTAAACAACTTCACATAAATATTCCATTTTCCGAAGCATTAGAGAAAATGCCGAAATATGTGAAATTTATGAAGGATATGCTCACAAGGAAAAAGAGGCACAAGGATAAGGAGACAATATTGCTTGATGCTAATTGTAGTTCCATAATCAAACAAGCTCTTCCAGTGAAGGAATTCGATCCGGGGAGTGTCACGTTGCCGGTGGCCATTGGAGATACCTTCAAGGGTAATGGTTTGATTGATCTGGGGTCTAGCATAAATTTAATCTCGTTGTCTATTGTGAAAAGATTGGGAAATGTCAGGATAGAGTCTACCAATATGACTTTGCAACTTGCCGATAAGTCAACCATTTCACCTTATGGAGTTGCTCAAGACATGGTTGTCAAGGTGGACAAAGTTCTATTTCCGGTGGATTTTGTTGTGATTGACATGAAGGAGGATCGAGACGTGCCATTAATTCTTGGAAGGCCATTTATGAAGACTTCACGAATGATGATTGATATTGACAATGGAATTATGAAAGTGAGAGTGCAAGATAAAGAGGTTTCTTTCAATCTTTTTGAAGGAACAACGCATTCCAAGAACAAACATGACGCTTTCCGAAATGATGCGGCGGAGGAACAAATCAAGGAGGTTTACAATTTCGGAGGAGCAAATCATGATGTTGGTGCAATCTTTCTTTGATGATCCTTGATCATCCCGAACCGTCGAGCTCTACCGACGTTAAACAAAGCGCTTGTTGGGAGGCACCCCAACATTGTAAGTATTCTTTATTGCACTCATTTTGACTTGTACATGATGTCAATTTGCTGTTTTTCTGAAAATTCAAAATTCTGCAGGTCGCGCTTAGCGCGCTCAGAGCGCGCTTAGTGCGCATTTTGGTCCATCTGGCAGAAACTTTCGCGCTCAGCGCGGTCTGGGAGATTTTAAAAAAATATATATTATTTTGAAAAACCGGGTTTTTCTTGGGCCCAACTCAATCTTGGGTAATTGTAAATAAAATAGGGTTAAAGTAAGTTTTCTTTTTCACTTTTCCCTCTTCTTTCAAACTCTCTCAAGAATCCCAAAATCCTCAACCCAAAATCAACAAGTTTTTGCAAATTTCTTAATCAAATCGTCTCCCCAAGCATCTAAGTAAGTGTCTCTATGTTTTTCTCCTTTCAATTTCGTCAAATTTTGATGTTTAGGTTAGATTTTGAAAATCTAGGTTTAAGAATTTTTGAATTTTCTCTTAGGATTACGTTCTTTAGATTGTAGAGAAGACTTAGAATAGGAATTTCGTTGCTATTAGGTTTGTTTGTGTGGAGAAATTTCTGTTTTTACAGAAGAATTTTTCTGGAAATCGCAGAGCGCGCTCAGCGCGGTCTGCAGAATTCTGAAAAATTCTTCTGCTGTGTTTTTGAATCGTCCGTTGTGTCTAGATGCTTTGGTTTGATGGTTTCTATTGCTGTTTGCTTGAATTTTCACTAACGGACATTTCGGTGTCGATTTTCATTGATTTTTGGTGTTGTTTCAGATGGCTCCAAAGCGACAAAGAGTTTCTTCCGCCGGGACTGGGTCCTCTAGGTCCGTACCATTCGATGGTGATCGTTTCTTGGGACCTGCTCAAGAGGCGAGGTACAAAGAGCTCGAGGAGCAGAATATTTGGACGGAGAGAATTATCCGGCTCCGAGAGCAGGGCCACTATGCAACGCCCGATGCTATTCTTTCTAACTATGATTTGGGTGTTCTTTGTGCGCCCCAGACCAAAGTGAATGTTGAGCTGGTGAAGGAGTTTTACGCCAACGCCATTCCGACTGAAGGGCGAGACTTTCCTTTCACTTATGTTGTGAGGGGGAAGTTGGTTTCTTTCTCTCGCACCACCATCAACAACCACCTGGGCATAAACTGGACAGCCCCAGAGGATCAGTTGGATATCTACCACGACCACCTGGCTCGTGGTAACTGGGATCATAACATGCTGCGGAGGAAACTTTGTTTGTTTGGTCCCTCATATGAACTGAACAGGGCTGGGCAACCTTTGAAATTCAATTGGTCCAGCCTGAAGACTAGTGCCTGAGTGCTGATGTGTGTGGATCTGTATAATCTGAGACCTCGAAGCCACACATCTTTGATTCCCATGGAGACTGCCGGCCTAATTGCTTATATGCTCGATGAGGAGCAAATTGATTTTGGTCGGCTTATTGCAAACGAGATGAAGAGGGTCACATTGAGTTATACCTCTAGGGGAGAGCGTATAAAATGTGCCCTAACTTATCCTGGGTTGATAATGGGCCTTCTAAAACGGGCGAAGGTTGTCTTTCCTGCTGTGGGGCACCTTACTATTGATGGGGTAATTGATGATCACTACTGTGATCGGTATTGCAGGGCCCTGGATGATAACTCTGCTGCCCAGGCTGTTCCAGTAGCTGCTTCACTTCCTCAGGCCAGTCCCTCCGAAGAATGGAACCGGCAAATGCATCTTGCTCATCAGAGAGCATTTATGTATATGCACGAGAGCATGGAGCATCTTGCTTTGCAGATCAGAGAGCCGGGGGTGAGCCATTTCACTCGTACGGGCGAGCAGCTTAGTGCTTATGCTGGTTGGCCCGGGGTCGGGCCAAATGTAGAGGAGGAGGTGGGCGATGCTGATGGTGATGATCAGAGTGAGGATGATGGAGATGGCAGTTCTGGTTCTGGTTCTGATTCTGGGTCTCGTGGAGATTCTATCCTCGAGGCTTCAGACTGATCTTTTATTTTCTTGCTTTTATTTTACTTTCAGCACTTTCTAGTTTTTAGTTTTTATTTTCGCATTTTAGTCTAAACTTCTGGATTTTGTTGGTTGTCATCCATTTTTGGGATATGCTTGTAATTCCAATTGATATTTTGTAGGCATGGAGCCTAAGTACTTTTTAGTTTTAAACACCATTTTGGGGTGTCTTTTATTTTATTTTATTTTGTTTTAGTTTGTTTTGTTTTATTTTGTCTATTTTATTTTTATTTTTAGATTATAGGTTATTTATTTTGAAATTGTACTTCTTTTGGTTTGTCCGATTTTTCAACGGTTCTCCAAAGCAAGTAAGTGTGTTTCACCAAAGTGATGGTGATGATATAATTCTCGACTCAATCCACGAATAAGGTACATATTTAATCGTTTTGTAGAATAATAACATGTCTATGAAATTTGTGCTTTATGCAAAATAAATTGGCATGTACAAAAAATTTGTGTTCACATTCGAATCATTAGGACTTAAACCACATAGGTGAGAAGCTTCCACTTTTTACCAATTATAGAGTGTCTAATAGTTTTGTTAACTCGTGTGATTCATGCTTAATCTTTATTTGTTTGTGATAATTTGGAAACTTAGAGATGATCAAGGCAATTTTTTGTGCATTATGAGAAAAACCATCAATTTCAAAAGGGCTTCAACTAACCGTGAGTGAGTGAATTCTTGTGAACCCTTTTGAGCTTAAATAGTATTTGTAGGATGAATTTATCAAATCAACTAATTGTTAGGTAGGCCACTTAATAGTTGTTGATAATCTTTAAAAATTCAATGATAATTCATTCTATAAATTTTTCTTGTTTGTGAATACCAACCCTTTTTGTTGATTAACCCTTGAAGAGCATGTTCTTGAATAAAAAAGGATTGATATGAATGAAGTTGGGCAGGTGGATCAAAAAGAACCTAGAATTGATGACACAATGATCCTAAAGAAAAGAAAAAAAGAGAGAATAGAGAAAAGAAAAATACAAAAGAAGAAAAATTTGTATATGAAAAGAAAAGAAAAAAAAATGATCATTGTGTGAAAAAGAAAAGAGGTTGTGAATAATAAGAAGGAAGTGGGAATTAGTTTGTGAAATGCTCTTTATATTCTTTAACCCAAATCGTTTTAATGGCTTTATACTTAAATATCCCTTGTTTCTAACCTAAGCCAAGTTACAACCTTGAAAGTCCTTAGTGATCTTTGTTTCCATGTTGTCATTTAACTTGTTTCGATGAATGCATGAATTATTCTGGATGTGCATGACTATTAGTGAGAGTGTTTAGTCCTTTGTAAATATGCATTTTGTTCTTCATGAATTTTGAAGAAATGATTAGGTGATTCAAGTGTGAACATATCTTTTATTTTGTTACATGTGTTGATATATTGTGTTCAGAACTTAATTCATGGCCATGTTGTGTTTCGAAGAAGTGATCGATGTGTGCTTTTGCCGGGTATGTCGAGTTTGAACCATCATTCTTGTGTGAGTTGCATGCTTACATTTTGTTTCTTCTAGCTTTGTGAGATTTTTGACTTTTGTTTGGGGACAAACAAAGAAGTAAGTTGGGGAGAGTTGTTAAGGACCAAATTGTAGTTATTTTGTACATGATTTTGTGGTCCTTAACAATGCCTTTTTAATTAATTAGTAGTATTTATTCTAGTATTTTGGTTTAATTAGGTTTTTATTTAGTTTTTGTTTATAATATATTATTTAACTTATTTTACTTTTAATTGTAGGTTTTTATTGATTAATTCTCCCAAGCTTGGATTCAAGGACACTTGAAGAGCTTTAGGGATGATTCTTTTTGAAGATATTTTTGGATGAAGGAGTATGCTTCAGGTCGCGCTCAGCGCGGTTTCAGCATGAGCGCGCTCAGCGCGCTTAACCGGGCTTAGCGCGGTCTGCGAAAAATAGAAAAAGGACAGACCCATGCTTTCACCTTTTGGCCACCTAACCCATCACTTCCAGCTGACTTTTGGCTTGTAAAAGGGTGGAACTTCACTTCATCATAATTATCTTTCATTTGTGTAAAATTAGGGCAAGAATTTGTAAGAAAAACCATAGTTTTTCATCATTGATTCTTCATGTTCATCATCTCTACCAACAATCTTTAGAGCAAAGCAATCATGGAAATGAGTGGCTAAGTTCTTTTTGTGTCAAGATTAGAGGTAGTTGATTTAACTAGTATGTATTTCTCTTGATCCATTTGTGTATGAACATGGTTGATGATTAATATAGTTGAATATCTTTGTTCTTCATTTTTATGCTTTGAGTCTTGCTTGGAAAAGAATACTTCAAAGTAGACCTAAGATATTCATCCACTAATGAACAAATGCTAGGGATAGACTTGTGTGTTAGTGTTTACAAATATTGAACTTAATGATTATCATGTCAATAGTTGTAGTGAGGGATCATACAAAGATTAACATTATAACATTCACAATCTTGGTGGGAAATCTACAAGATTGAGAGGATATGTATTTATAGAAATCATCTACTATGTTCATCACTTGATTAATTGAATGCATATGAAATTAGGTCAATGAAACTAATCTTGACATGCTTCCATAAATTACAAACAAACTCCAACTCTCTTGAATCCAAACCATAACTCTCTTTTGAAAAGATAAATTTAGTTACTTGTTTGGAAATTCATGTTACTAGTAGATTAGGAAACAAACCCTTTGGTTACTTTCATCTTAAAATACACTTTTCTATTGAAAGACTACAATATACGCCAATCCCTGTAGAATCGATAATTAAAAATACTTCTTCGCGGATAAAACCTACAACAAAATGGCGCCGTTCCCGGGGATTGGCGTTTGATATTGCTAGTATAGCAATAGTTGTGTGTTTTAAGATATCTTTTCTGTGGCTAGACTTTTTCAGGAATTAGTTTATGCGAGGAAGTATTCCGACCGATCAACTCCTTTTCGATCCCGAAATTGAAAGGACGGCTAAAAGACTTAATAGTAGTGCTAAAAGAAGGAAAAGACAAGCTAGACAAAGGCAAGAAAGAGGAGAAAGAGGAGAAACATCTACTTCTTCAACACCACCCGTGTTAGAAGAAGTCATCACTATGGAGGAGAATCAACCAACACCACCACCACCACGGGGGCCTTGTGTCAATAGCCCTCGTCACACCGTTCAATTTGCTCGACAAGCAAATGCAAGGGTCGCGGAGATGAAGACGGACTTGCTTCAACTTCTTTATGCAAGTCCTTTTCATGGCCATGACCATGAGGATCCTTACACCCACCTTACAAAGTTCTATGAGATCGCGGGAGCGGACGGGGCTCCGGAAGACCAAGAGGAGCAATACTTCCAAAGGCTCTTCCCTCATTCTCTAGTGGGAAAGGCAAAAGATTGGTATCTAGACCAATTGCAAGAGACAATGACAAATTAGAATGTGTTGGAGGAAAAATTCCTTGAAAGATTTTTCCCTCAATCACGTTTCGTGGAGGCAAAGACCGCATTCTCAGTATTTTCACAAGGAGTAAACGAGCCTTTGAATAGGGCTTGGGAAAGGTACAAGTCTATGCTTATGAAGTGTCCTAGCCATGGTTTTGACGAGCTTACCAAAATTCATATTTTCCGAAATGGTCTCCAACCTCAACACAAATTGTTGTTGGATGCTACGGCGGGAGGTTCTTTGATGGCAAAAACACCATATGAAGCAATCCAAATAATTGAGAAGATGGGGAGGAATGATCACCAAACTCAACATGATCAAGGAGGTGTACACGTAAAAACGGGAGTTCTAGAAATTGGCTCGAGTCACGAAGCACTTGTGGCGCAAAACAAATTGTTTGCGAAACAAGTTGAAGAATTGACAAAACAAATGGCAAGACTCCCCTCAACAAATCATGGAGTTGCAAGGAACATCGAGCAAGCAAGCTCACCAAATAGCTTGTTGTGAATTGTGTAAAGGGGATCATAAAACCGGATTTTGTCCTCCGAAAAATGAAGAAGCAAACTATATGGCCAACCAAGGGCAAGGATACCAACAACGAGCTCCTTACCCTTATCAAAATCAAGGTCAAGGTTACCAACAAAGGGGTAACCAAGGTTATCAAGGCGGTTGGAGACAAGACAACAACAATCAAGGTAGGCAAAATCCATATCAAACTCAAAATCAAAATCACGCTCAACCACAAAATCAACCTCAAAATCGAGTGAGATCTTCCAACATTCAAGACACTCTAGCTCAATTTATGCAAGCTTCTATGGCAAATCAAAAGAGCACGGAGGCATCTATCAAGAATTTGGAAACTCAAATGGGGCAACTAGCCAAGCAAATTTCCAAACAAAAGGCTTCGACCTCATTTTCTCCAACTACTCAAGCAAACCCGAAGGAGTATTGCAAAGCAATTTTCACTATAAATGGAAATGAGATGGCGAATGATGAAAGTGATGAAGTTGTAGAGGAGGATGAGTCGGAAGATTTAGTTGAAAATGAATGCAAGGAAGTTGTAGAGGAGGCAAACTTAGTTGAAAAGGGGGAAAGAAAATGGTGAAGGAAGTAAAAAAGATAGAGAAGAATGCAAGGAAGAGTAAAAAGGGAAGTAAAGAAGAAAGCTCGGCTCCCATTCAAAATTTACCTTACCCTCATGCACCGTCAAAGAAGGAGAAGGCAAGACAATATGCTCGATTTCTGGATATCTTTAAACAACTTCACATAAATATTCCATTTTCCGAAGCATTAGAGAAAATGCCGAAATATGTGAAATTTATGAAGGATATGCTCACAAGGAAAAAGAGGCACAAGGATAAGGAGACAATATTGCTTGATGCTAATTGTAGTTCCATAATCAAACAAGCTCTTCCAGTGAAGGAATTCGATCCGGGGAGTGTCACGTTGCCGGTGGCCATTGGAGATACCTTCAAGGGTAATGGTTTGATTGATCTGGGGTCTAGCATAAATTTAATCTCGTTGTCTATTGTGAAAAGATTGGGAAATGTCAGGATAGAGTCTACCAATATGACTTTGCAACTTGCCGATAAGTCAACCATTTCACCTTATGGAGTTGCTCAAGACATGGTTGTCAAGGTGGACAAAGTTCTATTTCCGGTGGATTTTGTTGTGATTGACATGAAGGAGGATCGAGACGTGCCATTAATTCTTGGAAGGCCATTTATGAAGACTTCACGAATGATGATTGATATTGACAATGGAATTATGAAAGTGAGAGTGCAAGATAAAGAGGTTTCTTTCAATCTTTTTGAAGGAACAACGCATTCCAAGAACAAACATGACGCTTTCCGAAATGATGCGGCGGAGGAACAAATCAAGGAGGTTTACAATTTCGGAGGAGCAAATCATGATGTTGGTGCAATCTTTCTTTGATGATCCTTGATCATCCCGAACCGTCGAGCTCTACCGACGTTAAACAAAGCGCTTGTTGGGAGGCACCCCAACATTGTAAGTATTCTTTATTGCACTCATTTTGACTTGTACATGATGTCAATTTGCTGTTTTTCTGAAAATTCAAAATTCTGCAGGTCGCGCTTAGCGCGCTCAGAGCGCGCTTAGTGCGCATTTTGGTCCATCTGGCAGAAACTTTCGCGCTCAGCGCGGTCTGGGAGATTTTAAAAAAATATATATTATTTTGAAAAACCGGGTTTTTCTTGGGCCCAACTCAATCTTGGGTAATTGTAAATAAAATAGGGTTAAAGTAAGTTTTCTTTTTCACTTTTCCCTCTTCTTTCAAACTCTCTCAAGAATCCCAAAATCCTCAACCCAAAATCAACAAGTTTTTGCAAATTTCTTAATCAAATCGTCTCCCCAAGCATCTAAGTAAGTGTCTCTATGTTTTTCTCCTTTCAATTTCGTCAAATTTTGATGTTTAGGTTAGATTTTGAAAATCTAGGTTTAAGAATTTTTGAATTTTCTCTTAGGATTACGTTCTTTAGATTGTAGAGAAGACTTAGAATAGGAATTTCGTTGCTATTAGGTTTGTTTGTGTGGAGAAATTTCTGTTTTTACAGAAGAATTTTCTGGAAATCGCAGAGCGCGCTCAGCGCGGTCTGCAGAATTCTGAAAAATTCTTCTGCTGTGTTTTTGAGTCGTCCGTTGTGTCTAGATGCTTTGGTTTGATGGTTTTTATTGCTGTTTGCTTGAATTTTCACTAACGGACATTTCAGTGTCGATTTTCGTTGATTTTTGGTGTTGTTTCAGATGGCTCCAAAGCGACAAAGAGTTTCTTCCGCCAGGGCTGGGTCCTCTAGGTCCGTACCCTTCGATGGTGATCGTTTCTTGGGGCCTGCTCAAGAGGCGAGGTACAAAGAGCTCGAGGAGCGGAATATTTAGACGAAGAGAATTATCCGGCTCCGAGAGCAGGGCCACTATGCAACGCCCGATGCTATTCTTTCTAACTATGATTTGGGTGTTCTTTGTGCGCCCCAGACCAAAGTGAATGTTGAGCTGGTGAAGGAGTTTTACGCCAACGCCATTCCGACTGAAGGGCGAGACTTTCCTTTCACTTATGTTGTGAGGGGGAAGTTGGTTTCTTTCTCTCGCACCACCATCAACAACCACCTGGGCATAAACTGGACAGCCCCAGAGGATCAGTTGGATATCTACCACGACCACCTGGCTCGTGGTAACTGGGATCATAACATGCTGCGGAGGAAACTTTGTTTGTTTGGTCCCTCATATGAACTGAACAGGGCTGGGCAACCTTTGAAATTCAATTGGTCCAGCCTGAAGACTAGTGCCTGAGTGCTGATGTGTGTGGATCTGTATAATCTGAGACCTCGAAGCCACACATCTTTGATTCCCATGGAGACTGCCGGCCTAATTGCTTATATGCTCGATGAGGAGCAAATTGATTTTGGTCGGCTTATTGCAAACGAGATGAAGAGGGTCACATTGAGTTATACCTCTAGGGGAGAGCGTATAAAATGTGCCCTAACTTATCCTGGGTTGATAATGGGCCTTCTAAAACGGGCGAAGGTTGTCTTTCCTGCTGTGGGGCACCTTACTATTGATGGGGTAATTGATGATCACTACTGTGATCGGTATTGCAGGGCCCTGGATGATAACTCTGCTGCCCAGGCTGTTCCAGTAGCTGCTTCACTTCCTCAGGCCAGTCCCTCCGAAGAATGGAACCGGCAAATGCATCTTGCTCATCAGAGAGCATTTATGTATATGCACGAGAGCATGGAGCATCTTGCTTTGCAGATCAGAGAGCCGGGGGTGAGCCATTTCACTCGTACGGGCGAGCAGCTTAGTGCTTATGCTGGTTGGCCCGGGGTCGGGCCAAATGTAGAGGAGGAGGTGGGCGATGCTGATGGTGATGATCAGAGTGAGGATGATGGAGATGGCAGTTCTGGTTCTGGTTCTGATTCTGGGTCTCGTGGAGATTCTATCCTCGAGGCTTCAGACTGATCTTTTATTTTCTTGCTTTTATTTTACTTTCAGCACTTTCTAGTTTTTAGTTTTTATTTTCGCATTTTAGTCTAAACTTCTGGATTTTGTTGGTTGTCATCCATTTTTGGGATATGCTTGTAATTCCAATTGATATTTTGTAGGCATGGAGCCTAAGTACTTTTTAGTTTTAAACACCATTTTGGGGTGTCTTTTATTTTATTTTATTTTGTTTTAGTTTGTTTTGTTTTATTTTGTCTATTTTATTTTTATTTTTAGATTATAGGTTATTTATTTTGAAATTGTACTTCTTTTGGTTTGTCCGATTTTTCAACGGTTCTCCAAAGCAAGTAAGTGTGTTTCACCAAAGTGATGGTGATGATATAATTCTCGACTCAATCCACGAATAAGGTACATATTTAATCGTTTTGTAGAATAATAACATGTCTATGAAATTTGTGCTTTATGCAAAATAAATTGGCATGTACAAAAAATTTGTGTTCACATTCGAATCATTAGGACTTAAACCACATAGGTGAGAAGCTTCCACTTTTTACCAATTATAGAGTGTCTAATAGTTTTGTTAACTCGTGTGATTCATGCTTAATCTTTATTTGTTTGTGATAATTTGGAAACTTAGAGATGATCAAGGCAATTTTTTGTGCATTATGAGAAAAACCATCAATTTCAAAAGGGCTTCAACTAACCGTGAGTGAGTGAATTCTTGTGAACCCTTTTGAGCTTAAATAGTATTTGTAGGATGAATTTATCAAATCAACTAATTGTTAGGTAGGCCACTTAATAGTTGTTGATAATCTTTAAAAATTCAATGATAATTCATTCTATAAATTTTTCTTGTTTGTGAATACCAACCCTTTTTGTTGATTAACCCTTGAAGAGCATGTTCTTGAATAAAAAAGGATTGATATGAATGAAGTTGGGCAGGTGGATCAAAAAGAACCTAGAATTGATGACACAATGATCCTAAAGAAAAGAAAAAAAGAGAGAATAGAGAAAAGAAAAATACAAAAGAAGAAAAATTTGTATATGAAAAGAAAAGAAAAAAAAATGATCATTGTGTGAAAAAGAAAAGAGGTTGTGAATAATAAGAAGGAAGTGGGAATTAGTTTGTGAAATGCTCTTTATATTCTTTAACCCAAATCGTTTTAATGGCTTTATACTTAAATATCCCTTGTTTCTAACCTAAGCCAAGTTACAACCTTGAAAGTCCTTAGTGATCTTTGTTTCCATGTTGTCATTTAACTTGTTTCGATGAATGCATGAATTATTCTGGATGTGCATGACTATTAGTGAGAGTGTTTAGTCCTTTGTAAATATGCATTTTGTTCTTCATGAATTTTGAAGAAATGATTAGGTGATTCAAGTGTGAACATATCTTTTATTTTGTTACATGTGTTGATATATTGTGTTCAGAACTTAATTCATGGCCATGTTGTGTTTCGAAGAAGTGATCGATGTGTGCTTTTGCCGGGTATGTCGAGTTTGAACCATCATTCTTGTGTGAGTTGCATGCTTACATTTTGTTTCTTCTAGCTTTGTGAGATTTTTGACTTTTGTTTGGGGACAAACAAAGAAGTAAGTTGGGGAGAGTTGTTAAGGACCAAATTGTAGTTATTTTGTACATGATTTTGTGGTCCTTAACAATGCCTTTTTAATTAATTAGTAGTATTTATTCTAGTATTTTGGTTTAATTAGGTTTTTATTTAGTTTTTGTTTATAATATATTATTTAACTTATTTTACTTTTAATTGTTGGTTTTTATTGATTAATTCTCCCAAGCTTGGATTCAAGGACACTTGAAGAGCTTTAGGGATGATTCTTTTTGAAGATATTTTTGGATGCAGGAGTATGCTTCAGGTCGCGCTCAGCGCGGTTTCAGCATGAGCGCGCTCAGCGCGCTTAACCGGGCTTAGCGCGGTCTGCGAAAAATAGAAAAAGGACAGACCCATGCTTTCACCTTTTGGCCACCTAACCCATCACTTCCAGCTGACTTTTGGCTTGTAAAAGGGTGGAACTTCACTTCATCATAATTATCTTTCATTTATGTAAAATTAGGGCAAGAATTTGTAAGAAAAACCATAGTTTTTCATCATTGATTCTTCATGTTCATCATCTCTACCAACAATCTTGAGAGCAAAGCAACCATGGAAATGAGTGGCTAAGTTCTTTTTGTGTCAAGATTAGAGGTAGTTGATTTAACTAGTATGTATTTCTCTTGATCCATTTGTGTATGAACATGGTTGATGATTAATATAGTTGAATATCTTTGTTCTTCATTTTTATGCTTTGAGTCTTGCTTGGAAAAGAATACTTCAAAGTAGACCTAAGATATTCATCCACTAATGAACAAATGCTAGGGATAGACTTGTGTGTTAGTGTTTACAAATATTGAACTTAATGATTATCATGTCAATAGTTGTAGTGAGGGATCATACAAAGATTAACATTATAACATTCACAATCTTGGTGGGAAATCTACAAGATTGAGAGGATATGTATTTATAGAAATCATCTACTATGTTCATCACTTGATTAATTGAATGCATATGAAATTAGGTCAATGAAACTAATCTTGACATGCTTCCATAAATTACAAACAAACTCCAACTCTCTTGAATCCAAACCATAACTCTCTTTTGAAAAGATAAATTTAGTTACTTGTTTGGAAATTCATGTTACTAGTAGATTAGGAAACAAACCCTTTGGTTACTTTCATCTTAAAATACACTTTTCTATTGAAAGACTACAATATACGCCAATCCCTGTAGAATCGATAATTAAAAATACTTCTTCGCGGATAAAACCTACAACAAAATGGCGCCGTTCCCGGGGATTGGCGTTTGATATTGCTAGTATAGCAATAGTTGTGTGTTTTAAGATATCTTTTCTGTGGCTAGACTTTTTCAGGAATTAGTTTATGCGAGGAAGTATTCCGACCGATCAACTCCTTTTCGATCCCGAAATTGAAAGGACGGCTAAAAGACTTAATAGTAGTGCTAAAAGAAGGAAAAGACAAGCTAGACAAAGGCAAGAAAGAGGAGAAAGAGGAGAAACATCTACTTCTTCAACACCACCCGTGTTAGAAGAAGTCATCACTATGGAGGAGAATCAACCAACACCACCACCACCACGGGGGCCTTGTGTCAATAGCCCTCGTCACACCGTTCAATTTGCTCGACAAGCAAATGCAAGGGTCGCGGAGATGAAGACGGACTTGCTTCAACTTCTTTATGCAAGTCCTTTTCATGGCCATGACCATGAGGATCCTTACACCCACCTTACAAAGTTCTATGAGATCGCGGGAGCGGACGGGGCTCCGGAAGACCAAGAGGAGCAATACTTCCAAAGGCTCTTCCCTCATTCTCTAGTGGGAAAGGCAAAAGATTGGTATCTAGACCAATTGCAAGAGACAATGACAAATTAGAATGTGTTGGAGGAAAAATTCCTTGAAAGATTTTTCCCTCAATCACGTTTCGTGGAGGCAAAGACCGCATTCTCAGTATTTTCACAAGGAGTAAACGAGCCTTTGAATAGGGCTTGGGAAAGGTACAAGTCTATGCTTATGAAGTGTCCTAGCCATGGTTTTGACGAGCTTACCAAAATTCATATTTTCCGAAATGGTCTCCAACCTCAACACAAATTGTTGTTGGATGCTACGGCGGGAGGTTCTTTGATGGCAAAAACACCATATGAAGCAATCCAAATAATTGAGAAGATGGGGAGGAATGATCACCAAACTCAACATGATCAAGGAGGTGTACACGTAAAAACGGGAGTTCTAGAAATTGGCTCGAGTCACGAAGCACTTGTGGCGCAAAACAAATTGTTTGCGAAACAAGTTGAAGAATTGACAAAACAAATGGCAAGACTCCCTCAACAAATCATGGAGTTGCAAGGAACATCGAGCAAGCAAGCTCACCAAATAGCTTGTTGTGAATTGTGTAAAGGGGATCATAAAACCGGATTTTGTCCTCCGAAAAATGAAGAAGCAAACTATATGGCCAACCAAGGGCAAGGATACCAACAACGAGCTCCTTACCCTTATCAAAATCAAGGTCAAGGTTACCAACAAAGGGGTAACCAAGGTTATCAAGGCGGTTGGAGACAAGACAACAACAATCAAGGTAGGCAAAATCCATATCAAACTCAAAATCAAAATCACGCTCAACCACAAAATCAACCTCAAAATCGAGTGAGATCTTCCAACATTCAAGACACTCTAGCTCAATTTATGCAAGCTTCTATGGCAAATCAAAAGAGCACGGAGGCATCTATCAAGAATTTGGAAACTCAAATGGGGCAACTAGCCAAGCAAATTTCCAAACAAAAGGCTTCGACCTCATTTTCTCCAACTACTCAAGCAAACCCGAAGGAGTATTGCAAAGCAATTTTCACTATAAATGGAAATGAGATGGCGAATGATGAAAGTGATGAAGTTGTAGAGGAGGATGAGTCGGAAGATTTAGTTGAAAATGAATGCAAGGAAGTTGTAGAGGAGGCAAACTTAGTTGAAAAGGGGAAAGAAAATGGTGAAGGAAGTAAAAAAGATAGAGAAGAATGCAAGGAAGAGTAAAAAGGGAAGTAAAGAAGAAAGCTCGGCTCCCATTCAAAATTTACCTTACCCTCATGCACCGTCAAAGAAGGAGAAGGCAAGACAATATGCTCGATTTCTGGATATCTTTAAACAACTTCACATAAATATTCCATTTTCCGAAGCATTAGAGAAAATGCCGAAATATGTGAAATTTATGAAGGATATGCTCACAAGGAAAAAGAGGCACAAGGATAAGGAGACAATATTGCTTGATGCTAATTGTAGTTCCATAATCAAACAAGCTCTTCCAGTGAAGGAATTCGATCCGGGGAGTGTCACGTTGCCGGTGGCCATTGGAGATACCTTCAAGGGTAATGGTTTGATTGATCTGGGGTCTAGCATAAATTTAATCTCGTTGTCTATTGTGAAAAGATTGGGAAATGTCAGGATAGAGTCTACCAATATGACTTTGCAACTTGCCGATAAGTCAACCATTTCACCTTATGGAGTTGCTCAAGACATGGTTGTCAAGGTGGACAAAGTTCTATTTCCGGTGGATTTTGTTGTGATTGACATGAAGGAGGATCGAGACGTGCCATTAATTCTTGGAAGGCCATTTATGAAGACTTCACGAATGATGATTGATATTGACAATGGAATTATGAAAGTGAGAGTGCAAGATAAAGAGGTTTCTTTCAATCTTTTTGAAGGAACAACGCATTCCAAGAACAAACATGACGCTTTCCGAAATGATGCGGCGGAGGAACAAATCAAGGAGGTTTACAATTTCGGAGGAGCAAATCATGATGTTGGTGCAATCTTTCTTTGATGATCCTTGATCATCCCGAACCGTCGAGCTCTACCGACGTTAAACAAAGCGCTTGTTGGGAGGCACCCCAACATTGTAAGTATTCTTTATTGCACTCATTTTGACTTGTACATGATGTCAATTTGCTGTTTTTCTGAAAATTCAAAATTCTGCAGGTCGCGCTTAGCGCGCTCAGAGCGCGCTTAGTGCGCATTTTGGTCCATCTGGCAGAAACTTTCGCGCTCAGCGCGGTCTGGGAGATTTTAAAAAAATATATATTATTTTGAAAAACCGGGTTTTTCTTGGGCCCAACTCAATCTTGGGTAATTGTAAATAAAATAGGGTTAAAGTAAGTTTTCTTTTTCACTTTTCCCTCTTCTTTCAAACTCTCTCAAGAATCCCAAAATCCTCAACCCAAAATCAACAAGTTTTTGCAAATTTCTTAATCAAATCGTCTCCCCAAGCATCTAAGTAAGTGTCTCTATGTTTTTCTCCTTTCAATTTCGTCAAATTTTGATGTTTAGGTTAGATTTTGAAAATCTAGGTTTAAGAATTTTTGAATTTTCTCTTAGGATTACGTTCTTTAGATTGTAGAGAAGACTTAGAATAGGAATTTCGTTGCTATTAGGTTTGTTTGTGTGGAGAAATTTCTGTTTTTACAGAAGAATTTTCTGGAAATCGCAGAGCGCGCTCAGCGCGGTCTGCAGAATTCTGAAAAATTCTTCTGCTGTGTTTTTGAGTCGTCCGTTGTGTCTAGATGCTTTGGTTTGATGGTTTTTATTGCTGTTTGCTTGAATTTTCACTAACGGACATTTCAGTGTCGATTTTCGTTGATTTTTGGTGTTGTTTCAGATGGCTCCAAAGCGACAAAGAGTTTCTTCCGCCAGGGCTGGGTCCTCTAGGTCCGTACCCTTCGATGGTGATCGTTTCTTGGGGCCTGCTCAAGAGGCGAGGTACAAAGAGCTCGAGGAGCGGAATATTTAGACGAAGAGAATTATCCGGCTCCGAGAGCAGGGCCACTATGCAACGCCCGATGCTATTCTTTCTAACTATGATTTGGGTGTTCTTTGTGCGCCCCAGACCAAAGTGAATGTTGAGCTGGTGAAGGAGTTTTACGCCAACGCCATTCCGACTGAAGGGCGAGACTTTCCTTTCACTTATGTTGTGAGGGGGAAGTTGGTTTCTTTCTCTCGCACCACCATCAACAACCACCTGGGCATAAACTGGACAGCCCCAGAGGATCAGTTGGATATCTACCACGACCACCTGGCTCGTGGTAACTGGGATCATAACATGCTGCGGAGGAAACTTTGTTTGTTTGGTCCCTCATATGAACTGAACAGGGCTGGGCAACCTTTGAAATTCAATTGGTCCAGCCTGAAGACTAGTGCCTGAGTGCTGATGTGTGTGGATCTGTATAATCTGAGACCTCGAAGCCACACATCTTTGATTCCCATGGAGACTGCCGGCCTAATTGCTTATATGCTCGATGAGGAGCAAATTGATTTTGGTCGGCTTATTGCAAACGAGATGAAGAGGGTCACATTGAGTTATACCTCTAGGGGAGAGCGTATAAAATGTGCCCTAACTTATCCTGGGTTGATAATGGGCCTTCTAAAACGGGCGAAGGTTGTCTTTCCTGCTGTGGGGCACCTTACTATTGATGGGGTAATTGATGATCACTACTGTGATCGGTATTGCAGGGCCCTGGATGATAACTCTGCTGCCCAGGCTGTTCCAGTAGCTGCTTCACTTCCTCAGGCCAGTCCCTCCGAAGAATGGAACCGGCAAATGCATCTTGCTCATCAGAGAGCATTTATGTATATGCACGAGAGCATGGAGCATCTTGCTTTGCAGATCAGAGAGCCGGGGGTGAGCCATTTCACTCGTACGGGCGAGCAGCTTAGTGCTTATGCTGGTTGGCCCGGGGTCGGGCCAAATGTAGAGGAGGAGGTGGGCGATGCTGATGGTGATGATCAGAGTGAGGATGATGGAGATGGCAGTTCTGGTTCTGGTTCTGATTCTGGGTCTCGTGGAGATTCTATCCTCGAGGCTTCAGACTGATCTTTTATTTTCTTGCTTTTATTTTACTTTCAGCACTTTCTAGTTTTTAGTTTTTATTTTCGCATTTTAGTCTAAACTTCTGGATTTTGTTGGTTGTCATCCATTTTTGGGATATGCTTGTAATTCCAATTGATATTTTGTAGGCATGGAGCCTAAGTACTTTTTAGTTTTAAACACCATTTTGGGGTGTCTTTTATTTTATTTTATTTTGTTTTAGTTTGTTTTGTTTTATTTTGTCTATTTTATTTTTATTTTTAGATTATAGGTTATTTATTTTGAAATTGTACTTCTTTTGGTTTGTCCGATTTTTCAACGGTTCTCCAAAGCAAGTAAGTGTGTTTCACCAAAGTGATGGTGATGATATAATTCTCGACTCAATCCACGAATAAGGTACATATTTAATCGTTTTGTAGAATAATAACATGTCTATGAAATTTGTGCTTTATGCAAAATAAATTGGCATGTACAAAAAATTTGTGTTCACATTCGAATCATTAGGACTTAAACCACATAGGTGAGAAGCTTCCACTTTTTACCAATTATAGAGTGTCTAATAGTTTTGTTAACTCGTGTGATTCATGCTTAATCTTTATTTGTTTGTGATAATTTGGAAACTTAGAGATGATCAAGGCAATTTTTTGTGCATTATGAGAAAAACCATCAATTTCAAAAGGGCTTCAACTAACCGTGAGTGAGTGAATTCTTGTGAACCCTTTTGAGCTTAAATAGTATTTGTAGGATGAATTTATCAAATCAACTAATTGTTAGGTAGGCCACTTAATAGTTGTTGATAATCTTTAAAAATTCAATGATAATTCATTCTATAAATTTTTCTTGTTTGTGAATACCAACCCTTTTTGTTGATTAACCCTTGAAGAGCATGTTCTTGAATAAAAAAGGATTGATATGAATGAAGTTGGGCAGGTGGATCAAAAAGAACCTAGAATTGATGACACAATGATCCTAAAGAAAAGAAAAAAAGAGAGAATAGAGAAAAGAAAAATACAAAAGAAGAAAAATTTGTATATGAAAAGAAAAGAAAAAAAAATGATCATTGTGTGAAAAAGAAAAGAGGTTGTGAATAATAAGAAGGAAGTGGGAATTAGTTTGTGAAATGCTCTTTATATTCTTTAACCCAAATCGTTTTAATGGCTTTATACTTAAATATCCCTTGTTTCTAACCTAAGCCAAGTTACAACCTTGAAAGTCCTTAGTGATCTTTGTTTCCATGTTGTCATTTAACTTGTTTCGATGAATGCATGAATTATTCTGGATGTGCATGACTATTAGTGAGAGTGTTTAGTCCTTTGTAAATATGCATTTTGTTCTTCATGAATTTTGAAGAAATGATTAGGTGATTCAAGTGTGAACATATCTTTTATTTTGTTACATGTGTTGATATATTGTGTTCAGAACTTAATTCATGGCCATGTTGTGTTTCGAAGAAGTGATCGATGTGTGCTTTTGCCGGGTATGTCGAGTTTGAACCATCATTCTTGTGTGAGTTGCATGCTTACATTTTGTTTCTTCTAGCTTTGTGAGATTTTTGACTTTTGTTTGGGGACAAACAAAGAAGTAAGTTGGGGAGAGTTGTTAAGGACCAAATTGTAGTTATTTTGTACATGATTTTGTGGTCCTTAACAATGCCTTTTTAATTAATTAGTAGTATTTATTCTAGTATTTTGGTTTAATTAGGTTTTTATTTAGTTTTTGTTTATAATATATTATTTAACTTATTTTACTTTTAATTGTAGGTTTTTATTGATTAATTCTCCCAAGCTTGGATTCAAGGACACTTGAAGAGCTTTAGGGATGATTCTTTTTGAAGATATTTTTGGATGCAGGAGCATGCTTCAGGTCGCGCTCAGCGCGGTTGCAGCATGAGCGCGCTCAGCGCGCTTAACCGGGCTTAGCGCGGTCTGCGAAAAATAGAAAAAGGACAGACCCATGCTTTCACCTTTTGGCCACCTAACCCATCACTTCCAGCTGACTTTTGGCTTGTAAAAGGGTGGAACTTCACTTCATCATAATTATCTTTCATTTGTGTAAAATTAGGGCAAGAATTTGTAAGAAAAACCATAGTTTTTCATCATTGATTCTTCATGTTCATCATCTCTACCAACAATCTTGAGAGCAAAGCAACCATGGAAATGAGTGGCTAAGTTCTTTTTGTGTCAAGATTAGAGGTAGTTGATTTAACTAGTATGTATTTCTCTTGATCCATTTGTGTATGAACATGGTTGATGATTAATATAGTTGAATATCTTTGTTCTTCATTTTTATGCTTTGAGTCTTGCTTGGAAAAGAATACTTCAAAGTAGACCTAAGATATTCATCCACTAATGAACAAATGCTAGGGATAGACTTGTGTGTTAGTGTTTACAAATATTGAACTTAATGATTATCATGTCAATAGTTGTAGTGAGGGATCATACAAAGATTAACATTATAACATTCACAATCTTGGTGGGAAATCTACAAGATTGAGAGGATATGTATTTATAGAAATCATCTACTATGTTCATCACTTGATTAATTGAATGCATATGAAATTAGGTCAATGAAACTAATCTTGACATGCTTCCATAAATTACAAACAAACTCCAACTCTCTTGAATCCAAACCATAACTCTCTTTTGAAAAGATTAATTTAGTTACTTGTTTGGAAATTCATGTTACTAGTAGATTAGGAAACAAACCCTTTGGTTACTTTCATCTTAAAATACACTTTTCTATTGAAAGACTACAATATACGCCAATCCCTGTAGAATCGATAATTAAAAATACTTCTTCGCGGATAAAACCTACAACAAAATGGCGCCGTTCCCGGGGATTGGCGTTTGATATTGCTAGTATAGCAATAGTTGTGTGTTTTAAGATATCTTTTCTGTGGCTAGACTTTTTCAGGAATTAGTTTATGCGAGGAAGTATTCCGACCGATCAACTCCTTTTCGATCCCGAAATTGAAAGGACGGCTAAAAGACTTAATAGTAGTGCTAAAAGAAGGAAAAGACAAGCTAGACAAAGGCAAGAAAGAGGAGAAAGAGGAGAAACATCTACTTCTTCAACACCACCCGTGTTAGAAGAAGTCATCACTATGGAGGAGAATCAACCAACACCACCACCACCACGGGGGCCTTGTGTCAATAGCCCTCGTCACACCGTTCAATTTGCTCGACAAGCAAATGCAAGGGTCGCGGAGATGAAGACGGACTTGCTTCAACTTCTTTATGCAAGTCCTTTTCATGGCCATGACCATGAGGATCCTTACACCCACCTTACAAAGTTCTATGAGATCGCGGGAGCGGACGGGGCTCCGGAAGACCAAGAGGAGCAATACTTCCAAAGGCTCTTCCCTCATTCTCTAGTGGGAAAGGCAAAAGATTGGTATCTAGACCAATTGCAAGAGACAATGACAAATTAGAATGTGTTGGAGGAAAAATTCCTTGAAAGATTTTTCCCTCAATCACGTTTCGTGGAGGCAAAGACCGCATTCTCAGTATTTTCACAAGGAGTAAACGAGCCTTTGAATAGGGCTTGGGAAAGGTACAAGTCTATGCTTATGAAGTGTCCTAGCCATGGTTTTGACGAGCTTACCAAAATTCATATTTTCCGAAATGGTCTCCAACCTCAACACAAATTGTTGTTGGATGCTACGGCGGGAGGTTCTTTGATGGCAAAAACACCATATGAAGCAATCCAAATAATTGAGAAGATGGGGAGGAATGATCACCAAACTCAACATGATCAAGGAGGTGTACACGTAAAAACGGGAGTTCTAGAAATTGGCTCGAGTCACGAAGCACTTGTGGCGCAAAACAAATTGTTTGCGAAACAAGTTGAAGAATTGACAAAACAAATGGCAAGACTCCCTCAACAAATCATGGAGTTGCAAGGAACATCGAGCAAGCAAGCTCACCAAATAGCTTGTTGTGAATTGTGTAAAGGGGATCATAAAACCGGATTTTGTCCTCCGAAAAATGAAGAAGCAAACTATATGGCCAACCAAGGGCAAGGATACCAACAACGAGCTCCTTACCCTTATCAAAATCAAGGTCAAGGTTACCAACAAAGGGGTAACCAAGGTTATCAAGGCGGTTGGAGACAAGACAACAACAATCAAGGTAGGCAAAATCCATATCAAACTCAAAATCAAAATCACGCTCAACCACAAAATCAACCTCAAAATCGAGTGAGATCTTCCAACATTCAAGACACTCTAGCTCAATTTATGCAAGCTTCTATGGCAAATCAAAAGAGCACGGAGGCATCTATCAAGAATTTGGAAACTCAAATGGGGCAACTAGCCAAGCAAATTTCCAAACAAAAGGCTTCGACCTCATTTTCTCCAACTACTCAAGCAAACCCGAAGGAGTATTGCAAAGCAATTTTCACTATAAATGGAAATGAGATGGCGAATGATGAAAGTGATGAAGTTGTAGAGGAGGATGAGTCGGAAGATTTAGTTGAAAATGAATGCAAGGAAGTTGTAGAGGAGGCAAACTTAGTTGAAAAGGGGAAAGAAAATGGTGAAGGAAGTAAAAAAGATAGAGAAGAATGCAAGGAAGAGTAAAAAGGGAAGTAAAGAAGAAAGCTCGGCTCCCATTCAAAATTTACCTTACCCTCATGCACCGTCAAAGAAGGAGAAGGCAAGACAATATGCTCGATTTCTGGATATCTTTAAACAACTTCACATAAATATTCCATTTTCCGAAGCATTAGAGAAAATGCCGAAATATGTGAAATTTATGAAGGATATGCTCACAAGGAAAAAGAGGCACAAGGATAAGGAGACAATATTGCTTGATGCTAATTGTAGTTCCATAATCAAACAAGCTCTTCCAGTGAAGGAATTCGATCCGGGGAGTGTCACGTTGCCGGTGGCCATTGGAGATACCTTCAAGGGTAATGGTTTGATTGATCTGGGGTCTAGCATAAATTTAATCTCGTTGTCTATTGTGAAAAGATTGGGAAATGTCAGGATAGAGTCTACCAATATGACTTTGCAACTTGCCGATAAGTCAACCATTTCACCTTATGGAGTTGCTCAAGACATGGTTGTCAAGGTGGACAAAGTTCTATTTCCGGTGGATTTTGTTGTGATTGACATGAAGGAGGATCGAGACGTGCCATTAATTCTTGGAAGGCCATTTATGAAGACTTCACGAATGATGATTGATATTGACAATGGAATTATGAAAGTGAGAGTGCAAGATAAAGAGGTTTCTTTCAATCTTTTTGAAGGAACAACGCATTCCAAGAACAAACATGACGCTTTCCGAAATGATGCGGCGGAGGAACAAATCAAGGAGGTTTACAATTTCGGAGGAGCAAATCATGATGTTGGTGCAATCTTTCTTTGATGATCCTTGATCATCCCGAACCGTCGAGCTCTACCGACGTTAAACAAAGCGCTTGTTGGGAGGCACCCCAACATTGTAAGTATTCTTTATTGCACTCATTTTGACTTGTACATGATGTCAATTTGCTGTTTTTCTGAAAATTCAAAATTCTGCAGGTCGCGCTTAGCGCGCTCAGAGCGCGCTTAGTGCGCATTTTGGTCCATCTGGCAGAAACTTTCGCGCTCAGCGCGGTCTGGGAGATTTTAAAAAAATATATATTATTTTGAAAAACCGGGTTTTTCTTGGGCCCAACTCAATCTTGGGTAATTGTAAATAAAATAGGGTTAAAGTAAGTTTTCTTTTTCACTTTTCCCTCTTCTTTCAAACTCTCTCAAGAATCCCAAAATCCTCAACCCAAAATCAACAAGTTTTTGCAAATTTCTTAATCAAATCGTCTCCCCAAGCATCTAAGTAAGTGTCTCTATGTTTTTTCTCCTTTCAATTTCGTCAAATTTTGATGTTTAGGTTAGATTTTGAAAATCTAGGTTTAAGAATTTTTGAATTTTCTCTTAGGATTACGTTCTTTAGATTGTAGAGAAGACTTAGAATAGGAATTTCGTTGCTATTAGGTTTGTTTGTGTGGAGAAATTTGTTTCTAAGAATTTTAAATCGCATGCTCAAAAATTCTTCTGCTGTGTTTTTGAGTCGTCCGTTGTGTCTAGATGCTTTGGTTTGATGGTTTTTATTGCTGTTTGCTTGAATTTTCACTAACGGACATTTCAGTGTCGATTTTCGTTGATTTTTGGTGTTGTTTCAGATGGCTCCAAAGCGACAAAGAGTTTCTTCCGCTGTGGGTCCTCTAGGTCCGTACCCTTCGATGGTGATCGTTTCTTGGGGCCTGCTCAAGAGGCGAGGTACAAAGAGCTCGAGGAGCGGAATATTTAGACGAAGAGAATTATCCGGCTCCGAGAGCAGGGCCACTATGCAACGCCCGATGCTATTCTTTCTAACTATGATTTGGGTGTTCTTTGTGCGCCCGAGACCAAAGTGAATGTTGAGCTGGTGAAGGAGTTTTACGCCAACGCCATTCCGAATGAAGGGCGAGACTTTCCTTTCACTTATGTTGTGAGGGGGAAGTTGGTTTCTTTCTCTCGCACCACCATCAACAACCACCTGGGCATAAACTGGACGGCCCCAGAGGATCAGTTGGATATCTACCACGACCACCTGGCTCGTGGTAACTGGGATCATAACATGCTGCGGAGGAAACTTTGTTTGTTTGGTCCCTCATATGAACTGAACAGGGCTGGGCAACCTTTGAAATTCAATTGGTCCAGCCTGAAGACTAGTGCCTGAGTCCTGATGTGTGTGGATCTGTATAATCTGAGACCTCGAAGCCACACATCTTTGATTCCCATGGAGACTGCCGGCCTAATTGCTTATATGCTCGATGAGGAGCAAATTGATTTTGGTCGGCTTATTGCAAACGAGATGAAGAGGGTCACATTGAGTTATACCTCTAGGGGAGAGCGTATAAAATGTGCCCTAACTTATCCTGGGTTGATAATGGGCCTTCTAAAACGGGCGAAGGTTGTCTTTCCTGCTGTGGGGCACCTTACTATTGATGGGGTAATTGATGATCACTCCTGTGATCGGTATTGCAGGGCCCTGGATGATAACTCTGCTGCCAGCTGTTCGAGAGTCGCTTCACTTCCTCGGCCGCCCTCCAAGAATGGAACCGGCAAATGCATCTTGCTCATCAGAGAGCATTTATGTATATGCACGAGAGCATGGAGCATCTTGCTTTGCAGATCAGAGAGCCGGGGGTGAGCCATTTCACTCGTCGGGCGAGCAGCTTAGTGCTTATGCTGGTTGGCGGGGTCGGGCCAAATGTAGAGGAGGAGGTGGGCGATGCTGATGGTGATGATCAGAGTGAGGATGATGGAGATGGCAGTTCTGGTTCTGGTTCTGATTCTGGGTCTCGTGGAGATTCTATCCTCGAGGCTTCAGACTGATCTTTTATTTTCTTGCTTTTATTTTACTTTCAGCACTTTCTAGTTTTTAGTTTTTATTTTCGCATTTTAGTCTAAACTTCTGGATTTTGTTGGTTGTCATCCATTTTTGGGATATGCTTGTAATTCCAATTGATATTTTGTAGGCATGGAGCCTAAGTACTTTTTAGTTTTAAACACCATTTTGGGGTGTCTTTTATTTTATTTTATTTTGTTTTAGTTTGTTTTGTTTTATTTTGTCTATTTTATTTTTATTTTTAGATTATAGGTTATTTATTTTGAAATTGTACTTCTTTTGGTTTGTCCGATTTTTCAACGGTTCTCCAAAGCAAGTAAGTGTGTTTCACCAAAGTGATGGTGATGATATAATTCTCGACTCAATCCACGAATAAGGTACATATTTAATCGTTTTGTAGAATAATAACATGTCTATGAAATTTGTGCTTTATGCAAAATAAATTGGCATGTACAAAAAATTTGTGTTCACATTCGAATCATTAGGACTTAAACCACATAGGTGAGAAGCTTCCACTTTTTACCAATTATAGAGTGTCTAATAGTTTTGTTAACTCGTGTGATTCATGCTTAATCTTTATTTGTTTGTGATAATTTGGAAACTTAGAGATGATCAAGGCAATTTTTTGTGCATTATGAGAAAAACCATCAATTTCAAAAGGGCTTCAACTAACCGTGAGTGAGTGAATTCTTGTGAACCCTTTTGAGCTTAAATAGTATTTGTAGGATGAATTTATCAAATCAACTAATTGTTAGGTAGGCCACTTAATAGTTGTTGATAATCTTTAAAAATTCAATGATAATTCATTCTATAAATTTTTCTTGTTTGTGAATACCAACCCTTTTTGTTGATTAACCCTTGAAGAGCATGTTCTTGAATAAAAAAGGATTGATATGAATGAAGTTGGGCAGGTGGATCAAAAAGAACCTAGAATTGATGACACAATGATCCTAAAGAAAAGAAAAAAAGAGAGAATAGAGAAAAGAAAAATACAAAAGAAGAAAAATTTGTATATGAAAAGAAAAGAAAAAAAAATGATCATTGTGTGAAAAAGAAAAGAGGTTGTGAATAATAAGAAGGAAGTGGGAATTAGTTTGTGAAATGCTCTTTATATTCTTTAACCCAAATCGTTTTAATGGCTTTATACTTAAATATCCCTTGTTTCTAACCTAAGCCAAGTTACAACCTTGAAAGTCCTTAGTGATCTTTGTTTCCATGTTGTCATTTAACTTGTTTCGATGAATGCATGAATTATTCTGGATGTGCATGACTATTAGTGAGAGTGTTTAGTCCTTTGTAAATATGCATTTTGTTCTTCATGAATTTTGAAGAAATGATTAGGTGATTCAAGTGTGAACATATCTTTTATTTTGTTACATGTGTTGATATATTGTGTTCAGAACTTAATTCATGGCCATGTTGTGTTTCGAAGAAGTGATCGATGTGTGCTTTTGCCGGGTATGTCGAGTTTGAACCATCATTCTTGTGTGAGTTGCATGCTTACATTTTGTTTCTTCTAGCTTTGTGAGATTTTTGACTTTTGTTTGGGGACAAACAAAGAAGTAAGTTGGGGAGAGTTGTTAAGGACCAAATTGTAGTTATTTTGTACATGATTTTGTGGTCCTTAACAATGCCTTTTTTTAATTAATTAGTAGTATTTATTCTAGTATTTTGGTTTAATTAGGTTTTTATTTAGTTTTTGTTTATAATATATTATTTAACTTATTTTACTTTTAATTGTTGGTTTTTATTGATTAATTCTCCCAAGCTTGGATTCAAGGACACTTGAAGAGCTTTAGGGATGATTCTTTTTGAAGATATTTTTGGATGAAGGAGTATGCTTCAGGTCGCGCTCAGCGCGGTTTCAGCATGAGCGCGCTCAGCGCGCTTAACCGGGCTTAGCGCGGTCTGCGAAAAATAGAAAAAGGACAGACCCATGCTTTCACCTTTTGGCCACCTAACCCATCACTTCCAGCTGACTTTTGGCTTGTAAAAGGGTGGAACTTCACTTCATCATAATTATCTTTCATTTATGTAAAATTAGGGCAAGAATTTGTAAGAAAAACCATAGTTTTTCATCATTGATTCTTCATGTTCATCATCTCTACCAACAATCTTGAGAGCAAAGCAACCATGGAAATGAGTGGCTAAGTTCTTTTTGTGTCAAGATTAGAGGTAGTTGATTTAACTAGTATGTATTT
This sequence comes from Vicia sativa, assembly GCA_021764765.1. NCBI lineage: Eukaryota > Viridiplantae > Streptophyta > Magnoliopsida > Fabales > Fabaceae > Vicia > Vicia sativa. The sequence continues at coordinate 26,281,483 of CM038795.1, read as the reverse complement.
CTCTTGATCCATTTGTGTATGAACATGGTTGATGATTAATATAGTTGAATATCTTTGTTCTTCATTTTTATGCTTTGAGTCTTGCTTGGAAAAGAATACTTCAAAGTAGACCTAAGATATTCATCCACTAATGAACAAATGCTAGGGATAGACTTGTGTGTTAGTGTTTACAAATATTGAACTTAATGATTATCATGTCAATAGTTGTAGTGAGGGATCATACAAAGATTAACATTATAACATTCACAATCTTGGTGGGAAATCTACAAGATTGAGAGGATATGTATTTATAGAAATCATCTACTATGTTCATCACTTGATTAATTGAATGCATATGAAATTAGGTCAATGAAACTAATCTTGACATGCTTCCATAAATTACAAACAAACTCCAACTCTCTTGAATCCAAACCATAACTCTCTTTTGAAAAGATTAATTTAGTTACTTGTTTGGAAATTCATGTTACTAGTAGATTAGGAAACAAACCCTTTGGTTACTTTCATCTTAAAATACACTTTTCTATTGAAAGACTACAATATACGCCAATCCCTGTAGAATCGATAATTAAAAATACTTCTTCGCGGATAAAACCTACAACAAAATGGCGCCGTTCCCGGGGATTGGCGTTTGATATTGCTAGTATAGCAATAGTTGTGTGTTTTAAGATATCTTTTCTGTGGCTAGACTTTTTCAGGAATTAGTTTATGCGAGGAAGTATTCCGACCGATCAACTCCTTTTCGATCCCGAAATTGAAAGGACGGCTAAAAGACTTAATAGTAGTGCTAAAAGAAGGAAAAGACAAGCTAGACAAAGGCAAGAAAGAGGAGAAAGAGGAGAAACATCTACTTCTTCAACACCACCCGTGTTAGAAGAAGTCATCACTATGGAGGAGAATCAACCAACACCACCACCACCACGGGGGCCTTGTGTCAATAGCCCTCGTCACACCGTTCAATTTGCTCGACAAGCAAATGCAAGGGTCGCGGAGATGAAGACGGACTTGCTTCAACTTCTTTATGCAAGTCCTTTTCATGGCCATGACCATGAGGATCCTTACACCCACCTTACAAAGTTCTATGAGATCGCGGGAGCGGACGGGGCTCCGGAAGACCAAGAGGAGCAATACTTCCAAAGGCTCTTCCCTCATTCTCTAGTGGGAAAGGCAAAAGATTGGTATCTAGACCAATTGCAAGAGACAATGACAAATTAGAATGTGTTGGAGGAAAAATTCCTTGAAAGATTTTTCCCTCAATCACGTTTCGTGGAGGCAAAGACCGCATTCTCAGTATTTTCACAAGGAGTAAACGAGCCTTTGAATAGGGCTTGGGAAAGGTACAAGTCTATGCTTATGAAGTGTCCTAGCCATGGTTTTGACGAGCTTACCAAAATTCATATTTTCCGAAATGGTCTCCAACCTCAACACAAATTGTTGTTGGATGCTACGGCGGGAGGTTCTTTGATGGCAAAAACACCATATGAAGCAATCCAAATAATTGAGAAGATGGGGAGGAATGATCACCAAACTCAACATGATCAAGGAGGTGTACACGTAAAAACGGGAGTTCTAGAAATTGGCTCGAGTCACGAAGCACTTGTGGCGCAAAACAAATTGTTTGCGAAACAAGTTGAAGAATTGACAAAACAAATGGCAAGACTCCCTCAACAAATCATGGAGTTGCAAGGAACATCGAGCAAGCAAGCTCACCAAATAGCTTGTTGTGAATTGTGTAAAGGGGATCATAAAACCGGATTTTGTCCTCCGAAAAATGAAGAAGCAAACTATATGGCCAACCAAGGGCAAGGATACCAACAACGAGCTCCTTACCCTTATCAAAATCAAGGTCAAGGTTACCAACAAAGGGGTAACCAAGGTTATCAAGGCGGTTGGAGACAAGACAACAACAATCAAGGTAGGCAAAATCCATATCAAACTCAAAATCAAAATCACGCTCAACCACAAAATCAACCTCAAAATCGAGTGAGATCTTCCAACATTCAAGACACTCTAGCTCAATTTATGCAAGCTTCTATGGCAAATCAAAAGAGCACGGAGGCATCTATCAAGAATTTGGAAACTCAAATGGGGCAACTAGCCAAGCAAATTTCCAAACAAAAGGCTTCGACCTCATTTTCTCCAACTACTCAAGCAAACCCGAAGGAGTATTGCAAAGCAATTTTCACTATAAATGGAAATGAGATGGCGAATGATGAAAGTGATGAAGTTGTAGAGGAGGATGAGTCGGAAGATTTAGTTGAAAATGAATGCAAGGAAGTTGTAGAGGAGGCAAACTTAGTTGAAAAGGGGAAAGAAAATGGTGAAGGAAGTAAAAAAGATAGAGAAGAATGCAAGGAAGAGTAAAAAGGGAAGTAAAGAAGAAAGCTCGGCTCCCATTCAAAATTTACCTTACCCTCATGCACCGTCAAAGAAGGAGAAGGCAAGACAATATGCTCGATTTCTGGATATCTTTAAACAACTTCACATAAATATTCCATTTTCCGAAGCATTAGAGAAAATGCCGAAATATGTGAAATTTATGAAGGATATGCTCACAAGGAAAAAGAGGCACAAGGATAAGGAGACAATATTGCTTGATGCTAATTGTAGTTCCATAATCAAACAAGCTCTTCCAGTGAAGGAATTCGATCCGGGGAGTGTCACGTTGCCGGTGGCCATTGGAGATACCTTCAAGGGTAATGGTTTGATTGATCTGGGGTCTAGCATAAATTTAATCTCGTTGTCTATTGTGAAAAGATTGGGAAATGTCAGGATAGAGTCTACCAATATGACTTTGCAACTTGCCGATAAGTCAACCATTTCACCTTATGGAGTTGCTCAAGACATGGTTGTCAAGGTGGACAAAGTTCTATTTCCGGTGGATTTTGTTGTGATTGACATGAAGGAGGATCGAGACGTGCCATTAATTCTTGGAAGGCCATTTATGAAGACTTCACGAATGATGATTGATATTGACAATGGAATTATGAAAGTGAGAGTGCAAGATAAAGAGGTTTCTTTCAATCTTTTTGAAGGAACAACGCATTCCAAGAACAAACATGACGCTTTCCGAAATGATGCGGCGGAGGAACAAATCAAGGAGGTTTACAATTTCGGAGGAGCAAATCATGATGTTGGTGCAATCTTTCTTTGATGATCCTTGATCATCCCGAACCGTCGAGCTCTACCGACGTTAAACAAAGCGCTTGTTGGGAGGCACCCCAACATTGTAAGTATTCTTTATTGCACTCATTTTGACTTGTACATGATGTCAATTTGCTGTTTTTCTGAAAATTCAAAATTCTGCAGGTCGCGCTTAGCGCGCTCAGAGCGCGCTTAGTGCGCATTTTGGTCCATCTGGCAGAAACTTTCGCGCTCAGCGCGGTCTGGGAGATTTTAAAAAAATATATATTATTTTGAAAAACCGGGTTTTTCTTGGGCCCAACTCAATCTTGGGTAATTGTAAATAAAATAGGGTTAAAGTAAGTTTTCTTTTTCACTTTTCCCTCTTCTTTCAAACTCTCTCAAGAATCCCAAAATCCTCAACCCAAAATCAACAAGTTTTTGCAAATTTCTTAATCAAATCGTCTCCCCAAGCATCTAAGTAAGTGTCTCTATGTTTTTCTCCTTTCAATTTCGTCAAATTTTGATGTTTAGGTTAGATTTTGAAAATCTAGGTTTAAGAATTTTTGAATTTTCTCTTAGGATTACGTTCTTTAGATTGTAGAGAAGACTTAGAATAGGAATTTCGTTGCTATTAGGTTTGTTTGTGTGGAGAAATTTCTGTTTTTACAGAAGAATTTTTCTGGAAATCGCAGAGCGCGCTCAGCGCGGTCTGCAGAATTCTGAAAAATTCTTCTGCTGTGTTTTTGAATCGTCCGTTGTGTCTAGATGCTTTGGTTTGATGGTTTCTATTGCTGTTTGCTTGAATTTTCACTAACGGACATTTCGGTGTCGATTTTCATTGATTTTTGGTGTTGTTTCAGATGGCTCCAAAGCGACAAAGAGTTTCTTCCGCCGGGACTGGGTCCTCTAGGTCCGTACCATTCGATGGTGATCGTTTCTTGGGACCTGCTCAAGAGGCGAGGTACAAAGAGCTCGAGGAGCAGAATATTTGGACGGAGAGAATTATCCGGCTCCGAGAGCAGGGCCACTATGCAACGCCCGATGCTATTCTTTCTAACTATGATTTGGGTGTTCTTTGTGCGCCCCAGACCAAAGTGAATGTTGAGCTGGTGAAGGAGTTTTACGCCAACGCCATTCCGACTGAAGGGCGAGACTTTCCTTTCACTTATGTTGTGAGGGGGAAGTTGGTTTCTTTCTCTCGCACCACCATCAACAACCACCTGGGCATAAACTGGACAGCCCCAGAGGATCAGTTGGATATCTACCACGACCACCTGGCTCGTGGTAACTGGGATCATAACATGCTGCGGAGGAAACTTTGTTTGTTTGGTCCCTCATATGAACTGAACAGGGCTGGGCAACCTTTGAAATTCAATTGGTCCAGCCTGAAGACTAGTGCCTGAGTGCTGATGTGTGTGGATCTGTATAATCTGAGACCTCGAAGCCACACATCTTTGATTCCCATGGAGACTGCCGGCCTAATTGCTTATATGCTCGATGAGGAGCAAATTGATTTTGGTCGGCTTATTGCAAACGAGATGAAGAGGGTCACATTGAGTTATACCTCTAGGGGAGAGCGTATAAAATGTGCCCTAACTTATCCTGGGTTGATAATGGGCCTTCTAAAACGGGCGAAGGTTGTCTTTCCTGCTGTGGGGCACCTTACTATTGATGGGGTAATTGATGATCACTACTGTGATCGGTATTGCAGGGCCCTGGATGATAACTCTGCTGCCCAGGCTGTTCCAGTAGCTGCTTCACTTCCTCAGGCCAGTCCCTCCGAAGAATGGAACCGGCAAATGCATCTTGCTCATCAGAGAGCATTTATGTATATGCACGAGAGCATGGAGCATCTTGCTTTGCAGATCAGAGAGCCGGGGGTGAGCCATTTCACTCGTACGGGCGAGCAGCTTAGTGCTTATGCTGGTTGGCCCGGGGTCGGGCCAAATGTAGAGGAGGAGGTGGGCGATGCTGATGGTGATGATCAGAGTGAGGATGATGGAGATGGCAGTTCTGGTTCTGGTTCTGATTCTGGGTCTCGTGGAGATTCTATCCTCGAGGCTTCAGACTGATCTTTTATTTTCTTGCTTTTATTTTACTTTCAGCACTTTCTAGTTTTTAGTTTTTATTTTCGCATTTTAGTCTAAACTTCTGGATTTTGTTGGTTGTCATCCATTTTTGGGATATGCTTGTAATTCCAATTGATATTTTGTAGGCATGGAGCCTAAGTACTTTTTAGTTTTAAACACCATTTTGGGGTGTCTTTTATTTTATTTTATTTTGTTTTAGTTTGTTTTGTTTTATTTTGTCTATTTTATTTTTATTTTTAGATTATAGGTTATTTATTTTGAAATTGTACTTCTTTTGGTTTGTCCGATTTTTCAACGGTTCTCCAAAGCAAGTAAGTGTGTTTCACCAAAGTGATGGTGATGATATAATTCTCGACTCAATCCACGAATAAGGTACATATTTAATCGTTTTGTAGAATAATAACATGTCTATGAAATTTGTGCTTTATGCAAAATAAATTGGCATGTACAAAAAATTTGTGTTCACATTCGAATCATTAGGACTTAAACCACATAGGTGAGAAGCTTCCACTTTTTACCAATTATAGAGTGTCTAATAGTTTTGTTAACTCGTGTGATTCATGCTTAATCTTTATTTGTTTGTGATAATTTGGAAACTTAGAGATGATCAAGGCAATTTTTTGTGCATTATGAGAAAAACCATCAATTTCAAAAGGGCTTCAACTAACCGTGAGTGAGTGAATTCTTGTGAACCCTTTTGAGCTTAAATAGTATTTGTAGGATGAATTTATCAAATCAACTAATTGTTAGGTAGGCCACTTAATAGTTGTTGATAATCTTTAAAAATTCAATGATAATTCATTCTATAAATTTTTCTTGTTTGTGAATACCAACCCTTTTTGTTGATTAACCCTTGAAGAGCATGTTCTTGAATAAAAAAGGATTGATATGAATGAAGTTGGGCAGGTGGATCAAAAAGAACCTAGAATTGATGACACAATGATCCTAAAGAAAAGAAAAAAAGAGAGAATAGAGAAAAGAAAAATACAAAAGAAGAAAAATTTGTATATGAAAAGAAAAGAAAAAAAAATGATCATTGTGTGAAAAAGAAAAGAGGTTGTGAATAATAAGAAGGAAGTGGGAATTAGTTTGTGAAATGCTCTTTATATTCTTTAACCCAAATCGTTTTAATGGCTTTATACTTAAATATCCCTTGTTTCTAACCTAAGCCAAGTTACAACCTTGAAAGTCCTTAGTGATCTTTGTTTCCATGTTGTCATTTAACTTGTTTCGATGAATGCATGAATTATTCTGGATGTGCATGACTATTAGTGAGAGTGTTTAGTCCTTTGTAAATATGCATTTTGTTCTTCATGAATTTTGAAGAAATGATTAGGTGATTCAAGTGTGAACATATCTTTTATTTTGTTACATGTGTTGATATATTGTGTTCAGAACTTAATTCATGGCCATGTTGTGTTTCGAAGAAGTGATCGATGTGTGCTTTTGCCGGGTATGTCGAGTTTGAACCATCATTCTTGTGTGAGTTGCATGCTTACATTTTGTTTCTTCTAGCTTTGTGAGATTTTTGACTTTTGTTTGGGGACAAACAAAGAAGTAAGTTGGGGAGAGTTGTTAAGGACCAAATTGTAGTTATTTTGTACATGATTTTGTGGTCCTTAACAATGCCTTTTTAATTAATTAGTAGTATTTATTCTAGTATTTTGGTTTAATTAGGTTTTTATTTAGTTTTTGTTTATAATATATTATTTAACTTATTTTACTTTTAATTGTAGGTTTTTATTGATTAATTCTCCCAAGCTTGGATTCAAGGACACTTGAAGAGCTTTAGGGATGATTCTTTTTGAAGATATTTTTGGATGAAGGAGTATGCTTCAGGTCGCGCTCAGCGCGGTTTCAGCATGAGCGCGCTCAGCGCGCTTAACCGGGCTTAGCGCGGTCTGCGAAAAATAGAAAAAGGACAGACCCATGCTTTCACCTTTTGGCCACCTAACCCATCACTTCCAGCTGACTTTTGGCTTGTAAAAGGGTGGAACTTCACTTCATCATAATTATCTTTCATTTGTGTAAAATTAGGGCAAGAATTTGTAAGAAAAACCATAGTTTTTCATCATTGATTCTTCATGTTCATCATCTCTACCAACAATCTTTAGAGCAAAGCAATCATGGAAATGAGTGGCTAAGTTCTTTTTGTGTCAAGATTAGAGGTAGTTGATTTAACTAGTATGTATTTCTCTTGATCCATTTGTGTATGAACATGGTTGATGATTAATATAGTTGAATATCTTTGTTCTTCATTTTTTATGCTTTGAGTCTTGCTTGGAAAAGAATACTTCAAAGTAGACCTAAGATATTCATCCACTAATGAACAAATGCTAGGGATAGACTTGTGTGTTAGTGTTTACAAATATTGAACTTAATGATTATCATGTCAATAGTTGTAGTGAGGGATCATACAAAGATTAACATTATAACATTCACAATCTTGGTGGGAAATCTACAAGATTGAGAGGATATGTATTTATAGAAATCATCTACTATGTTCATCACTTGATTAATTGAATGCATATGAAATTAGGTCAATGAAACTAATCTTGACATGCTTCCATAAATTACAAACAAACTCCAACTCTCTTGAATCCAAACCATAACTCTCTTTTGAAAAGATTAATTTAGTTACTTGTTTGGAAATTCATGTTACTAGTAGATTAGGAAACAAACCCTTTGGTTACTTTCATCTTAAAATACACTTTTCTATTGAAAGACTACAATATACGCCAATCCCTGTAGAATCGATAATTAAAAATACTTCTTCGCGGATAAAACCTACAACAAAATGGCGCCGTTCCCGGGGATTGGCGTTTGATATTGCTAGTATAGCAATAGTTGTGTGTTTTAAGATATCTTTTCTGTGGCTAGACTTTTTCAGGAATTAGTTTATGCGAGGAAGTATTCCGACCGATCAACTCCTTTTCGATCCCGAAATTGAAAGGACGGCTAAAAGACTTAATAGTAGTGCTAAAAGAAGGAAAAGACAAGCTAGACAAAGGCAAGAAAGAGGAGAAAGAGGAGAAACATCTACTTCTTCAACACCACCCGTGTTAGAAGAAGTCATCACTATGGAGGAGAATCAACCAACACCACCACCACCACGGGGGCCTTGTGTCAATAGCCCTCGTCACACCGTTCAATTTGCTCGACAAGCAAATGCAAGGGTCGCGGAGATGAAGACGGACTTGCTTCAACTTCTTTATGCAAGTCCTTTTCATGGCCATGACCATGAGGATCCTTACACCCACCTTACAAAGTTCTATGAGATCGCGGGAGCGGACGGGGCTCCGGAAGACCAAGAGGAGCAATACTTCCAAAGGCTCTTCCCTCATTCTCTAGTGGGAAAGGCAAAAGATTGGTATCTAGACCAATTGCAAGAGACAATGACAAATTAGAATGTGTTGGAGGAAAAATTCCTTGAAAGATTTTTCCCTCAATCACGTTTCGTGGAGGCAAAGACCGCATTCTCAGTATTTTCACAAGGAGTAAACGAGCCTTTGAATAGGGCTTGGGAAAGGTACAAGTCTATGCTTATGAAGTGTCCTAGCCATGGTTTTGACGAGCTTACCAAAATTCATATTTTCCGAAATGGTCTCCAACCTCAACACAAATTGTTGTTGGATGCTACGGCGGGAGGTTCTTTGATGGCAAAAACACCATATGAAGCAATCCAAATAATTGAGAAGATGGGGAGGAATGATCACCAAACTCAACATGATCAAGGAGGTGTACACGTAAAAACGGGAGTTCTAGAAATTGGCTCGAGTCACGAAGCACTTGTGGCGCAAAACAAATTGTTTGCGAAACAAGTTGAAGAATTGACAAAACAAATGGCAAGACTCCCTCAACAAATCATGGAGTTGCAAGGAACATCGAGCAAGCAAGCTCACCAAATAGCTTGTTGTGAATTGTGTAAAGGGGATCATAAAACCGGATTTTGTCCTCCGAAAAATGAAGAAGCAAACTATATGGCCAACCAAGGGCAAGGATACCAACAACGAGCTCCTTACCCTTATCAAAATCAAGGTCAAGGTTACCAACAAAGGGGTAACCAAGGTTATCAAGGCGGTTGGAGACAAGACAACAACAATCAAGGTAGGCAAAATCCATATCAAACTCAAAATCAAAATCACGCTCAACCACAAAATCAACCTCAAAATCGAGTGAGATCTTCCAACATTCAAGACACTCTAGCTCAATTTATGCAAGCTTCTATGGCAAATCAAAAGAGCACGGAGGCATCTATCAAGAATTTGGAAACTCAAATGGGGCAACTAGCCAAGCAAATTTCCAAACAAAAGGCTTCGACCTCATTTTCTCCAACTACTCAAGCAAACCCGAAGGAGTATTGCAAAGCAATTTTCACTATAAATGGAAATGAGATGGCGAATGATGAAAGTGATGAAGTTGTAGAGGAGGATGAGTCGGAAGATTTAGTTGAAAATGAATGCAAGGAAGTTGTAGAGGAGGCAAACTTAGTTGAAAAGGGGAAAGAAAATGGTGAAGGAAGTAAAAAAGATAGAGAAGAATGCAAGGAAGAGTAAAAAGGGAAGTAAAGAAGAAAGCTCGGCTCCCATTCAAAATTTACCTTACCCTCATGCACCGTCAAAGAAGGAGAAGGCAAGACAATATGCTCGATTTCTGGATATCTTTAAACAACTTCACATAAATATTCCATTTTCCGAAGCATTAGAGAAAATGCCGAAATATGTGAAATTTATGAAGGATATGCTCACAAGGAAAAAGAGGCACAAGGATAAGGAGACAATATTGCTTGATGCTAATTGTAGTTCCATAATCAAACAAGCTCTTCCAGTGAAGGAATTCGATCCGGGGAGTGTCACGTTGCCGGTGGCCATTGGAGATACCTTCAAGGGTAATGGTTTGATTGATCTGGGGTCTAGCATAAATTTAATCTCGTTGTCTATTGTGAAAAGATTGGGAAATGTCAGGATAGAGTCTACCAATATGACTTTGCAACTTGCCGATAAGTCAACCATTTCACCTTATGGAGTTGCTCAAGACATGGTTGTCAAGGTGGACAAAGTTCTATTTCCGGTGGATTTTGTTGTGATTGACATGAAGGAGGATCGAGACGTGCCATTAATTCTTGGAAGGCCATTTATGAAGACTTCACGAATGATGATTGATATTGACAATGGAATTATGAAAGTGAGAGTGCAAGATAAAGAGGTTTCTTTCAATCTTTTTGAAGGAACAACGCATTCCAAGAACAAACATGACGCTTTCCGAAATGATGCGGCGGAGGAACAAATCAAGGAGGTTTACAATTTCGGAGGAGCAAATCATGATGTTGGTGCAATCTTTCTTTGATGATCCTTGATCATCCCGAACCGTCGAGCTCTACCGACGTTAAACAAAGCGCTTGTTGGGAGGCACCCCAACATTGTAAGTATTCTTTATTGCACTCATTTTGACTTGTACATGATGTCAATTTGCTGTTTTTCTGAAAATTCAAAATTCTGCAGGTCGCGCTTAGCGCGCTCAGAGCGCGCTTAGTGCGCATTTTGGTCCATCTGGCAGAAACTTTCGCGCTCAGCGCGGTCTGGGAGATTTTAAAAAAATATATATTATTTTGAAAAACCGGGTTTTTCTTGGGCCCAACTCAATCTTGGGTAATTGTAAATAAAATAGGGTTAAAGTAAGTTTTCTTTTTCACTTTTCCCTCTTCTTTCAAACTCTCTCAAGAATCCCAAAATCCTCAACCCAAAATCAACAAGTTTTTGCAAATTTCTTAATCAAATCGTCTCCCCAAGCATCTAAGTAAGTGTCTCTATGTTTTTCTCCTTTCAATTTCGTCAAATTTTGATGTTTAGGTTAGATTTTGAAAATCTAGGTTTAAGAATTTTTGAATTTTCTCTTAGGATTACGTTCTTTAGATTGTAGAGAAGACTTAGAATAGGAATTTCGTTGCTATTAGGTTTGTTTGTGTGGAGAAATTTCTGTTTTTACAGAAGAATTTTCTGGAAATCGCAGAGCGCGCTCAGCGCGGTCTGCAGAATTCTGAAAAATTCTTCTGCTGTGTTTTTGAGTCGTCCGTTGTGTCTAGATGCTTTGGTTTGATGGTTTTTATTGCTGTTTGCTTGAATTTTCACTAACGGACATTTCAGTGTCGATTTTCGTTGATTTTTGGTGTTGTTTCAGATGGCTCCAAAGCGACAAAGAGTTTCTTCCGCCAGGGCTGGGTCCTCTAGGTCCGTACCCTTCGATGGTGATCGTTTCTTGGGGCCTGCTCAAGAGGCGAGGTACAAAGAGCTCGAGGAGCGGAATATTTAGACGAAGAGAATTATCCGGCTCCGAGAGCAGGGCCACTATGCAACGCCCGATGCTATTCTTTCTAACTATGATTTGGGTGTTCTTTGTGCGCCCCAGACCAAAGTGAATGTTGAGCTGGTGAAGGAGTTTTACGCCAACGCCATTCCGACTGAAGGGCGAGACTTTCCTTTCACTTATGTTGTGAGGGGGAAGTTGGTTTCTTTCTCTCGCACCACCATCAACAACCACCTGGGCATAAACTGGACAGCCCCAGAGGATCAGTTGGATATCTACCACGACCACCTGGCTCGTGGTAACTGGGATCATAACATGCTGCGGAGGAAACTTTGTTTGTTTGGTCCCTCATATGAACTGAACAGGGCTGGGCAACCTTTGAAATTCAATTGGTCCAGCCTGAAGACTAGTGCCTGAGTGCTGATGTGTGTGGATCTGTATAATCTGAGACCTCGAAGCCACACATCTTTGATTCCCATGGAGACTGCCGGCCTAATTGCTTATATGCTCGATGAGGAGCAAATTGATTTTGGTCGGCTTATTGCAAACGAGATGAAGAGGGTCACATTGAGTTATACCTCTAGGGGAGAGCGTATAAAATGTGCCCTAACTTATCCTGGGTTGATAATGGGCCTTCTAAAACGGGCGAAGGTTGTCTTTCCTGCTGTGGGGCACCTTACTATTGATGGGGTAATTGATGATCACTACTGTGATCGGTATTGCAGGGCCCTGGATGATAACTCTGCTGCCCAGGCTGTTCCAGTAGCTGCTTCACTTCCTCAGGCCAGTCCCTCCGAAGAATGGAACCGGCAAATGCATCTTGCTCATCAGAGAGCATTTATGTATATGCACGAGAGCATGGAGCATCTTGCTTTGCAGATCAGAGAGCCGGGGGTGAGCCATTTCACTCGTACGGGCGAGCAGCTTAGTGCTTATGCTGGTTGGCCCGGGGTCGGGCCAAATGTAGAGGAGGAGGTGGGCGATGCTGATGGTGATGATCAGAGTGAGGATGATGGAGATGGCAGTTCTGGTTCTGGTTCTGATTCTGGGTCTCGTGGAGATTCTATCCTCGAGGCTTCAGACTGATCTTTTATTTTCTTGCTTTTATTTTACTTTCAGCACTTTCTAGTTTTTAGTTTTTATTTTCGCATTTTAGTCTAAACTTCTGGATTTTGTTGGTTGTCATCCATTTTTGGGATATGCTTGTAATTCCAATTGATATTTTGTAGGCATGGAGCCTAAGTACTTTTTAGTTTTAAACACCATTTTGGGGTGTCTTTTATTTTATTTTATTTTGTTTTAGTTTGTTTTGTTTTATTTTGTCTATTTTATTTTTATTTTTAGATTATAGGTTATTTATTTTGAAATTGTACTTCTTTTGGTTTGTCCGATTTTTCAACGGTTCTCCAAAGCAAGTAAGTGTGTTTCACCAAAGTGATGGTGATGATATAATTCTCGACTCAATCCACGAATAAGGTACATATTTAATCGTTTTGTAGAATAATAACATGTCTATGAAATTTGTGCTTTATGCAAAATAAATTGGCATGTACAAAAAATTTGTGTTCACATTCGAATCATTAGGACTTAAACCACATAGGTGAGAAGCTTCCACTTTTTACCAATTATAGAGTGTCTAATAGTTTTGTTAACTCGTGTGATTCATGCTTAATCTTTATTTGTTTGTGATAATTTGGAAACTTAGAGATGATCAAGGCAATTTTTTGTGCATTATGAGAAAAACCATCAATTTCAAAAGGGCTTCAACTAACCGTGAGTGAGTGAATTCTTGTGAACCCTTTTGAGCTTAAATAGTATTTGTAGGATGAATTTATCAAATCAACTAATTGTTAGGTAGGCCACTTAATAGTTGTTGATAATCTTTAAAAATTCAATGATAATTCATTCTATAAATTTTTCTTGTTTGTGAATACCAACCCTTTTTGTTGATTAACCCTTGAAGAGCATGTTCTTGAATAAAAAAGGATTGATATGAATGAAGTTGGGCAGGTGGATCAAAAAGAACCTAGAATTGATGACACAATGATCCTAAAGAAAAGAAAAAAAGAGAGAATAGAGAAAAGAAAAATACAAAAGAAGAAAAATTTGTATATGAAAAGAAAAGAAAAAAAAATGATCATTGTGTGAAAAAGAAAAGAGGTTGTGAATAATAAGAAGGAAGTGGGAATTAGTTTGTGAAATGCTCTTTATATTCTTTAACCCAAATCGTTTTAATGGCTTTATACTTAAATATCCCTTGTTTCTAACCTAAGCCAAGTTACAACCTTGAAAGTCCTTAGTGATCTTTGTTTCCATGTTGTCATTTAACTTGTTTCGATGAATGCATGAATTATTCTGGATGTGCATGACTATTAGTGAGAGTGTTTAGTCCTTTGTAAATATGCATTTTGTTCTTCATGAATTTTGAAGAAATGATTAGGTGATTCAAGTGTGAACATATCTTTTATTTTGTTACATGTGTTGATATATTGTGTTCAGAACTTAATTCATGGCCATGTTGTGTTTCGAAGAAGTGATCGATGTGTGCTTTTGCCGGGTATGTCGAGTTTGAACCATCATTCTTGTGTGAGTTGCATGCTTACATTTTGTTTCTTCTAGCTTTGTGAGATTTTTGACTTTTGTTTGGGGACAAACAAAGAAGTAAGTTGGGGAGAGTTGTTAAGGACCAAATTGTAGTTATTTTGTACATGATTTTGTGGTCCTTAACAATGCCTTTTTAATTAATTAGTAGTATTTATTCTAGTATTTTGGTTTAATTAGGTTTTTATTTAGTTTTTGTTTATAATATATTATTTAACTTATTTTACTTTTAATTGTTGGTTTTTATTGATTAATTCTCCCAAGCTTGGATTCAAGGACACTTGAAGAGCTTTAGGGATGATTCTTTTTGAAGATATTTTTGGATGAAGGAGTATGCTTCAGGTCGCGCTCAGCGCGGTTTCAGCATGAGCGCGCTCAGCGCGCTTAACCGGGCTTAGCGCGGTCTGCGAAAAATAGAAAAAGGACAGACCCATGCTTTCACCTTTTGGCCACCTAACCCATCACTTCCAGCTGACTTTTGGCTTGTAAAAGGGTGGAACTTCACTTCATCATAATTATCTTTCATTTATGTAAAATTAGGGCAAGAATTTGTAAGAAAAACCATAGTTTTTCATCATTGATTCTTCATGTTCATCATCTCTACCAACAATCTTTAGAGCAAAGCAATCATGGAAATGAGTGGCTAAGTTCTTTTTGTGTCAAGATTAGAGGTAGTTGATTTAACTAGTATGTATTTCTCTTGATCCATTTGTGTATGAACATGGTTGATGATTAATATAGTTGAATATCTTTGTTCTTCATTTTTATGCTTTGAGTCTTGCTTGGAAAAGAATACTTCAAAGTAGACCTAGGATATTCATCCACTAATGAACAAATGCTAGGGATAGATTTGTGTGTTAGTGTTTACAAATATTGAACTTAATGATTATCATGTCAATAGTTGTAGTGAGGGATCATACAAAGATTAACATGATAACATTCACAATCTTGGTGGGAAATCTACAAGATTGAGAGGATATGTATTTATAGAAATCATCTACTATGTTCATCACTTGATTAATTGAATGCATATGAAATTAGGTCAATGAAACTAATCTTGACATGCTTCCATAAATTACAAACAAACTCCAACTCTCTTGAATCCAAACCATAACTCTCTTTTGAAAAGATTAATTTAGTTACTTGTTTGGAAATTCATGTTACTAGTAGATTAGGAAACAAACCCTTTGGTTACTTTCATCTTAAAATACACTTTTCTATTGAAAGACTACAATATACACCAATCCATGTGGAATCGATAATTAAAAATACTTGTTCGCGGATAAAACCTACAACCCTTACCCTTTCATTAAAAATACATTCATTTAAATTGATTTAGAATCTTCTAATCTGAAAAATTAAGCTATATTTGAAAACCAACTTATATAATTAATCAATGTTTTCCAAATTACATATGTCTCATAATTCATCTCACGCTCTTTAACATATAGAATATTGGCCAAGTTTACCTTATCATCGTCACTTATCAGCATAATTGTTAAGATGATAAGTTACCATTACAATCATCATGATAGTGATGATGATGAGGTAAACTTGGCCAATAAATTAATGTTATTCAAATTAAACTAGAAGTTAAGGAATCAATGACATGAAGGACTTAGGCCATTAGACCATATTCTAAATGTTAAAGAGCAAGATATGAATTTTAACATGCATCCAATTCGAAAAACTGTGGTTTGTTTAAGTTGGTTTTCAAGAATAATTTAATTTTTGCCGTATATATTTCTTCATCAATTTGAATGGTTGTATTTCTTTAGTGATGTGTATGAAAAACAAACAATATCTACAAAATATATAATAAACTCTGGGTGCTTTCAAAAATGGTTTATCTATTGTAACCGTGATTAAATGTTATTTATATTCCAAATCAAATTGTTGTTAATGGTTGATAAGTGTAACTGTTGTGATAGATAACGTGTGTCCTTTTTTATTATCATGCTCTCGTGATCGAGGTGGAAAACACCAAAGATAAAATCACCTCTTACCTCATAAGAATTATAAGACGTTGTAGTATTTTTTTAATCTGTTGTGGTATAGAAATTCCTTAGTAGTGGATCCACTTATTTTTGAATTGTCCATTTGTGGATTGATTTTGAATTGATCGCAGACGTAAATATTGTCGATCATTTTATGCAGACAAATTTGAATTGACAGCTAAAAATTGACAGTCTAATATTTAAAATCATGTGGATAGCATTTTGTTGGACAGTGTGAATCAAAACAAATGAGATAGTTTTCAAAAACATTGTGGTGAATGCGGACGAATCCTGTTTAACATCAAAACAACATCTTGGTTCTGGTTTGATTGTTTTCTATTTGAGTTTAGAGTATCCCTAATACTCTAAATTATTATACAAGTTTGTTTATTAAAAAAGGCATACTATCAAAGCTCAAATAAGTATAAGAATCCTGAAAAAAATTATTAAAATATTAAATAGTTACGGTCATTTTCTTCACTATATAATATTACAAAAATGTTATCTTGACACAAAGTTGTATAAACTAAAATACTGTTCACCAATACGTGAACAGTGTTTTTATTATTATTTTAATTTTATAATATATTTTTTTAATTCTCTTTTAAATTATTTTGGTTAATAAAATATTAAAACTTGGTTAATATAAATCAAAATTTGGTTAATATATATTCTGACATAAAAAAGTAATATGTATATCATTTTGATTTTGATTAATAGTTTGGGTTAATACAGTTCATAACTTGGTTAATGAGTTTTCAAACATAAAAACAAATATTAAATAGTAAATTAAAGTTGTTTAATAGAGTATACAAATTGATTAATACATTTATAATTTAGTGTTAGAAGATGGCTAATGTTATGTATTTTAATGGTTAATGAAATAATAAAAGTGGTTGATGAATTATAAATAAAATAATTAGTTAATGACATACATTTTTGTGGTTAATACAATTATAAAGTTGATATTCAAACATAAATTTGTATTAATGATAACAAATTGTAAACGGGAAAAAGATTATTGTTGATATAAATATTTTATAAATGAAAAGATTGTATTGGAAAACAAATATTTTTATAAAGAGTAATGTTATTTAGTAGGAAAAAATTTGAGGAAGAAATGCAAGAATGTACCTGTGTCATTAATTAATGGATAATTTTTAATTTATTATAAATTACATTTCCTTTTTAATAGGGATCATTGAGTGATTGTGATAAGGAATGATTGAGATTTAACGCGAACATAAAATTACTGATCAGAATATTGAATATTAACGGGAATTTGAAGTTACTGATTAAAATATTTAATTTTAACAAGAACATGAAGTTATTGATCAAAATATTGAGTATTAACGAGAATCTAAAGTTGTTGATTAAAATATTTAATCTTGATGTGAACATGAAGTTATTAATTAAAATATTGAATATTAACGAAAATATTTTGATATACAAAAATTTACTATTGATCGAAATATTTTTATAATGATACTTAAACAAAACTAATATTAGTACACGAGAACATAAAATTATTAATCAAAATATTAATTATTAACAAAAACATGAAATTACTTATCAAAATAATTTTTATTAATTATACATTAATTATTGTTTTTCACAAGTATGAGACATTTTTCTATACATCTGATACAAAAAGGCGTACCCGTACTAGAACTCAGTATCAACATAGCAAGCCTGATAATATTAGCACGTGTATAAGATATTCACGTACAAGTGGGAAGTACGTAGCTTGCTTATCCATGAAGCATTTCTAGGATAATTATATATCTATGATAAAGCATTCCTATAAATAAAAATATTCTAGTTGACATGTTAAGCCATGTTCTTAGTTAAAGATAAGCTATATGACTTATATAACAATATTTAAGTTAATTTAAAATATGTAGATGCAGTTGTATATCGAAAATATTTTAATTCACAATTAAAAACAATCAACTAGACCTATATAAAAAAACCAGTACTAGTATACATAATATTTACTTGCTTTTTATAAAAGAAAAATATAAAAGTGAAAACAACTGACCCAAAATTATTAATCGTCTAAAAACAAATGTCTCATCCCCAACGTAAAATTTATTTTGTAGAAGTATGATTTGATAGTGAATATTTAGAATTAGAGATATTAATAATGGTGAGGTAATTTATAGGTAATTTATCTTTAATAATTTATATTAATAAAATTTTATCACATAAAATTAATTTTTAAGATCACATATTAACCTAAAACCTTAAGATATTAGATCTTTTTTTTTTTATCTAACAAAAATTTAATATTCTTTTTTTTTATCTAATATAAAAATTATTATATTAAGTTATATATATTATTTTCTATTTAAGATCACATATTCTCTTTTTTTAAGATCACATATTCTCTTTTTTTATCTACAACTCAAAAATCAAGTTATATATATTATTTTCTTGATTTTATTTTAATTCATTAAAATTTTAAATTAATATATGATTTCAAAATTTTAATTTATATGACAAAATTTAATTGATATATATCATAAGGGATAAATTACCTATAAATTTACAAAGGTAGTCAAGAATTTACCATTAATAATATTCTTGTTATTTCTTTACAAACATTTATTATACTTGTTAATATATGTATTTTTAGAATTAATTTTGAAGTTTAAAGAAGATGCAGTGTCAATATAAAAATATTTTACACAGTCATTCAATAAAAGCATAACATTTTATTATGTCATATAAATTTTTTTTAAATAATATGACTTATCCTGATTAGTTGACACTGTAAAATATTTTTACATTGTTAGTGCATCACCAATTTTCTCTTAATTTTTTGGAAGTAATTATGATTTGATGAGCATTATCCGTTACAACATTACAGTTATTAATTAGTGCAGTAAAAAAATTAATACAGGTAAATTATTGAATAAAAAATTAGACATAAAATCTAACAACTAGCAAAACGAAATATAGTTAGACATACTAATCTATCTTAAAAAAAAAAAAACTTTCAAAAACATAAGTAAGAAATAAATTTATTATAATCAACAAATAAAATATGAATTGGTAAAATTATTTGCACATGTATTTCTATCTTTATCAAGAATGTTTTTATCAAAGTTAATTTTATCATTTTAAAATATGATATTTTTTAAGGATGTTGCGGTGTGGTTAGAGCGATTTTGAAGCATAAAATGATCTTAACCGCGAGTAAAACAAATGTTCGGTTCGGTTTGATTTAGCTGACTTTTAAAATAAAACTAAATCAAACCAAACCAAGGATTGGTTCATGATAAAATATATACATAATACATGATGATTTCTCTATAAAATTAAAACAATATATATTGGTTAGTAGGATTTTATAACATAATGCAGTTTGATTTGATATGTTTCAGTTTGCATAATACAAACCGCAAACTAAACTGAATCTCGCGGTTCCGTTAGAAAATAACCTAAATTTATCCGAACCAAATACGGTTTTTTTGTAGTTTCGGTTTAACGATTTTCTATTAGACAGGTTTGGTTTTAAACACCCCCTTATTTTTTGTGTATAAAAATTTCTAAAGAATTGTTATGATGAGAGTGATGAACAGATTCTAAATATGAAAGCCTCAATTATATCCAAAAGTTTGAATAAGTTTTCGTAATTACTTCTATCAATGTTCATGCAAAAAAATTTGCTCCATCCTAATCTTCTTTCTAAGCGTGGGAAGAATTTAAAAGGTCGCTGCAAAATTTTCCAAGATATTCCTGGCTATTAAAGAATGATAGGAGTAAAACTCTATACCCTAGAGTAATGGTTGTCTAGTTTTTGTCTTTTTGTGCTTAGATCCTCCATCTTACCAAAAACAAAAAGAGTAAGGTGTACATGATGATCTTACAAATAAATGATATGCACTTTGCACATTGTGATTGTAGACAGCGCCCCTCAAAATCAAATGCATTTTCAATTAAGTGGATCAAATCAATTCTAATTTGTCTCTGATTTGTTAATTTATTTTTACAGAAGATTATAAATATAATGACATAGTGATTTTTTCGTTTGATTAACATTCCCTCAAATTGGCGTGGTTAGTCGATGGAAATTGATATGTTCACTACTATAAAATGTGTTTTTAACTTCAGACGCGAAATGAGTTTTAGCTTAGTTGTAAAAACGAGGTAACGAAGGGCGTCATAAAAAGTACTGACTTAATATTTCATTTTTTAAATCATTGAGGGGTAACACTATATGCGTATGGGTGAGAACTCTATCATCTTCGCTTTTATTATTTACAATACTATTGTCTCATATAGCTCGGTTTATCAATAAAATTGAAGGATAAATTTAAAAAAAAAATTAATTAAAACTCGTTACATTGTTTACACAGAAAATAATAAATAATAATTTGTTTACAAATAACATTGTTTACCCGAAATATTAGATTGTTT
Source organism: Vicia sativa (assembly GCA_021764765.1). Classification (NCBI taxonomy): domain Eukaryota; kingdom Viridiplantae; phylum Streptophyta; class Magnoliopsida; order Fabales; family Fabaceae; genus Vicia; species Vicia sativa. The sequence continues at coordinate 26,260,944 of CM038795.1, read as the reverse complement.
ACACAGAAAAAATTTAATTTCTCCAAGATATAGATTTTAGATTTTCAAATTATATAATTCAAGGGAAGATCAAATGATGGGTGCATAATATTCTCTATGGATTTTGGTTGTATTTGTTTCTGATATGAACAAAAAAAAAAGGTGTTAGATGAAAAAATGGTTAGATAAATATATGATTTTCTTCTCAAATAAATATTTAAAAACACAAACCTTAAACCCAAATAATTTTCTGCTCTTGCAATCCATCATAGAGAACTCTTCATGGCAAACACCCTTGCAAATCTTAAAGTGGGGGATAGTTTCAAGCACATCATCAGGTTTCATTATTAATTTTTTTATATTCATAATTGATCTTACCAGGATAAGAAAACGGTAAGTGTGGTCGGTTCAACTATGCTCCAAGCAAATGTGCTCCTCGGTGGGGGGGGGGGGTTACTTACAATGCAGTCTGATGCTAAAGTCAGAAAGTGTGAGAGGTAAGTGAGTATTAAGTTATGAATCATGTACATGATTATCCTGTACAGGAGAGTATTATAAAGCCCACATCGTTGGACCAATGGCCTTTATTATGGGTTAGATATCTAGGCCCACATTGGATGGCTTCCAGGAGACCCACATGGTAGTGAGGATGGATAGCACGTGTCCATCATCCTAGGGTCAAGTGATATGAAAATTTTGCAGTTAGTGGGTTGGCCACGCCCGTTATGAGGGGGAATAACGGTCCGGAAGAGTATGAAGCATATTAATTATGTGTCCTCGGGTGAGGGACATGTTGACGACGCATATGTATATGCCCGTATGAGGAGGGCAAGTTGTGCAGTGGCCGACGTTGGGTCGTGCTCAATCCTAATCGAGAATAATAATAATTTTATAATGGATATTATTCATGTTTCTTAAAACACGTTATCTTAAAACCAACTTCATAGTTTATCCCCCTTTAACACCTAAAAGAGACACCTCTTTTCACCAAGGAGACACAGAGATAAGACAAATAACAACTCTATCTCCCAAAATGGAAGACGTTAGAATAAATTTGTATCTAGAAGAAAGGATATCCCGACAGATATTTGAATCACTCAAAATCAACTGTTGTCTCCACTCACCCAATAGAGTCGGACCAAACTGAGTTCACGAACCCCAAAGCCACCAAACTTCTAAGACTTAAAAACATCACACCACCTAATCAAAGAAATCTTAGACCCACTCTAACACCACCCCACAAACACCCCTTTGAATTTTCACAATCTTCTTCCAAACTTAACAGGAATCTTTAAAAACAACAAAAATAAGATTAGAATGACATTAAGAACAAAATTTAAAAGAATCACCTACCCTCCCAAGGGTATATACATATGTGTTCAAGAGTGAATCCTCTCGGTGGTAAATCCCACTAAAGGTTCCCACATCAAAGATAAAAGAGGATTTCCCCCAGCCAAGATACCCAGGTACTTAAACGTGAGACACTTTTGATGACAATGAAGAAAATCTCAAGCTAGGTTAGGGAAAGCATGATAAGAATTCACCCCAATGAGAAATTAGCTACTAGAAATTCGCTTTTAGTGATTGATTTAGTGACTAAAATATTTTGGTCACTTTAGCCACTGAAATTTAATATTCATGAGTAAATATTTAGATGTCACTAAATCGATTCCAAATTAAATTTAACCGCCGATTTAGTGACCAAATTTAATAATTTAATATAAAATTTAATTCATACAAAAAATTAGTGACCAAACTTTCGGTCACAAATACCTTACTTTCCTTTTATTAAGTTATTATTTTCCTCACAAAAATTTAGTGACCATAATTTTTAGTAAGATTTTAATTCCATTTTATTTTTGAGTTTTAATAAAAGCTTTACTTATTTATACTCAAATTTTCTTTATCATTTTATCACAAATAACCATATACTTAAATAAAAAATTATACAATTTTTTTTTATAGTTATAATAATGAAATCGTATAATAAAATTTAATTTAATTTAATTATTTAATTTAAATTAAATAATATTTACTAATTTTTTAAATATTATTTGAAAATTTTAAAATAAATTAAGGCGTTAGTAATATGTATAAATATTTAAATGTGAATTTTAATAAATGTGATGAGGCGTCGAATCTGTAAAGTTGTGCAAACACAAGATCAATGTTGTGTGTTCGATAATTACTTCTGGCAATTTTAATTTTATTTTGCAAAAATAATATGTTACTAATACATACATATATTTAGACTATATAATATCAAAAGATATCACAATATTTTATTTTACAAATGTATTGTTAAAAATTTGCGGTCATTAAAATCACTCGCTAATTCGGTCACAAATACGATCGTTAAACGCCTGTCACTAAATCCGTCGCAACAGCTTAGCGACTAGAACTTTTTCTACCGAAATAAAATGGTCGCCAAATCGGTCGCAATATGTTATAATGACCGATTTTGAAGTTTTTTTGGCCTATATTTCGGTCACTAAAAGCGAATTTTCTAGTAGTGTCTTAGAAATTTTCTTCTAAAGGTCTGAGCTTAACTTAAAAACTCAAAGAATAGCCTTGATGAATCAGAGGTTCTCATAAGATGCATATGCCAGACTAATTGTTTCATCTGAATAATGAAGATGAAAGGCCACCAAGTCTGAGGAATCCAGTTGAAGACTTAAGAACATTTATTGTTCTACATTCCAAGAGAACAACCCACTAGAGCCAAAGGATTACCTTGCTTCAACCCCCTTTGGATGCTAATTTTTTAAAATGGACAATCATTAACCAAGACTGTAAGATTACTAGAAAAAACTGCAAATACAACCTCTCCACTTATCATTAAAACCAAATTTAAAAAACATATAATCTAGAAAGGACCAACTTTCTAATAAGCTTTCTCAAAATCAACTTTAAAAATGAAGCAAGACTTCTTACTCTTCTTAGCTAGGTCCATTGTCTCACTCATAATAACTACCCCATATACTAGAAACCTACCCTTAAGAAAGGTTGACTGGTTAAAAAAAAGCTTATCCATAACACCAACGAGCCTACCCACCAACACCTTAGCTAGGAATTTATAAAGCAACCCCACCAAGGAAATAAGGCGAAAGTCTCCTATCCGAGAAGGAAATTTGACATTACGAATCAAGGTAACAAAAAAGAGGTAAACCCACTAGAAAGAGAAACAAACTGAAGGAATTGCTCAAACATAGTCCTAATATCTTCTCAAATAAGGGGTCAAAACCTCCTAAAAAGGATAAATTGGACCCATAGGCTCCAAGACTCTTATTTCCATCACCCCATGCAACAATCTGATCAATCTCAACTAGGAGAAAATGGTTCGTAAGGCTAGCACAATCATCCTTCTAGAGAGATGGGAAACGGACCCCATAAAACTTAGGAAAATCAATGAGAGATTCTCTAAAATGATTAGAAAAATAATTAAACACCTTTTAACGAATCTCAAACACTCATTCTACCTAAGCATCACCAACCTTAAGAGCTAAAAATGTAATCTTTATATACCAGCTCTTAATGCAAGCATGAAAGTAACCAACAATTATATCACCCTCATTAAGCCACTTGACTCTAGATCTCTGAAAAATTGATCCTCTTTGATCTAAATAAGGGACTAGAGATTTGAAACAATCTTCTTCCTTAAATTAATTTCCCTCACCAAAAGTCCACCCTGCTACTCTAGTTTCTAAAGAGTTAGCTTCCTCCCTTAAAGAAGCAATTTGGGAATCAAAGTCACCAAAAATTTGATGATTCCTAGTTTTCAAAGCACCTTTCAGGGCTTTAAGCTTCTCTTTCAAGACAAAAGCCTTCAAACTAGAAAACTAAGAATTAGATCAATTATTAACAACAACCTCATGGTGACAGGGAATAGAAGGCCAATGATTATTCAAACAGAAAAACTTAGGATTCCACAATTTATTGAAATATCTGAGAATGATAAAAAAAAATAATATGACACAATTCTAGACAGAGTCCATTGAGGTGTTGTCCTCCACAACTCCCACCAAACATCTGATATATGAATCTCCTTCAAACGACGTGTCGCACCACCAAAAGGTTGCTACCAAAAAGAGAAAGATCAAACAAATCCATAGATGAAATTTATGAACTTGAGATAGTCAATATTAGTAACATTATGGACAAAGACATCCCCTCCGATTATTTTTTACTAGGAACAATCAGAATTAAAGTCCTAATAGCTGTTGGTGCACAAGAATCAAAGGTGATTGGAATAATGGGAGAATAATGAGAGTTATAGCTACACAAGAGTGAAAGAAAATAAGGATTGTTGTTATAAATGACATTTACACTAGTCTATTTATACAAAGAGAAAAATTGCCACATAGGCCCTAATAAAGCTAAACTTGGTGACCAAGATAAGAGGTACAAACAGTACAAACTAAGAAATACTAAAGTACCCTTAAAACTAAACTTAATAGCTAAGTTAAAGAAACCAGAAGTTAAACATACTTTTGGACACAACCTCAGAAGTTCTACAACTTCTGAGCAACACTAGAACATCAGAACATCATAACTTCTGATTAACAACAACTTTTGAATAACAATATCAGATCATCAGAACTTCTGACTAACAACAACTTCTGAATATTTAATTACTCTTCAATACCATCCCTTAATTCATATTCAGCTAGCCAAAATCTACAACACCAATTCCATCCCTCAAACGGATAAGATGTTCAGTCTTGACATCCTTCATCAAAACTTCTGCAAGTTTCTTCTGGTTTCTACAGTGTGCAACTTCCAATGCATATTTCTCCTTTAAAACCGATCTGGCGTTGATGGTTTTCTTCTCCCTTGGAAGCTCAGTTAAATTCCAAGTCTTGTTTCCTTCTAAAGCCTCAAGTTCTTTTACAATGGCCTTCAGCCACACTTTCTTCTTGAGAACTTCTCCAATTTCCTCTTGTTCAGAATCTCCTTCTGACTCTGGAACCGTATCTTCTTCTAGACTTTCTTCAGAAGTTTTACTTCCACCAGAAGTTCCACCTTTGTTAACTTCTGGACCTTGTCCAAAACCACCACCTTCAAAAGTTGGATCCCCTTCAAAAGCTCTTTCTTCAGAAGTTCCACCTTCAGAATCATGACTACCGCCAGAGGCTGGACTACCTTTAGAAGCTCCTCCTTCAGAAGGTCCACCTTTAGAGTCATGATTACCACCAAAATCATGATCATCTCTAGAATCTTGTCCTCCAGAACCTACTTCCTCAGAGTTTTCCCTTCCGGAGACATGATCGCCACCAGATTTTGGATCATCATCATAATCTGGATCAGAATCAGATTCACTATCTGACTCATCTTTAGAGTCTCCAGAAGATTCTTCATCTTCTGACTCTAACTCTTCTTCAGAACTTTCAAGTTCTGACTCATCTTCAGTTTCAACCGACTCTTCTTTAAGTTTCAACCGACTCTTCATTATTTTCTAACTCTTCAGAAGTTTCAACTTCTGACTCTTCTTCAGACCCATAATCACCTTCGGATTCTGACTTGTCTTCAGCTTCAGAGTCATTTTCTAACTCCGGCTCTTCTTCTGAAACCTCAGATTATGACTCATCTTCAGAATCTTCTATGTCATTTTCTAACTCTGAATCATAAAGAAACACTCCTTCAGAATTAGAATATTCATAGTCATCTTCTTCCCCTTTAGAATCAAAAAATGACAATCTGACAGATTCCTCATCAGATTCATAAGCCATCAATAGCACAGGTTCGTCATCAGAATCACCTCTGGCTATTTTTGCTTCTTCTTTGTTTGACCAACAATCTCTAGCAAATTGGCCAAACTGCTTACGACAGTAACATTGAACCATTCTCTTGTCATACTTCTCCTTTCCCTTTTGATGTCTCTTTTCATCAGAATAGAAGACTTCTGACTTCTGAGACCTACCATGTTTTTTCAGCTTCTGGTCCTTCTTGACAAAAGAAGCCTTCAGAGCCTGCACAACTTCCCTCTCATAAGTTCTTTCAGTCAGACGCAACTCATGCGCTTCTAGACTGTTTTGCAGCTCTTCTATTCTCATGGTTTCCAGATCTTTATAATGTTCAATTTCTACAAAAATGTAATCAAATTGAGGAGTAAGTGACCTCAATAACTTCTCTATGATTACTTGTTCAGAAAGGGTTTCTCCACAAGCCTTCATCTTATTAGTGATCAGAATCACTCTAGAGATATACTCTAAAACCTTCTCATTGTTCTTCATGTTGAGATTCTCATATTGCTTTCTCAAGGACTGAAGCTTCACCTTTTTTACTGATGCGTCACCACCGTAACATCTGACCAGTGTGTCCCACGCCTCCTTTGACATCATAGAATTTGCAATCTTCTCAAACACATTCACATCCACACACTGATGGATGAAGAACAACGCCTTCTGATCTTTCTTCCTCTTGCTTCTCTATGCCTCTCTCTCTTCTTCTGTTGCATCTTCTGCAACCTAAATATACCCATCAGTAACAAGCCCTAGAACATCTTGAGCTCCAAATAACATGTGCATCTGAATCATCCATCTGTTCTAGTTCTTGCCATAAAAAACTAGAAGTTTGGTACTCATGTTGCTATTTTCGTTCATCTTCTATCTTGTACAGTACACTCAGATATTCACTCACACAATGTTTCCCAACCCACAAAATTAGAAAATAAATGTGATTCTTGTTCAAGATTCAACGTGAACCCAGAAGCAAAATCAATCACACAAACTCACACGTTTCACTTGTGTTTCCCTATGAATCAAACCATAAGCTCTAGATACCAATTTTTTGGTGCACAAGAATCAAAGATGATTGGAATAATGGGAGAATAATGAGAGTGACGGCTACACAAGAGTGAAAGAAAATAAGGATTGTTGTTATAAATGACATTTATACTAGTCTATTTATACAAAGAGAAAAATTGCCACATAGGCCCTAATAAAGCTAAACTTGGTGACCAAGATAAGAGGTACAAACAATACAAACTACGAAATACTAAAGTACCCTTAAAACTAAATTTAATAGCTAAGTTAAAGAAACCAGAAGTTAAACATACTTCTGGACACAACCTCAAAAGTTCTACAACTTCTGAGCAACACTAGAACATCAGAACATCAAAATTTCTGATTAACAACAACTTCTGAATAGCAATATCAGAGTATCATAACTAATTAACAACAACTTCTGAATATTGAATTACTCTTTAATAATAGCTAACTTATGTTTATGACTTATCATGATGTTTTAGTTGGATATTAGAGTATGATATTATAATTTTAAGAACATAGTTCATGTTTACTTGTAGACATTTGTAATAATTATTAATACTACTTTAATTAATTAATATCTTCCTCAATTGCTTTTTAAGCAAAGCTTAGCATTACTCCTAATTATGCGCCAACAACCTAAATGTATTGGCTAACAAAAAGTTAAAGATTGGATTTTTTCAAAACTTGTTAACAAAAACCATTAAGCTTATTAATGGTTTTTAATTTTGTTCAATTAATTGACTCACTTGACATGTAGTATCGCAGAAAGACAATTACATGAAAAACTCTTGCACCCTTTACTACAAGTACAAAGTAATCTAGTAACTACCATTTTTCCAACAACGAAGTTCAAGCTCTCTATTCCTATTTACTCTTGCAATAAAATCTTCAGCCCTTTTATTCAATTCATCAGAAGCAGCAGCAACAAAAATACTTTGTTTGTCAAATCCATATAAATCATGATCATCATCTTCTTTTGCTTCCCAATTTTTTGTAGTTTTCTTAACACAAACTTTTCTCTTTAACTCCGTAGTGTTCTCTCCACCATGTTTCTCAAACATGTTCACAACACTCTCCTCAACATTTAATTTCTCAGATATTGTTTCACCTTTGTTGACATCAAAACTTTGAAACATAGGCTTTGTAGTTTGAGTAGTTTGGATATACTCTTCATAGTAAATATCAGAATTCGAAGATGAATCCGAGGAAATGATCTTCGAGTTTATCATAAGGACAAATATTATGATGTTGCATATGATAAATAAGAGCTTTGAACTCAAAAGAAGAGGAATCAAACTTGAGATATACACCAAGAGAGTAGAAAGATAGGGTAAACAAAGTGTGACACAACAGAAAAAACTACATACTAAAGCTATTAAAGAATAGAAATGTAGATTTTCTAGGAATTGGTGTTTCTTGTACCTGTTCATGGCTTGAATCTTCTTGATCTGGTTAAGATCCATTTGATTCAAGATACCTTTGAAGCAAGGGTGTAAGATGAGGTAGCTAGGGTTAATAATGGAATATATGGAAGATTTTATTTGTGTGATGATACATTATATAGATTGAGGAAAAGGGTGGATTAGCAAAATTATTTAAATGCTACTTTATAATTATTTGATTTGATATAATGAATTGATAACTTTTCTTAAAGTCATTGGACATAGTGGCGTGGCGTTTATTGGTCACTTTTTGATTTCAAATCTTAATAATTTACTCTTCACTTCAGTTTGAGTCTAGGTACAAAAATGCTTTTTCATAGTGTTGTTATTTATTTAATTTTTATTTAGTGATAACTACTAGTATAATTAATTAATATGAGATCAACTTCAACTATTTGTTGAGTGTGTTCTTTTTGAGATAATTTAAAGAAATAGTAGTTGTTAACAAAAAATTATTAATCAAATGTGGTCCATTGCTTATCTGATTGTGATTCCACATTGGACACTAATGATTTTGTTTGGATTTAATGAAACAAAAATAACTTTGTCTTAGGTAAATTGTTTTGTTTTACTTTTACCCTAACATTCGTTCCTGTTAAGAAAAGAATACATTTTTTTGACTGATCTTGTTTCTAAAAAGCCTTTTTTTCTCTCTTTCTTTTTTATGTCTTGGAGGGAAGGGAAGTGGGGATAGATTTCAATTAAAAATAAAGTCTTTAACTTTTTCTTTTACATTTCTTCTTGAAGAAGCCTTATTATTAGATGGAAAAGAGCATAATGTAGCAAAGAGAGCGAAGGGTTGACTGTTTAAGGTAATCGCATAGAAGAAATTTAGTGACAAATATTTTTAAGGGGCTTAAATTTTAAGAAAATAATGCTAATAATATATTCTGTCACATTTATTATTTGTTACAATTCATATAAATCCAATCAAATTTATATCAGACTTATACAATTTAAAAGAATTTATAGAATTCTATTTAACAAGATAACGTGTAAAAAAATATAATTTTAACCGTCTTTATTTTGTACAGTAAACATAATAGTACTGGAAACACTTACTTTAACACTTAATGTAGTGTTCATTTTCGATATGATGAAGTCAATGTGAGTTTTTGTATTACTATTCTATGACGTATTGAAATATATAGAATAGTGATACAAAAATTTCAATATGCTAATTTATGCTAATTTATTTATAAATATTTACTCGATGACGTATTGAAATTTTTGAAATATGCTAATTTATTTATAAATATTTACATATTTCATAAAAATTATATTTACTCAATTATTCATAAACATTAACAAATTTCAAATATATATACTATTTATCATAAAAATATATATTTTCAGAAAATATGTAAAAAATTCAAACACATTTAAAAAAAATAACATATATAAAAATTATACATATTGTTTGTTTACTCAATATATTTTAATAATGACTGATTTTTTTAAAAAAAATTAATTATAAATACTATTTTTAAAATTTATTCATACTATTTTTATTCATTAAGTGTTTTTTATATACTATTTTTATAAAATATTTATACTTTTTTAAAATATATTTTAATGTTTTTCAAAATATATATATATATATATATATATATATATATATATATATATATATATATATATATATATATATATATATATAGTAACTGTAAAATTTACTATAAATTAATATACTATTTATTTAAAATAATTAATATAATTACATACTATTTTTTAAAAAGTTACATACTGTTTTTAAAAGTAATTAATATATTTACACATAAATTAAAAATCAAAAACTAATTAATCTTTACAGTAACTATATTTATATATATAATTTCGTTTTTCTTTTTATATTTTTTAACCTAACATTACAAAATAAATATATATCAAACTTAAACATTTATATGCAAAAAAAACGAAAAAATTTTAAATTGTGTATCTTTGAAGAAAAATTACAGTAGTTGATTGAAGATTTTCTCTAAGCTTTGTGAATAATACCTTGAAAATAAAAGAAAATTATAAAATAGTTAGACATATAATAAACAGAAAATAAATTAACAATAAACATAAAATAAATTAGACATATATATATATACCAAAAACAATTTATAATTTTACGTTAAAAAATGATAATTGATTGAAGAAGATGAATAAAAATGAAGCTTTGTAATAATGGAGAAATGTCGAAGAAGAAGAGAGAAAGCTGTGACTTGAGTAAGAGAGAAAGAGGATGAATATTTGAGAAAGAGAGAAAGAGGATGAATATATGTTATTATTGATTATAATAACAGGTTTTAATGAAAATCTGAAAACGTGGGCCAGCAAATAATGTCGTTGCAATTGGCAAGGGGTGTCCCCTCAGAAATAATAACATTGATTATTGTATCATGCACGCGCAGTCTGCACACTGCGTGAGTAGACATAAAGTTGTCTAGGTGGTGTTGGGTATCCCCTCGCTATTTATTTCCTAGGGGTGTCCCCTCGCCAATTACCTAATTTTTGGCGGTCTTTTTATTTTCCAGGGGTAGTCCCTTGCAATTTAAAATTTTAAAATTCAAAAATTACATCTTGCTTATTTGCGAGGGGATACCCCACGTAATTGTATTTTTTAATGAAATTTTCACTTTGCGAGAGGATTTACCCCAAACAACGTTGTTGTTTTTGTTTGGGGTTTAACCCCTGACTAATTCCCCTAGTAAATAATGACTTTTCTTGTAGTGTGTAACTAGTTTAAAATTTTTGAAAATTTAAGGGATCCTTGTAAATTTTGAAATATATTAAAGACTCAATTACAATTATTTGAAAATTTTGAAAGTCTATTTAAACACGATAAAAAGGGGGATTAACTTGCAAAATTTAAGAGATAAATAATAATCAATTTGACATTAGCAATATATAGAATAACAGAAAAATATTAAATATTTGTATATGTTATTTAAAATTCTTTAATTTAAATTGAACCAAATATTTTATAAATTTTATCGTTTTAATAATTATTCAAATTTTTAATCAAACAAAAGATTTAAGTCAAATCATTTTAAAATTTCTAAATACTAACTTTTAATTGTTAAAAGCCTTAGTCCAACATTATATAGATGATAAATTATCGATCATTTTAAACTTTTCCAATAAAATGGAATTTTTAATATTTTTAAAAGAGTTATATTTTTAATAAAATGATAAATAAGCACTTCCTGTAAAAATAACAAATTAGTATTTTACTAACAATCATATATTTTAAAAATGTTATAATATTATTGTATAGAGTGCAACGCCAAAATTCAACTTAAAGAAGTTTATATAGTATGTTTAAAAATCGGACATGTGGTTGAACTAACAAAGACTAATTATTCAAAGTTCATTCAATCATTACTATTACAATTCAACTGTTTATTAAATTATAATATTAAATTAAATTTTATAGATAAGCCACATAATTATATGTTTAAAGTAAATGTTATAAATATTCATTACAAATTTAATATTATGAGTTTAATAATAGATATAATTACATAATATATTGACATGATTAAAGAAATAAATTATAATATAGTATTACAATTTAGAAATTTGTGTTGTTGTTGTGAAAAACGATCATGGGTATAACCAATTATTTTGAAGGCAAAAAGTTCACAAGGTTAGAAAAGAGGGAAGAAAGAAGAACAAAATGAAAATGGTTATAAACTCATATTATTTACTTTCGTTTTGAAACGATATTACAAGTGTTATAGAATAACAAATAATTAACCTCTCTCACCCTAATTAGCACTACGCCAAAAAAAGACTTACGAACGCGCTTTTTAGGCCTTTAAAAACGCTTAAAAGCGCTGCCGTAGGTGGCGCTGCTATAGGTTTTAGCAGTGCTTTTTGTTTAGGCAAAAGCGCTGCCTAAAGTAGGCCTAAGGCATCGCTTTTTCCTATAAAGCGCTTTTTAAAGTAGGCCTTTAACAGTCCTTTTTTATGAAAAAATGTTTTCTTAGACCTACTTTAGAATGTCTTTTATGATTTCTGTAGGCATCTTTAGAAAGCATTTTTCAGGAAAAGCGTTGCCTTAGGCCTACCTATGAAAGTGCTTTTTAAGAAAAAGCGCTTCCTATGAAAGCGCTTTTTAAGAAAAAGCGCTGCCTAAGGTATACATAAGACATCGCTTTTGAAACTGAAATTTCGTGCAATATGCACACTTGGGTTCATCGAAGTACTACATAACAAAACATAATATGCATGATTTAGTTAAAAATAATAAATCATATGAAATATCCGATAAATAATAAAACAAATCCTAAGTTATAAATTCATACCGTGGTTGTAATCTCTATTTGATTCATTTGAAGGATTTCTCTCATAAACCTCAAAACGAAGTATCCGCAATCTATATCGTTTTGTTGTTGAGCACACTACATAGAAAAACAAATAAGAATGTACAGTTGTCTTGTTTTGTCAAGTAGCATCACTATTATAAACAAAATTGTGAAAATTAATGTACCTGCACTTTGATCCATTTAATGTTGTTGGATTTAGACCGTTGTACTTGAGCTTCTCTTTGACTTCAGAATACTTGTATTGATCTAAAAAAATAAAAACATATATTTAGAACAATCTCACAGAAATAATTAAATATATAAATATACACGAATATTTATAACAATCTCACTTACGTACCAATCATTAACTTCATATCCCGATAATTAGTCCAATCACCATCTACCGAATTCAGATAATAGACCACTTCTTTTATAGAATCCATAGCAACCAACAATCAGTGACGTCTATAAATTAAAACAAATGTTTATATGGAAGCTTTCTACGCAAAAGAAACAAAGATTAGAATAAACTTAGAATGAAAATCTAACCCTGTAGGAATAGTATTATACGCCCAAAGATACAAGCTTTCTGTACTGTTGGTGGCCATGAATCTATCGACTAAGTGCTCTCTTACTGACTTCGGTTCCCTAAAAATTGTCACTCCGCTAACACGGGAGGAAGACACGAAGTGAAATCTGTTTGACAATTGATTCCCGCACATCAATTTGTCATATAACAACCTTAAATAAAAACATAATAAACATTAGACTAGTTTCATTGAAATGTGTAAATAAATTGTTCAACTAATTAAATAATATATTGATCGAATTACCGGATGTATGAGTCCATAACACAGACGCCCAATTCTCTATGATGAAAAATCTCTTCCATGTCCTCTTGTCCAATTGTTTCGGTGCAAGAAAAACTAAAGATACCTTCATCCATATCCATTTGACGAATACCACCATCCATTAAATTTGATGTTGTGAAAGTGTTTCAAGACACATCGGAATCAACAACTTGATTTAATTAAAGGCACAATGTTATACTTACACATTCATCATAAATATGTTGAACATCAGGATTAACAACTTGATCCTTGCCCACACGAGCTTCCTTCCACAACACATGTGCTGGAAGTGATGTTTCGTCACTTTTCGTCTCGTCTAACTACGCATTGACACAAATAATAAGATCATCAATTATAACAAATTGAGAGAACTAATAATATCGTAGCATTTATATTTACTTATAATTTTTTCCTGTAAGCGTGCATATTCCAAACTCCTTTTTTTGTATGGGTATGTGGGTTTTGACGCTCTCTCGCGATTTATGGCACTCAGTTTCTTGAAATTCTCGTCTCTTCTTTGTCCTACAAAAGCAACCCATTCTTCAGGTGTAATGAAGTTATCATACTTCGTTGAACGTTCCGGATCCTCTTCAACAAAATTTCCTTCCTCATCCTTAAGATACTTGTTTGTTAAAATAGCTCTCCACCCTCTGTGTCTTTTTTCGGCCAAACATAGTATATACTTTTTATGAGTATCTTCAATGTTAAAAGACCTCTACAAAAAAACATACGCATAGAGTGTGTTAGTATAAGTAATTAAAACACATTATCGTCAAGATAAAGCAAATAACAACAATCATATATGGCACCTTTATCTCAGTCCAAATTTTCTCTTTACCCTCATCCAACTCTCCTCTTTTCCATCTAGGAGTGGTGATTGGAATGTGCATACGAACAAGTGTACCAATGTAGCTTGTCAACTTTACAACATTAGACCCAATTAGTTGGTCCTCATCATTCCAATCTACATTATATGTTACTCCTCTGTCTCTATCACGAATGATTCCCCTCATAATAGTTATGCCTCGTGTAATATCTTTTTCTGAAGTATCATCTGGAGCATTTGCATCTTGTGAGTTTTCTTGATTACTAGCCATTTGACCTGTAATAAAGAAAAAAATAAAAATGAAATGACAAATATAAAAATCAATAATCAATAATCCATATATATATATATATATATATTGAATATATATAAAACGGAATATATTTAAATTTTATTGAATGATATAGGCTATAAAGTCGTTAATTGTTCCAAACAACATCGCCCTCAAGTTGAAACTTTCTTTCCTATATCCATCATAAACCTCTACACCGTTCTCCCACAAAATCTTCAAATTTTCGATTAAAGGTTCCAAGTATACGTCTATGTCATTCCCTGGTTTTTAGGCCTAGAAATTAACATAGATAACATCATGTACTTACGCTTTATACATAGCCACGAAGGTAGGTTATAAATCATAAGAATCACAGCCCATGTGCTATGCGAGATACTTTGAATACTGTGTGGGTTCATTCCATCAGTAGACAATGTCAAACGAAGGTTTCTTGCTTCTTTTCCAAATTCAGGATAATCATTATCAGTTTTCATCCACTATGGTGAATCTCCCGAATGTCGAAACTTTCCATCAATAATACTTTCATATGCATGCCAAGTCAAGTGTCTTGAATCGGTTTCACTATGATACATGCGTCTAAATCTCATAATTATAGGAAAATACCATAAGACTTTTGTCAGAGACAACTTTTTCTTATATCGAGGGAAACCGCATTTAGGACACTCATTTAACGATGCATACTCATTTCGGAAAAAAATGCAATCTTTTGGACAAACATGTATCTTATTATAGCTTATGCCAATAGAGTACAACATCTTTTTGGCCTCATACGTCCGATTGGGAAGAACATTGTCCTTTGGTAGCATATCTTTCATAAGGGTTAATAACTCTGTGAAACTTTTATCCGACCATCCATTGCCCGCCTTTAAGTTGTACAACTTTAATACAACAGACAATCTTGTAAATTTTGTACAAACATTATACAACGGTTTCTCTGCATCGCTTACCAACCTCTCGAACATTTTTTGACAATCATAAAGATCTTCTTCAAGTGCTTCTACAATCTCTTTGACTTGATCATAATCGTATGTATCTATGCAACTATCGTTTGAAGCATAGGTTATATTATCCCCTGATTCAACATTCCGTTACTTTTCTCACCATGTATATTCCAACATGTATAACTTCTATCAATTCCATACTATATTAAATGTGATGCCAACTGAACCGCATCAACCCGACTCCCATAACAGCAACCCAAACAAGGACATGTCATTCGACTGGGGTCTTTGGCGTGTGCAATAGCAAACTTAATGAATTTCGATACCCCATTCTCGTACTCTTTCGATAATCAATTGGAATACATTCATGTCTTATCCATGGTTTTACTAATTAAGCTAAATAAAAACAACTAATTAGGGCACAAAATGGTATAATGCATTTCTGTCAAAACGCAAAGTATACACAAAATGGATCTGGATCAAGAAAATGCAACATATTCATGCAATTTCAGACAAATTAATCACAATACCAGTAATTTGAGGAAGAAATTTACCTCGGATTTATCGAACAGCAACGTCAAGAAGGTAAAACTGACGGAAACACAGAGAATGAGCGTTGTACATATAAAACAACGTCAAGGATAAGTCATTCTAAACCCCTAAACCAAAATTCGGGTTGCAACTACCTAAATCCAATCATGCTCAATGAAATCATCTCAAACTAGTGTTCAACGTAAACGAAATTCACAACTTCACGAAAACTCCTTCAAATCATCTCAAATAACACAAATGACACAAAATATTGAATCATAGATGGAAATTAAAAGGCTGGGATTTTGTTTACAATTAAAACTTGTAATGCAGTCAAACAAACTTCAACATTAGTCCAACAGATCAGGATGCCACAAGTGAATTCATTTCTCAAACTCGGATACTAGAGACAACCACATCCTCTAACCCCTTTCCTCTTAAGGTAATAATTCAACTACATTGCCACAAATTTGTAACTAAGTATCTAAAATCAACACCATTCATGTCAGATCAAAAATTTGTTATCATAAACTACAATGCTGAAATAAATAATACATCGTTCTATCATATTATTCAGTCTTTACATAAAAATAGTATACCAGAAGAAAAAAACATGAGCCGAAAAGGATTAAAGTTTTTCTTTTCATATGTTGTGCTTTTCAACTATGTACCCTCTGGTCCCTTTCTGATTCTGTTTTGTCTCACGAAATATCGGGTGCTATTAATAGATAATTTCACCAACAAGAAAGGAATGACCAGCTGTTGCACCCCAAAATTCTCCCTCTTCTTTTTTGTATTCTTGACTCGTAATTTGATTGCATCAACCTACACATGTTTGTGTATATAGTATTGATCATAAGGTTATCCATTTTTGGGTAGTCCGAGTGGAAGCAAACCAAAGAAAAGTCAAAATTTTACATCTGAAAGTTGTGCAGAAACTTCAGAAATTTTTCCTGTCTTGGCCAGTCACCTGATCGTGTCAAAATTTTTGATCACTCAAGCCAAATTGCATTCCGGAAACTTTTCGTTTAGAGTCCAACTTCAAATTCTTGACGGATTTGACAGTTTTGGATTAATTACAAAAATTAGTCGGATAATCATAATTTGGGCTTGATTTTGGGTCCAAGGCTATAAATACTTTTTTGCCTTCAAAGAGAAGGGTTTGGGTTCATTTTTTTGGTTTTTTTGGTTACCACCAATTACTCTCTAATTCTCTCAATAGTCCCAAAGTCAAAAACTGAAATTGGAGCTTTCCCTCCAAGCAACCACCGCGGACCACCACCGGACCTCCGTTTAACACCGGTTTCAGCCGCAGACCGCGCTAAGCGCGCCCTGCGATTTCTGGTTTTTTCTTCCTTCATCGCATCATCTCTCCATCGATCCAGATCTCCTCATCCTTCTTCGGCTCAGATTTGATATGGAAGGAACGATTTCATCTTGATCTCTCTCCAATTTCAAGATCCAAGGTTTTCTCCTTCCTCTTCTTCAATCTTCCATTGAAGATCTCAAGTTTTCTTGAAGAATTTGAGGTTGATTCCGCAAATTATCATCGATTCACTGTGGATTTGGTATTTTCTTTGAAGAGCCCAAGGAATTCCTCTTCAATTTGGTTCAAACTTCAAATTTAAGTAAGTGTTAGGTTCAAATAAGCACTTATTTTAAGCTGTTTTGATTTTCAGCTTTTCTTGAAAATTGAATAATGAAATTGCATGCAAATTCAATGTAGATTCTGAATCTTGAACTTCTACTCTTGATTTCATTGATTTGAATTGGATTTAGCCGCCTTATTGGTGTCAGAGTGAAGCTATTTGTACATAGCATGCATATAGGCTTGGTATTAGTATCTTCCTTTGCATTTTTACTACAAATTCACGCATCTTTACGTCGTTTAAGCACATGCTCATTCATCGGAAGGCATTCCTTATGATCGAGTTACATTTATGCACAATGAATTAGAGCATAGCTTACACTTGTAGCATGTCGACATGTAGCTTCCGAAGTATCTTGATCACTAGGCATATTGTACATTGTATATAGTTCATGCATATGCATTCCAAGTGTTTGGGTTAATGTGTAACTAGGTCTTGACATGACTTGTTCCTATATCTTAGGAGCATTCCTTGCTTGCGTTAGTATGTCACGTATAGAACATTGAATTGCCGCCATAATTTGCATCCCGGACATGTTCATGCACCGGTTTGCACTACATACGTTGGAGTGTTCAATTGCTTGCATCCTCTATATGTTTGCATTTGGTATAGCACATAAGCCTAGAAATCTCCATGTCACATTGTACTCTTAGCACGATCATGCACAATCATACATGTAAGAATGCTAAGAATCTTCATGTGCATCCTATATTTGTTCATACATGCATGAGCATTGGAATTATTCAAATCATTGTTTACACACCATACACGTTCATGCATTCATGAGTATTGGAATTGTGTGCATTCTTACTCTCATCTTATATGTTCATGCATTCATGAACATTGAAGTTGCTAGGAATCTTCATGTGCATCCTATGTATGTTCATGCATTCATGAGCATTAGAATTATTTGAATCCTCATTTGCATTCCGTGTAGGTTCACACATCCATGAACATTGGAGCTACTTGCATTGTCACTTGCATTCCATGAATGTTCATGCATTCATGAACATTGGAGTTATTCGCATCTCTACTTGTGTTCCGTATGTATTCATGCATGAATGTTGAAACCGTCGGCATCATTTGCACTTCCTCGCTTGTCCACGCATAACATTGCATGCATGAGCATTGAAATAATTGCCTAATAATACGGATCAAAATGAAAGCATCATGAACAGGCGATCCGGACCAAAACTGCACTTTTCTGCAGGTTGTTGACCGCGCTTAGCGCCACCAGGAGCGCGCTAAGCGCCAAACTCACTGACTTTTGTTTTGCAGGTCGCGTTAAGCGCGGTACAGGGCACGCTAAGCGCGTTGGCTTCTGTTTGAGCCGCGCTTAGCGCGGTATATCATGCTTAGCGCGGTCTGTGCTGATGCATTTTTTTGTTATTTCTTGATTCTAATACCAAACAGTGGACACTCTAGCCTCGCCTAGTTGCTGTTTGGGCTTTGTTTCATGCAGGGGTTTGTATTGTGTGTACCTATGATGCATTTCTCCGATGTTAGTGCACTCGCGCACGCATTCTGTTGGTTTTATTCTCGGAACCTAACCCCCTTTTGTAGATTTATTGGATCCACATCGAATGTGTAATCGACACACATTCTTGACAGTGCATCTCATTGCACATCCATTATCTGTTTTTATCTAGATAGTTCCTTGCAGGTTTATTGGATCCACGTCGAATGTGTATGAACACGCATTCTTGACCGTGCATCTCATTGCACATCCGTTATCTGCTTTGTTTGGGATTACTATCTTGTATAGGTGTACTTGCTTCAGATGTGTATGACACACATTCTGGTTTCTACCTACATCTCTGCTTGCGTCTCACCGGATTTCTTTGTTGCATGGCTGCAGTATTTGAAGTTTTCCGGAGTATTCCTTAGCTTGTGTTGCTCTTCGGATTCTATATCTGTTTGGTAGTTTCTACACTATTTACCGCATTCTCTTACAGCATTCCTAGATATCATGAGAAGTAGGGCTTTATTGCTTTCCTTTCCATGAGAAGTAGGAATAGAGATGCATGAAGGGGCTTCCGTAGTTGGAGCATGTTCAGGAACCTCTCTAGTTTATTTAAAGACCCGTTTAGGGCAATTCTACTTGGGGATTGTGCATATTCGATTGTTTTTAGTGCTCAGTTAGGATAGGTTCTCTAACCTAGACTTTAGGATTCCCGTCCTTCGCACGTCATTATAGGTGGAGATCCCCTTGCTTCTTTGCATGTTAACATTAGGGGTAGAACTAGTTAGTTTCCCTTTGTTTTGTAGTTTCTCTTGCATCCTTACATGTAATAAAACTAAAACTTTTTTTCTTTTTTCTTTACAAATAAAAATACTTAATAATAGTTCAAACTCCTTTTTCAAAGGTAAAAACAACCAACCAATGCAAACCTTTTTGCCTACGGGTTTTCTTTTGTGTTTAAAACTTTTTTTTTATAAGTAAAAAACACATAACCCACCAAAACAAGTGAGCCGAACTACGGCGCTCTGACTTTCCCATTGCACGAGGGAATACGTAGGCATCTTGTCACGGGGCTCGATCGAGCAAACTTTGTATATACTTCCTTCTTTTCCCCGTGGTTTCTTTATTTTCTTCTTTCTTTTTGCATTGCATGATAGCGATTAAGAGCAAATAGACATACCACACCCCTTAGATAGAAAGTAGAAGTGGATACCATAGAGTACTACGGGCGTGTGGGGTGCTAATTCCTTCCCCTCGCGTAACTGACTCCCTTACCTTAGATTCTCTTGATTTCTCGGTCACAGGACCGCGATTTCTCCCCTCAGGTTTACTCGATGTTTTCCTTTCTCTGTCGTGAGATAAAAGACGTTCGATGGCGACTCTATTGATACACGAGTATCAGTCGATGTTCGGCCTGTTGTTTCACCAGCCACTTCTATAGGATTGCATATAGGTCTATGGAATGTTCTCTTACTGATGAAGAGATTAACGAACTGCTGGTACTAAATGTAATTATAAAATAAATTAGTGCAATTATAACTAGTTTGATATAGTCATATAGTATTTTGTTTTGGATGCTACTAACTTTGTTTTTCCTCCATCAATGCAGTGGAAAGTAAGAGAACTGGTGCAGAATAAATTGGATGTTGTCATAAGACGAGAAAGTTTCAACATGATTCTATTTAGGCACTAATAAATCAGAAAGTTTCAACATGATTCTATTTATAAACAATCAAACAAAACTGGGAATTAAATCAACTAAAACAATGAAAGTGAATATGTTTACCACTTGAAAAAGCTGCAAATGGTGAGGCAGTGACGGACGCGAGTATTGCTGAAGAGTTTCACAGTGAAGAACATAAAGACGAAGGTTTCGAGGTGACGATGAAGAACACAGTAAAGAGTTTTACAGTGATGATGAGGTCGCGAGTTGATGGTGAAGGGTATCAAATAGATTAACATAGAGACAGAGGTTTGGATGGAACGGCGAGTTTCCAGAGTAAGTAGCGTTTCTGGTGAGTATTGCGATGAAGGTGAGAACGAAGGTTAATGATGAAGAGAGAACAGGGAAAATCGTGGCTCAGAGAAGGGAAAATAGAAAGAATTAGTTTAGGGTTTAACAATTTTAAATATAAAATCAGCAACGACAGCGCTTTTCAAAAGCGCCTTCTTAACTCCAGCTTTAGCGGCGATTTTTCCCTACAAAGCGCTTTTATTTCATATGCATATAGCAACGATTTTAAAAGCGCTTTCTAAGGTTAATATTTTCATTGACTTTAGCAGCGCTTTTCAAAAGCGCTTTCTAAGGTACAGCCTTTACCAGCGCTTTTTCCTTGAAAGCACTTTCTTTTCATTGGCTTTAGCAGCGCTTTTGAAAATGCTTTTTAAGGTTAATATTTCCATTGGCTTTAGCAGCGCTTTCTAAGGTACACCTATAAGAGCGCTTTCGTAAAAGCGCTTTCTAAGGTGGAGTCCTTTAGTAGCGCTTTTGAAGCGCTTTCTAAAGGTAGCCTTTAGCAGCGCTTTTTTTTAGCGAAATTTTTTAACAACTTATGGCAGCGCTTTTAGATAAAAGCGATGTCTTTGTAGTGCTGCCATAAGTTGTTTTTGGCGTAGTGTAGGATTTGCATTGTACAATGATGACAACCTAGTATGTTATTTGTAAGAAAAACTAAATCTTAATTTTCAAATAACATACTAAACTAATGGATTTTTACAAGTTGGCCCATTAAACAAGCTAAATTAAGAAACACGCTAACTTAACCAGACGTTCAACAACTACGTGTGAGAATAGGCTTCGACTACATCATGCATACAACTATGTCGACTAAACTATCATTGTCGACATTATCACTGTCAATACTACAGTTCGATCCAATTACCACAAATCTCCATCTTGGAACAAACTCTACAATGTCGAGGGAAACACACTAGTTTTCTTCATGCAACTTTATCAACTGCATACATTGGTAAAACTTACAACTTGTCAATGTCTTGATGGTCATATCATCAACATTGTGACCTGCCGAAACCTTCATCACTTAGACTTCTCCCCGATTGATTACTCTTATGATGAAACGCAGTCTGACATCAATGTGCTTGGTTCTCTTAAGATAGGCTAAATTTTTCGACAAGTGTATTTCACGTTGCTATCATTTAACAGTTATAACTTGACCTTGAAGTTTCAACTCCTTTAGCAAAACCTTCAAGCCACAATGCTTGTTTCACAACTTTAGTGATGGAAATACATTATGCTTCAATGGTTGATAATGCAAAAACCTTCTAAAGTGTCGCTTTAATGAATTATTATTCCAAACATAGTGAACACATATCCAGAAATAGATTTTCTGGATTCCATACAACCTGCATAATCATAGTCAACATATCCCTCAATTACTAGTTTACTATCTTCACCACAAGATTTGTAACCCCTGAGGCCGAAGAGGGAAATAGTGGTTACATGTAACACCTGAGGGAGAGAGAGTGGTTATCTGTGCACGAGGCATGGAAAAGATACACTCATAACAGCTTCTAGGGAAAAACCTAGTTCACATCCTAATGAGAGGGATCATGAGGTTGTGTAGGGAAGGAACTGCATGGTTGAAGGAAGACTTATAAGGATTAATTGATACTATTTATACCAATAAGATGCGTCTTCTTTTTGGTAGTCTAACCAATAAGAACTCCAAAGAAATTCTGGTACAGCGATCTCAGATGTCTTAAAAGGATATCAAGATATCTGGTCTAACATTAACACACAGGCAAGGTAAAATTAATAGTGCTGGAAAACATAAAGAACACAAAAAAATTATTCACCCAGTTCGATGCTATGCACCTATATTTGGAGGCTTCCAAGCCAAGGATGAAATCCATTATCAGCAGTATTAATTCAAAGCTAAACTACCTCGTTTACAACTCCTCACTTAATCACTACCCAATGTAATTTCTACCTAAGAACCTCTTAGATATGAGAACCCCTCTCACTCCCCCTCAATCACACACAGTGATAATAACAATAACAAAAGACACATAATTAGAAGATACACTTCTGTCACAAACTACCTAAGACTTAAAGCAATTTGCTTATAACTTAGAACACACCTTGGAGTTGCTTCACAGCTTTCTCCAAGAACAATACATGCTACCTCTCACCTACGGGTTTCGAGGAACATGGTGACCATAATCCAGGTGGTTCACTACATCTAGCCCGAATGATCACGTCCTTACTAAATTAGGCTAGCTACCTAAAATAGGTTACAAATCCTTATTTATAACCTATACCCAAACTGGACTTGGGCCTTCAAACAACAACGTATCAGCTGTAACAAACTACAGAAAAATTATGCTACAAGAAAGGTCGTCAATCCTTAGTTTCCTGATTTTTCTCATTAACTTCTGATTGAATCTTTTGGACCCTTAAGAAACACGCCATATAGGTTGCATAATATTTCCTAAATATTCTGCATCCTTTACAACAGAACTGGACTTCATTTATCAGTTCAGTAAGCGTGATGTCAAATGTCTGATGTTTGAACATCTTCTTTGACATGTTGTTTCAGTAGTTGAATTATTTCATCACAACATGTTCAGACATTTTAATAGGACTTCTTATTGTACATGTTCTTATTATTCGAGTTACTTATCCTATTGTACATTACATTATTGCTGCTACTATTTGTTAGACTAAAATTAATGTCAATCCTCAAAATCAAGGAACTTACAATATCCCCCTTTGGCAAATTTTGGCTAAAGCAAATAACTAGAAATTACACTAAAAAATTATAGCAAAACAACAACAACAACAATTAAAATTTCTTCAGCAGTAGCATCCATAGTCTTCTGCACACAGCTACATATCTTTATTTTGATACGAGAAAAAACCTCATCAGTAGCTTCCAGGATTAGTAGTTTCCATGGTCTACTACACACATTAGTGGCCTGTCAGTTGAAGACATATCTCAACATCCAGTTTGACATCTTCTCGTGTTTGATAATTTCTTTTCATCTTTTTGGATTTCCTCTATTGAATTAACACGGGTAAATGGAAGGAAAGTCCCGATGTACACGAGGAACAATATAGCCTTCACTCCTCTTAACCTCAGATTATTTTTTGTCACTGGAGGTGGAAAAAGATGACCCTGGGAGATATACTACCTCCTAAGTTGAACAAGAGAAAAATCAAGAGGTATTCTGAGACTTTCTCAGGTAACTCAGAACACAGGTCACAACTGTGTTCATAACTCAGATCACAAGTCACAAAGATGAATTCAAGCAGGAACCTAGTAGAAATTTTGGTATGACCTGCATTTTGGGTAATATGTCTTAGACATATTCCTACGTTCTCCTGTTTCAATATCCAAGTGACATAACTTCTCTCCCACTTTTTAGCTAAAATTTGGCACCAGATTCAGGCACAATTTTCCCAAACTCTAATAAAACTCATGATGATGGTGATGAATATGCGGAATACTCACTTGTGACTAGAGTATAGAGATAATCAGTTATAAATAGCACATTAGGTGCTTAGGTCAACGGCTTATTTATTCTTGGTCAAGGTGCGTTAATTTAGGATGAGAACATGTCACATGACTTATTGTGCACCTTTCAAGCTATCTTTGAATGCTTTTAGTAGCTTTAGACCATTTCTGTTGACCTGAATCAGTCCCAATGTATGCGTTGATCACTTCACTTTTGTTTACCATGCCAAGACATGTCCTGTATAATGTCCTGACATTTATGCAGACATTGTTTTCTTGTATTATGTGACCTATAGCTTTTCTTCCACCAATCAGATATGCTTCATCAAGATATAACATAACTTCATTGTGTCGTAACATGTTGCACTAATATCACTCCTTTCACTTGTATTCATTAATAGTGAGCAATATTTTGGATTGGAATTATTTGTACTATTGCAACATTAATCTAAAGATATCCCCATAACTCCTTCAAGGAGATAAACTTGTATAAACACTTCTCAACCATACTCCTAAATGTCCACATATTGTCATGACTCTTTTTGGGATGATAAGATGTCATGAGACAGTAGTCTGAATTTAATTACTCATTAATCTACAGACTATCTAACAGAAAAATTTCCTTTTTCGTACTTAGTAGATTAAGTATTCTTCTGCGTAGATTCTTCACTAGTGGTTGATGAGCTTAGTGAAGTTTCTAAATCAAATTAGTAGTAATGCATTGTTTGAACATAATACTTCTTTAACATCTATTTATTCAACACAATCAACAGAACAACCACTGATTGAGATTCAAATATAATATGGGGAATGTTATAACACATCCACTCATTTTTATGAAGGTGTGTTTTAGCAACATACACCTTTGTGTGTATTTAATGTATTTTTAGTCATAATTTAGTAATACACTCTTTCCAAAAATGAAATATGTGTATTTTAGAAAAATGTCTATAGGAGATGATAATTTACACCAACCTAATTTGTAGAACGAGTGTTTTAGCAACATACACCTTATGGTGCATTTAATCATTTTTAAGTTAATGTTTGCTAAAACACACATTCATGAATACAAGTGGGTGTATCATAGCAAAACCATATATATATATATATATATATATATATATATATATATATATATATATATATATATATATATATTAATAAAAATGTATTAATATAAATAAATATTTCTACTAAATAAACTAACAATTTACCTTTATCTAACTCAAATAATTCATATCAATGAACTAGTCTACTTTTTATTAATATAAACTTAAACTTTCAAGGGTAACTTAGGCCTCACCAACTTTAATAGACATTGTTTTATGACTTTTATCTACTTGATCTAAATCTAAAGTTGTTATAATTGCAACTTTGGAAATAACCCTAAACTCATTGTTATGTGGCATAATATTTACATCTTAATATTTATGTGGCATCATATTATAATTTAAAAATTTTCTCACCTTGTTCTTAATTCTTCGTACTAATTTCAATTCAATATTATAATTAATAATAATATTAAAATAAATAATAATTATAATGACAATAATAATTATATAATAATATTAAATCATCAATATTAATAATAATAATAATAATAATAATAATAATAATAATAATAATAATAGTATCTACCTTCACCACTTATTTATATATAATATATAATAATAATAATAATAATAATAATAATAACTATAATAATAATAATAATAAATTCTCCATGTAGTACTATAAATTTAATTTTTTATGTAAATTAGTTTTTTAATTTTATATTAAAATAAAAAATTGAATAATTATACATAAAAATAAAACAAAAATCTCTTTGTTTACTTTAATTCTCACATTTTTATATTAGAAGTCTTTAATTCTTAGTTTAATAATAATAACAATAATATAATCAACTATCACTATTAATAATAATAATAATAATAATAATAATAATAATAATAATAATAACATAATCAATTATTATTATTAAAATATAAAAATATAATCAACTATTACTATTAAAGAAAATAACAATAATAATAATAATAACAATAATAATAATAATATAATCAATTACAACTATTAAAAATTAATAAAAATAATAAAAATAGAATATTTAGTAAGTACTGTTCAAAATGATATTATATATTATTATTTTCTCACATATTTCTATTCCAATTTTAATTATAAATTAAAAAATGTATTCATAAAACTCTTTATTCTTTCTTAATTGTCCATAAGAAAATATTTAATAAAGATCGCCATGATGACAATTTTGGACATAATTCTAACTTTAATGCTGACGTGATCTTTGAATTTTAGAAGTTCTAATTTTTATATACTACTAGATCATAAACTAACATAAAATAATTTTTTATCTTTTTAAAAATAACATCATAAACAAATAATATAATAATAAAAATAATAATAATAATAATATTAATAATATAATCAACTACCACTATTAAATATAGTAATAATAATAATATAATCAATTATCACTATTAAAAAAATAAGAATATAATCAACTACTACTATTAAAGAAAATAATAATGATAATATAATCAATTACAACTATTAAAAATAAATAATAATAATAACATAATATTTAATAACTACTGTTAAAGATAATATTATATATATTATTATTTTCTCACATATTCCTATTCCAATTTTAATTATAAATTAAAAAAACAAAATTCATAAAACTCTTCGTTCTTTTTTATCTATCTATCAAAAAATAAAAAATATTTAATAAATTTCATCTTAAAATAATCAGTAAAATTATTAAAATAGTGAAAATTGAATGGTAGTGACTATTCCTTTGGCTAAATTACAATTTTGGTCCTCCTAATTTAGTGTTTTCACGATTTTAATCCCCTTATTTTTTTTAAACACTTTTGGTCTCTCATCCCCACTTTGGCTACAAAAAACGCTTATGTGTTACTTCTGAAAATCATTAACTTTCTTCAATAATGTATTGATGACCACATTTGAACGTTCTGCCAGTTGAAAAAGTGTTTAATAAGTGATTCATCGGCATTTTTTGTAGCCAAAGTAGGAATAGGGGACCAAAAGTGTTTAAAAATAAAATAGAGGAACTAAAATCGTGAAAATGACAAAATAGGGGACCAAAACTGTAATTTAACCATATATATTAATATTAAGAAGATGAATAAATTTAAATATATCATGGTATTTATTACTGTATCTTTATTTTAAATAAATATTTGGTTACAAGTAATGTTTAATAAAGACAATTATTTTAATTATGAACTTGCTATATATATATATATATATATATATATATATATATATATATATATATATATATATATATATATATATATATATATATATATATATATATATATATATATATATATATATATATATATATATATATATAATTTAATCTAATAACAACTTTTTTTTATTGTATTGGATGCAAAAAGACAATTAACATCTATAATTATCTTCTTTAATATATCATTACTATTTTATATTACTTATATTAATTCTTACCATTAATCACTATTTTGTATTAAATTTTGTCTATTATATTATTTTGTAAAATAAGATATTTTACTCCTAAAGGGATCCGTGCCAAAAATATTAGAGATTACATGCCTATAGTTGGATGCAACATTTTTCAGAAAATCATTTCAAAAATATGACTAAAAGATTGGGAGAAGTGTTAAGTAGTGTTATAAGTAAGACTCAAGTTGCTTTCATCCCTGACCAAAGAATTCATAATCATATTCTTCTGGCCTATAAATTACTAAGAGGGTATAATAGGAAAGGTGGGACTCCCAGGTGCATGATACAAATTTATTTGCAAAAAGCTTATGATATGGTCAATTGGTCTTACTTAGAGAGTATTATGAAAGAAATTGGGATTCCTGAGTATTTCATCCATAGAATTATGCTGCTGGTATCTACTGTGTCCTATAGTTTTAATATCAATGGTTTGCTTACTAATCCTATGCAGGCTCATAGAGGCATAAGGCAAGGGGACGTCATCTCCTCCTTGCTTTTTGTTCTCATGATGGAGTATTTGAACAAATGTTTGCTCAAAATGAAAAGGGCTGCTAATTTCAATCTTCATGCTAAGTTTGAGAAGATAGAGCTGTTAACTTATCTTTTGCAGGTGATGTTTTACTCTTTTGTAGGGGTGATCAAATGTCTACTGATATGCTTATGTTCGCTTTCAAATCCTTTTCTAACTCTACTAGTCTTACAGTTAACCCTAGAAAGTGCAGGATCTTCTTTGGGGGTATGGAGAAAGAGATAAAGAAGAATATTATCAATAGTACAGGCTTCAAAGGAGGTGTCTTACCTGTGAAATATCTGGGTGTTCCTTTAACCAGTATAAAGCTTAGCATTATTCATTATCTGTCGCTTGTGGATCGTATGGTTAATAGAATTAAGCATTGGTTTATCAAATTTTTATCATATACTGGGAGAATCCAACTGGTTAGAAGTATTTCTATTTTTGTTGTGCAGTACTGGTTGCAATGTCTGCCTTTTCCAAGTGATGTAACCAAGATGATTGAAGCTCACTGGAGAAGTTTTATTTGGACTGGCAAAAAGCTGAGGTCTGCGGGAAAAGTCCTATGGCTTGGGACAAAACATGTAAACCCATGAAACAAGGTGGTCTAAATATCATCACCTTGAAGATCTGGAAGTAGGTTGTTCTCTTAAAGTGCCTCTGGAACATCTGCTCGAAAAATTATAATCTTCCATGGCAATTTTCTCACTAAGGAGAGACTGAAAAGATTTAATATTATTCGTGATAGCACCTGCAACATTTGTAATATTTCTGAAGATAATATGAATCATCTGCTTTTCTGTTGCACTGACCTCAAGTACATTTGGCAGCAAATCTTACATTGGAGCAATGTTAATCATGAGCCTAAGCATTGGAATGAGGAGAGAAATTGTATCATTGCAAACACCAAAGAGAAAGGATGGAAAACTACTATTCTGAAATTGGCTTTTGCTGAGACTATTCATGGTGTTTGATTGTATAGAAATGATAGTATCTTTGGAAATTATCGTGATAGAGATAAAACTGTGAATAATATCATAGAAAACATAATATATAGAGGGTGGGTGAATAGAAAGATTAAGAAACATATTGCTAGCATGATGTTGAAGCTTCCGCTTTTTATCTTTTGTCTTTTTTGTGGATTGGATCGGTTGCAATCACCTTTTATGCTTTCTTTGTTTTTTGAATTAATATATTCTTCTTTTTTATTAAAAAATACTTGAAATTCTTAATGACAATTTTAATTGTAAGCTTAATGACAATTTTAAAATTATTGTTACATAATATTTACTGCATTGAATACGAATAACAACTTTACTTTTAATTGAATTTGATTAAAAAAATAACATCTCACATTAGTGTCTTTAATCATTGTTATCCTAACTCATTATTAAATACATTTTTTTAGGACATTTCAAACATTTATAAAAAACATATAATAAAACAACAAATCATACAGATTAGATACAATTTACCATCACTTCAATTTTTACATTTTCATGAATATGGAACAAACACAACATTATCAAGAAAAGTGTAACATATACTGTCTTTGACATTTATTTTTATGTTTTAAAATTTTCACATATCTAAATTATTTTAAATATATGATTCAACCACTTATATATATTTATCCTCATATTTTTAACTGAATTTTAATCAGCTTATATGTCACATTACATTTCCTAATTATTTTTTGAATCTATATTATTTAAATTTAAATTACAGATCATCCAACAAAGTTATTAAAATACGTAAGATTTCAGGTCAAAATTTTGAAAGCAATAAAATTTTACAAAATATAATAGATATGAAATAAGAATCAAAGAAATAGGTATTACTTTAGATAACATTATCTATAATTGTATTATTAATTTTTTATTAATCACAAAAAATTATATTAGGAAAATATTTTACAATAGATAATACCATGATTAAAATATTGGCCATCTAAAATTATCAAAAATAATATATTTTTATTAATAATAATTAGTTATCTATTATGTAACAGTTGAAAATAAGAAAAACTAAATACATTTTTAATAGATATTTATAATAAATAATATTTTTTATAAATAATTTATAATAGAGAAGAAATTCAAAATCTAAATACAATTTCAATAGATATTTATTATTATTAAAATACATGTTAAAAATCTCTATCTTCTATATTTTAGATTTAAATTTAAATTAGAAACTAAAAATATATTGAATATATATTTTTCAAATATAACTCAATTAGTACAATAATATAACTTTTTGTTACAAAAAATTATGCTGATGTTACTTTTATTAAGAATTCATTATCATTTAATGTCTTATCATATATAATTTTTCGTTCAAAATAAAAAATAATCTATTTATAAATAATTTATTTCACCAATATCTATTCTCTTTCTCTTCATAATCCGTTTCAATTTCAATTTTAATGTTCCACCATTTTTTTATTTTCGTTTATTTTTATTTTTACATTTTTAATTTTTATGTTACGCTTTTTCTTATTCTCACATTATCACATCTGTTTTAAATTAAACATAATTCGTATATAATTATGAGTATGCATCTAGCCACCTTATGTGATATTCTTCCAAAATTCATTTTACACATAGTTTTTAGATTTTAGATTTTATTTGTTCGGTTATTTCACTCTTCAATCAATTCTTTAAATTTTTCTATATTATGCTTCAACCATATCGCAAATAATTTCTAATTAACTATTTTATGCATAGACTTATTATTGGCTACGAATTTTTCACTATTGTCACATAGACTTTCTTATATATTGAAAGTTATTATTTTCAGCAAACCTCGCATCCACTATATACAATCTTTTGATTCACAACTCCGTTTCATCGGAAAGAAATTTATTTTTATATTTATAGTGTTTTCTCTCTCTTTTTAAGCATTGTAACAAAAAAAATGTTAATTTTTGTTACACATCATTTTAGTAATGTTTTCTTTTTTCTAATGATAATAAGTATGATTTTTATTTTATTTTAAACGTCAATTGAACTATAATTTTTTTCTAAAAAAATTATTATAAAAATTATTATTATTAATATTATTATTATTATTATTATTATTATTAATAATAATAATATAATTATAATTGTTATCATTTTAAAATTGAATCCATGTATCATTTAGTATATCATTTTTTCTTTTTTCCTTTTGCTCTAGATGTTGATTTGCTATATTAATGTATGTTTCATAACTTTCTTTATTAAACTAAGTTTGATTTACTTAACACGTGATTTATAATTATCTCTATATTCATTTTCCACATGCTCCATCTAAATTACAACAGTTTCACCAACATCAAAAAATCATTTCCCCCACTTCCATAAATCAAAAAGTAACGATTATTACCTAAAAAATTCATTAAAAACTCTTCAATTTTCACTCTTCTAACTTAATGACATTTTAATATTTTTATTGCAGTGCTCTTTTTAATATGTATAATTACAAATACATTTATTAAACGTTTTATATTTTAAATTTTATTTTTAAAGAAAAATCTCATATGCCAATCTATTAAAAAAAAATTTATTATATTATTAATACAAAATTTTATCAAAATCTACAATTATATTTTCCGAGTTTAATGAACTATTATTGTAAAATATCCCTGCTTTCAATCATCTAGTTGAAAATTTTTAAATTTGAATTTAGATTATAAGTTAAATGTTAAATTTAAAATAGTTAAAACAATTATAAAAAATGTATCACAATAAAATATTTTATTTATTTTTATTTAAAAATATAAAAAAATATACTAAATATTAATTCATTTCAAAAACTCTTCAATACATTTAATTCATGGAAGTTACATAATAAAAAGATTACTAGACTAATAACTTCCTGAACATGATAAATGAATTATAAGAAAGTTTTTAAAATTTAATAAATATAATTTCAAAGTTAAATATTTTAAAAAATTCATAGTTTATTATAGTACAAATTCATTTTAAAAATATTTTCAATTTTATAATTTATAGAGAAAAACACATATGTCAATCTATTAAATTATTTTTTATTACAATTTGTTAGATTATTAGTACAAAATTTTATTAAAATCTACAATCATATCTTTTAATATTATTAGAATATTAATGTAAAATTCCATTAATTTCAATTATCTATTTTGATATTTTTAAAATTTAACACATTTAGATTTACAATTTATTCTTATTACTACAAAAAATCCAATTCAATATTTATTATAGTACAAATCTATTTTTTGGAACATTTTCAATTTTATAATTTATTTATGAAAAACACGTAAGTTAAACTATTACATTATTGTATTTTTGTTGTAGTTTATTAGATTATTATTACAATTTCTGATACAATAAATAAATATATTATGTAATTCATATTGTTAATCTTTGAACTAATATTCTTTAATTATAATAATCATTCATTTATTATATTAATATAAATTTTAATTAATAATTTTATTAGTCATTATTTATATAAACGTGTGATATTAAATAATTTTACATATAAATAAAAAATTAAATATTAATTATTATAAAATAAATATAATTTTATATCTAATATGTCTGCGCGAGCGATCTAATTTAAACAAAATAAACAAATTTCACTAAATCATCCTGTTGTTTGAACACGTGTGAATACATTGCAAAGGTTATAAAACACATAATTAAAAATATATAATAATGTTGAGAATCAATCAATCGAACCTGATGGGGCAAGAAAATATTAAAAGAACATATAATCAAGAAATGTTTGAGAATTTTCTTGATAGCTTACTCATCTCTACATCTTTATTAGTCAGTGCAAAGATCCAATGACCCTTCAGATGTGTGGTGGAGCATTATTTTATAGTGTTCTGTAAAAGCTGCCTTAAAGTATTATGTCTCGACAGTATGGGACCCTCCCCTTCAAGAAAGGTTAACCATAGTTCATGTTTTGGGATAGTGCCGTGATTAAAATTTTTGTTTGAGTAATCTAAATCAATTTGATGTGAAGAAAATGTTGGATGTGCAACAAGGACTATTGTATAAATTTTAATTTTTTTTATAATTGAATAAAAATTTTAAAAAGAAAAATAATGCATTGATAATATAAATATATTTTATATTCAATCAGTGAGAGATATGCATCATAATAAATTTTATTTTTTATTTTTAAAATATTGAAATCACATGACAAATGCAAGAATTTTGATAGGTTATATGTGTAAAATGTTAGTACGTGAGACACTTTTAGTGAAGGAGAACGAGAGAATAAGAAAATAAAAATTATATTATGAATAGAATTATAGAAATTGAATTAAAAATTATGTCTACTTATATGCAATTGTCTTGTACACTAAGTAGACTAACAAATCCTAGTTGGGATTGAGCTTGTATTACTAACTTTGATTATATCTTATATATCAACATATCACCTATAATCCAAGTTGTCGAACATAAGCTAATCATAGTCGATCTGAAATATTCCTAAATTCTTTCTCGAATTTCAGAATCTATCGATCTACAATCCTTTGGTGAAAATGTCGGTTAACTGTGCTTCATTTGAACAATGCATTACTTCAAGTTCACATTGATTTATCTTTTTTCTCAAAAAGTGAAATCTAGCTTTGATATGCGTACTCCTTTCAGGCACATTTGGATTCTTTGTAAGATATATGGCTAACCTATTATCGATCTGCAGCACCAGGGATTTCTTCACTTCAACTTCTATTTCTTCAAGCACAGATCTGATCTAAATTGCTCGAAATGCATCATAGTGTCCTGCTATATATTCATCATCACATGATGACAATGCCATCACTGATTGCTTTCTCGAGCACCATGAGATTGGGGTGCTAAGATACTTGAAAGAAGTAACTAGTTGTGCTTCTTCAATCTTCCATATCTCCACTCAAATCACCATCAGAATAGTAAGTAAACGTAACTTCTTTGCTTTAAGAATCTTGTCGAGATAGAATTCCACAATTTATCGATCCTTTTAAGTATCTCAGGATTCCTCTTGATGCCTTCATGTGTCACACCCATGGTTCACTCATGTATCTTCTTGTAGCCTCCAGGTCAATTATTGCACACATATCTCAGAGAACCAACTATTTGTTTAAAAAAGTTATATCAAATTTGTCTTCCTCTTCATGCTTCTCCAACTTCAAATTTGGTTGGACAGACGAAGATGCTGGAGTCGAATCATCCACCTTGGATCTCTTTGACATACTTCCTTTGATGTACCATCATTCCTTGCTTCGACATTTGAAATTCCATGCCTAAGAAATAAGACATTTTTTCCCTATCCGATATTTCAAATTCCCTCATCATCATCTCTTTGAACTTCGACAAGTTCTCCAAGCTATTTCCAATTACCAACTAGTAAACGACATATAAGAATATGATTGTTATATTTTGTGCCACAACCTGAACATATACACCATAGTCATATTTTGGAAGTTCTTCATCAGGTGTTACTTCATCATCACCTGTCACTTCATAGTCTTGAAGTCTTGTTGGAAGAACTCTAGTTCTTTGAGGTCGTTGGCTTGTGCTAGTCACACCCTCTTCGACTTTGATTGTGTCGAGAATATATGCATCTACTTTGACTTCTACTAGAATATCAATAATTTCTTCGACTTAGACTTCATCAAGTTCAAAT
Source organism: Vicia sativa (assembly GCA_021764765.1). Classification (NCBI taxonomy): domain Eukaryota; kingdom Viridiplantae; phylum Streptophyta; class Magnoliopsida; order Fabales; family Fabaceae; genus Vicia; species Vicia sativa. Next base: position 26,225,736 of record CM038795.1, on the reverse strand, counting down.
CAATATACATAAACTTTTCTATATACGTGTTGATTAGAGATGGAAATTTGACTCATCCATTATAAATAATCATAAAAATACTAATAATTGGTAGGATAAAAACTTAAAAAATGAATATGGACAACAAGGCCGACCCAACAAATATTGAGACTTAAGGCAGATATTTAAACATAACATATTTTCAAGAATTAATTTTTTGAGCTCTTTTATTTATCATAATTAATTTTATTTAATATTTTTAATTTATAATATGGTCAAATCATTTATTGTTAATTAATTAATTATGTAATATTTTTAATTTATAATATGGTCAAATCATTTATTATTTGTTGAGATAATATAAAATTTCAAAGCTCAATACAGAAGTTCTGATACAATGGATATATGTCAAAAGATTCATTCATGATCTGAAGTTTAATTTCACGTTCTAAAGAGAAGTTCTGATGAGTTTTGGATTATTTGTATGTGGTCCCAAGAACGATGATTAGGTAAGTCCCACTATGTATAGTTTAATGGCTGTGAGTTTTGGATTGTTTGTATGTGGTCCCATAATCTATGGTAATGTCTGATACACCCTTATGTTTCGTGAATTTCGTAGGAAATAGAGTTATTTAAGATTGTTTTTCATACAAAAGGGTCATTTGTAAAGGAAGAAGGGTTGATATACGAAGGGGGGATGTTTATGCAGTGTATGGTCAAGACCCTGATTTCCGGTCTTACTTTGAAGCATGTGATATAGTTAGGGGTATAGATTCGTCTTTTAATCTTGAATATGTGAAGATTTGGTGGAAGTCTGAACATGGGTCACTTGAAAGTGATCTAAAACCCCTTGTTAATGATGAGGATGCAAGTTTGTTAGCTATGTGTGCTGAGGAGACTAAGTGTGATGTTGAGATATATACAGAGGCAAAGTCATGTAGTGGTGGAAAGACTTATATAGAGAGGTTAAAAGAGAAAGAAAAAGGCCATGTTAATGTTGAGGAAAGAGAGGTCCTGGTATACCAAAGAAACTCAGAAGAAGAGAGCCAGATGAGGAAACTCAAACAAGGTGGCAAAGGACAAACACAAGCCACAAATGCAAGAGTTGTTTGGAATATGGACACAATAAAAGGACGTGTAAGAAAAACAAACAGTTAGTAGTTCCTACTGAAGGTGATGTTGCAACTGATGTTCATACTGAAGGTGATGTAGCTATTGATGTTGCCACTGAAAATACAGTTGCTACTGATGTTGCCACTGAAAGAGCTAGTGATGTTTCCACTGATGTTGCCACTGTAGTATAAAAAAAAGGGTTAGTATCTCAAACTGAACACAAACTTTGCTTTTATGCCATGTATAACATTTCAATGAAATGTCACATCTTTTTTGTTTGCAGGCTAGGCCAACTGTTACAAAGATAGGAGGAAGCACTTCTAAGATAACAAATCCCACTACTACAAAGAAAACAAAGCCCGCCGCTACAAAGAAAACAAAATCTACTCCACCAAGTCAAGCAAGTACTGATGCCTCTGAAGCACCAACTCAAGCTACTGAGAATGCATCTACTCAAGCAACTACTCATGCATCTACTCAAGCACCAACTCAAGCTACTGAGGATGTAACTACTCATGCTCCTGAAGATGCTGTTACTCAAACACCAACTCAAGCTTGGGTAAACATGTCACAGAATTCTGTTAGCTCAATTGAGGCAATGAGGATGTATTATGGTATAGATCCTGATGAGTTGGAAGCTTTGCTGAATGATGATGAAATACTAGATATTGTACCATTAAGCATTGACACTAGCCCTGGTCTTAGTCCTGCAAAAAAAACTAAGTCTGGTCCCAAAACCTTTATAGGTAAATGTCCAAAGTCTCCTAAACCCACTGTCAAACAAGTATTTACTCCAGCGAATAACCCAGCCATAAGTGACCCTGTAAGTTTCTCTGTTGTATTGATATATGCTTTTTTGGTATGCTGTCAAACAATTTTGTAAGTCTTTGTGTTCATAATAGGTGAAAATGATGATATCACCAAAGAAAAAGAAGAAGATTGTTGCATCTCCAAGTAGAAAGAGTGACAAAATTAAGACACTGAAAACAAATGATATAAAGGGGACTGGAAGAGATCCAGATGATCCAGTTGTAATTCCTGAAGAAGAAATAACTATTGGCAATGCTTGTGGGAAGAACAAATGGAGTTACATCAAGAAGAGCATGATTCAATGAAGACTCATGATTACACAAAACTGTTTTGGTTACACCTAGTGTCTTGTTATGTATTATGAACAAAATAAATGTTATGTACTGTGACTCAAACAAATGTTATGTACTCTGTACTATGTTTTGTTATGTATGAATCAATGAATTAATGGTATGTTTTGTATGTTGAATCTAATTACAGTTATATTATGAATCTAATTCCAAGCATTATGAATGCTATTGTGTTTTGCAAAGTTTTTTATATCAAAGTTTTGCAATTTATTTCAATAACATTCATACCAGACATTTCAGCCAATTACATGACCAGAACAAACTGCCTTGTACACAATTTATATCAAAGTTTTGTTATGTATTATAAAGTTTTGCAATTCATTATAATACACTTTTAAGCCAAGTACACAATCATAACAGAGTGAAAATTACTTGAAATTCATTACATTAAGCCAAATACAAATTTCATTTCATTACAACCATAACAAACTGCCTTGTCCTCGTTAACCCAAATACACTACTCATTTAAAAACTGAAACATTAAGCCAAATTAACATTTGATTACAATACAAAATGATTCATCAATTATAATTGAAAACAAAATACACATTTATCAAAATCATCATCTTCAATTTTCCATGGAATTTTTCAACTTGTTCTTCAATTTTCTTCATACAAGGACTTCATATATAAAAAGCCATCCAACTCTAAGTTCCTAATGACACCATCTTCATTTTTTTCACCAATATTTTCATCCCATATAAAGAGATTGGCTACTATTTTGGGGCAGACGAGTGGGAGAGTGAAGACGTAGAATAGAAGAATGAATGAATGGAGAAATGGGATGGAATTAGGGTTCACGAGTAGAAAGGGGATTGAAACTTTAATTTAGGTTTACTTTGTTTTCATGTGGTACTAGCTGAAACAAACTTATTTATGCCACCTAATACCATCTCATTTAAAATGAAACGATAAAATTTACCCATTTGTCATGCCAACTCAGCATCCGTTAATGATTTTTAACATGGGGGACCAATTCCTCAGACGGAAAATATTGCTGGGACCAAACCTTAGAGGAAAATATTTGAGGGACTAAAACTGAAATTTGAAAATTTTAGAGGGATCAAAAACTTATTTAACTCTAATTTTAATATTATCGATTCAAAATTTAAAGTTGATACTTAAAACAAAAATTATTAATATTCTTCGGATGACAAATTTTACAAATAATACAGTTATATATTAAAATTAAATGAGAAAAATTTAATTTTTTCTAAATAAGTGCTCCACCAAAAATACATCATACAAAAAAATAATTAATTTAAAATAATTTAAAATATATATCATTATCATTGAGAAAAAACGAAATTGTGTTTGACTTTCTCTTCCCATATTAAAGATAAGATTGTAAAACAATTTTTAAAAAAACCATATGCATGGATTCATAGCTCCACATTGCAGAACAAGTGAAAAGTAGCAAATTAATGTTATTATTGTTACATACACTTTATGTTTATGTTTTTAAGTAACCAATAGTTAAATAGAGGCTTTGAAGAATTGGAGGCCCAGGACAAAAAGGCTTTGGTTGACTGTACTTAGGCCAGACCTGATGGACAAAGATCAAGTAGTTATTCGTTAAAATAAGCGGATATAAATACTTTATTATTAAACCATTACAAATTTAATTTTAATATTTATTTATTTTATAATTTAACAATATATTTGTTGAAATCCGTTTAATGTTCTTAAGACTTAAAATAATATGAGATCTTAATACTTTGAAATTTCAATGTTGAGGCCTAAGACAGATATTTAAACAAAATTTGTTTTTTAAAATTAATTTTTTGAGCACAAATTATTTATTATTTGTTGAGATAATGTAAAATTTAAAAGCTCAACTATTTTCTTTTTCATTGTAATTTTAATATTATTGATTCAAAATTTAAAGTTGATATTACTTAAAACAAAAATTATTAATATTCTCCTGTAGACAAATTTTATAAATAATATAATTATATATATTAAAATTAAATGAGAAAAATTTAATAGTTTTTTTTAAAATAAGTACTCCAGCAAAAATACATCATACAAAAAATAATATAATTTAAAATAATTTAAAATACACACTATTATCAATGAGAAAAAACGAAATTGTGATCAATCTTTTCTTTCCAAAATTAAGATAAGATCTCAAAACAATTTTAAAAATGTGATATGCATGGATTGGTAGCTCCACCGTGCAGAACACATGATAAAATAGCAAGTTTATGTTTTCTTAAGTAACCAATAGTTAAACAGAGGTGTTGAAAAATTGGAGGCCCAAGAGAAAGGCCTTGGTTGCCTACCCTGAGACCTGTACAAGAGTTACTCAAACTCACGCACACAATGATAAAAACCAACTATCTCCTAAATCAATTTAACAGAGAGAAGAAAACCAATAAAAAACTACAGTTAAGATGATTTTTTCTATCTAAAACTGTCTCCCAGACATAAATTTGATAGACAACATGCAATCTTCAAAGTTGAAAAACTCATCCTAAAACATGACAGCATTCCTAGGTAACCAAATATTTCAAGTTGTATTCAAGGATACGGGTGTTAATGTTGATAACCAAGCAGGTATAATCTCTGATTACGTGAAATTTTTTTCAACCGCAAATATAAGAATGTGTATTTGCATTGACATCCATCATGTTGATTCTACTAAAAAAATTTAATCTATGTGTGAAATTGTAGGAACAAATCAGTGATTTAAAAAAGTAACATGAATTCAAGTTCCAGTTCCACATAATAAGTTTATGTAATTTGCTAGTATTTATAAGGTAAGCTAGTAAATAACCCGTGCTGTTGCACGGGACCGGTCGAGATTTCATATAACGTGGAACTCATATAACGTGGAACTAATCTTGTCATGTAAGAGTGTATCAAACTTATTTGACAACATTGAAAAATGTAAACTGAAATAAGAAATTGTCATGAGTCTTCAAAATAAGAAACTATCACGTATCTTCAGATACAACGCAACCAGCTTGGAAACGATGTTTTCAACTATTTGACTTGCACAATAAATTATGCAAAAATTAGACAGCAATTACGGAAACAATTTATATTAAAGAAAAGATTTGTTATGATGTACTTACCGATTAACAAAGAGATTGGAAAACTTCTTTGTATACAACATTTGTAGTGATAGATGTTGATACATTCACCTTTATAAAATCAATTATAAATTATTCAATTTATTAAAATGATTATATCAAATTATCAATAATTTTTTTATTTTATCATAATTTTTTATGATTAACATTTATCATTAAATTTTCATGATTACTATTCAATATTTTTTATCATGATTACAATTATAAAGTTAATTTGAAAAGATTATAATATATTTTAGTTATTTCATAAAGTTAAAAAAATTATCAAATCTCAATTAATTTTGTTTTGTTTTATTAACCTTTTTATAAAAATTGAAATAATTTATTTTAGGTCAAATAAGGATCTAAATAATTACAAAATAATATTTATTCTTACATTTTTAGAATGATAAATTAAATATTTAAGATAAACATTAGAGTTCTTATTTACATTACCTTTTATATATTTATAATATACTTTTTGTTAATTTTATTAACAATATATTTATAGTTAACAATACATCGTTTAAACTACGTTAATTTTTTCAAGAATATAAATGTAACCTTTCAAAAAATATACACAAATATATTTAGAAGTCGGTAGAAAATTTTATTGGTTAAATTATAATTCCATTCAAAATTTATTGATCATAAATTTTTTGAAATCAAATCATGCATAAAAATAAAATGTATTAATGTGACCCTTCAAAATAATTTCTATATATATTAAAATTAAATAATATTAATACCTTCATTCAAAAGATATATTTGTAAAGTTTTGATTTAATTTTTTTCATATCTTTATATATTCTAATGTATATAATATTGCTACAACATGAAACAATATCAAACCTATAATATTAAAAGAGAATTCAAATTTTATTGATCATAATATTTTATAGAATCAAATCATACATAAAATTAAACATATTTATGTCACCATTCAAAATAATTTCCATATAAGTATAATAAAAATAAATGAAAATAATGTCTCCATTCAAAAGATATATTGTTAAAGTATCGAATTAAAATTAAATATAAAGTTAATTTGAAAAGATTATGATATATTTTAGTTATTTCATAAAGTTAAAAAAATTATCAAATCTCAATTGATTTTGTTTTGTTTTATTAACCTTATTATAAAAATTGAAATAATTTATTTTAGGTCAAATAAGGATCTAAATAATTACAAAATAATATTTATTCTTATATTTTTAGAATAATAAATTAAATATTTAAGATAAATATTATAGTTCTTATTTACTTTACCTTTTATATATTTATAATATACTTTTTTGTTAATTTTATTAACAATATATTTATAGTTAACAATACATCGTTTAAACTACGTTAATTTTTTCAAGAATATAAATGTAACATTTCAAAAAATATACACAAATATATTTAGAAGTCGGTAGAAAATTTTATTGGTTAAATTATAATTATATCAATAATTTTTTTATTTTATCATAATTTTTTATGATTAACATTTATCATTAAATTTTCATGATTACTATTCAATATTTGTTATCATGATTACAATTATAAAATTAATTTGAAAAGATTATGATATATTTTAGTTATTTCATAAACTTAAAAAAATTATCAAATCTCAATTGATTTTGTTTTGTTTTATTAACCTTTTTATAAAAATTGAAATAATTTATTTTAGGTCAAATAAGGATCTAAATAATTACAAAATAATATTTATTCTTAAATTTTTAGAATGATAAATTAAATATTTAAGATAAACATTAGAGTTCTTATTTACTTTACCTTTTATATATTTATAATATACTTTTTTGTTAATTTTATTAACAATATATTTATAGTTAACAATACATCGTTTAAACTACGTTAATTTTTTCAAGAATATAAATGTAACATTTAAAAAAATATACACAAATATATTTAGAAGTCGGTAGAAAATTTTATTGGTTAAATTATAATTTCATTCAAAATTTATTGACCATAAATTTTTTGAAATCAAATCATGCATAAAAATAAAATGTATTAATGTGACCATTCAAAATAATTTCTATATATATTAAAATTAAATAATATTAATAACTTCATTCAAAAGATATATTTGTAAAGTTTTGATTAATTTTTTTCATATCTTTATATATTCTAATGTATATAATATTGCTACAACATGAAACAATATCAAACCTATAATATTAAAAGAGAATTCAAATTTTATTGATCATAATATTTTATAGAATCAAATCATACATAAAATTAAACATATTTATGTCACCATTCAAAATAATTTCCATATAAGTATAATAAAAATAAATGAAAATAATGTCTCCATTCAAAAGATATATTGTTAAAGTATCGAATTAAAATTAAATATAAAGTTAATTTGAAAAGATTATGATATATTTTAGTTATTTCATAAAGTTAAAAAAATTATCAAATCTCAATTGATTTTGTTTTGTTTTATTAACCTTATTATAAAAATTGAAATAATTTATTTTAGGTCAAATAAGGATCTAAATAATTACAAAATAATATTTATTCTTATATTTTTAGAATAATAAATTAAATATTTAAGATAAACATTAGAGTTCTTATTTACTTTACCTTTTATATATTTATAATATACTTTTTTGTTAATTTTATTAACAATATATTTATAGTTAACAATACATCGTTTAGACTACGTTAATTTTTTCAAGAATATAAATGTAACATTTCAAAAAATATACACAAATATATTTAGAAGTCGGTAGAAAATTTTATTGGTTAAATTATAATTCCATTCAAAATTTATTAATCATAAATTTTTTGAAATCAAATCATGCATAAAAATAAAATGTATTAATGTGACCATTCAAAATGATTTCTATATATATTAAAATTAAATAATATTAATACCTTCATTCAAAAGATATATCTGTAAAGTTTTGATTTAATTTTTTCATATCTTTATATATTATAATGTATATAATATTGGTACAATATGAAACAGTATCAAACCTATAATATTAAAAGAGAATTCAAATTTTATTGATCATAATATTTTATAGAATCAAATCATAGATAAAAATTAAACATATTTATGTCACCATTCAAAATAATTTCCATATAAGTATAATAAAAATAAATGAAAATAATATCTCCATTCAAAAGATATATTGTTAAAGTATCGAATTAAAATTATATATTGTTAAAGTATCGAATTAAAATTAAATATAAGTTCTTCAATTCCAAGATTTGGTGGAGTTCTTCAATTGTGGGTTATTTGCAAGTATCTGCAGAATGATGAAACATTTCAAACTCATGGAGGATAGTGAAAAACTGATTTGTGATCTGATTGATTTGTGATCTGATTCAAGTATACCGTGCTCGCACGGGACAAAATTTCTAAAAAAACATTTTATAAGTATTTAAAATTTATAAATGAAATTATAATAACATTATAATCTGTCTTTATTATTAGTAATACACATAAAAATATTTTTGTCAATAATATATATTTTGTTTATAAAAATATCTTTACTACCTGAAAACTTATTTTCTTTAACTTTATTCTTTTAATTAGTTATAAACGTTTTTAAAAATTTTAAACGATACCACAATATAAAATAAACGGCAATTTATGTAGATGAAAGATAACCAGAACAAAACAAAAAAACAAAGGACAATTTATTTATATAAAAATAAGCACAACCAAAAACAAATAATAATATATGTAGATAATAGAAAACCACAACGAAAAACAAAGGACAAATTGAAAAGATACATAAAATATAGTAATGAACACCATATATAGCACACCAACAATTTTTTTAAAAAGGCAAATTATTGAATAGCTTCTTAGCACAAGCAGTGCCAAGAATAAGTTCACAGATACATTGCAAGCACAAGGGTCATATCTATCTGTTACAATTCTGCATCATACAAAACAACAAAAAACATACCACCTATTTTCCTATAAATATTCCACCTGCATTTCCCGGATCTCTTTTATATTATATAGCACATGTGCTTCCAACAACCTTAAAATTATATACTCAATTTTTGAAATCCAGCTCTACCTTGACATCAGAATAATCCTCCAAAATTCCACTGCCAGAATGAACTATTTGCTGTCATTCAGCTGTTTCGACCACCCTTGCTGCAAATTCAATCGCGACGAAACCTCCATATACGGATGATTTTACCAATTTCGTTGTTTATTGACACCTAAGGTTTCCTGATGCAGTCCCGGTTTCCGCTAAACAAATTATAAAACCAGCTGCATAACTCCAATAAAACGCACTCCCAGTTGGCCTCGGCATCAGCTCCAAACCGAGAGCACTAAATTCCTATGAATCACTCCTTAACGTTATTAGGCCAGCACTTGGAACAAACTTCCAAACTGCACCAGATTATGACCGCAGCCTAACAGCACCATCCATCAACCTGCACTAACTGAGCACACCAGCAGTTAATAAATTACCATAGAAAGCACCTTGTTTATTTCCATAACAACTCTACCAATTCCACATTCCATTAATTTCCATACTTTCAATCTAGCAAACTGATGGAAGACCGTAAAGTATTTCCGAATATCTTCATCATCATTCACACACATTACCTCAAACAATCAAAATATAATTCACAGCATAAATATAATTCACATATCTTTCTTTCAACTAATGAAATCCTAAGAGCAGTTTCTTTAAAGTTCAAAATTATCAATCAACATCAACAACAATATTATTCAATAAAGATTAATGAAACATTAGATACATGTGCTGATTGATGCTACCTTCATTGGTCTAAGAAACCCATTTAAACCTCCAAGAGCAAATCTTATCATAACAATCATCCAAAAACTTGCGCAAAGGTCAAATAATGTGTTGAAAATTAAACTGAAATCAAATTAGCGCATTGATATAAGTGCTTATGTAAAAAAAGATAAATTAAACTCAAATAATTTTAACATAAATTATAAGTTGCATTCATAAACTATTTAACAAAGCTTATAGAAATAATTTGAAATCACCTTTTTGACATGCTAGAAGTTGTTTCCATGAGCTATCTCAGATAGTATTTCAAGTACTTGTTTCCCTCTTCTCCAAACTTCCAGAACCCAGGTTCATGAACATCAATATACCTAAATTCACATGAACATCATCATCCACTTTGACATAGAAATCAGCATCCCATAATGCAACAACAATAGAAAAGAATGTCTTTGTCTTTGCAGACAGCTCACGATACCCTTCCACGTGTTGCCGTAAGATAGCATAAACCAAATATTAATGTCCTGCCAAATCATCTATGCTTTTTCTCAAACAAAAACTGTAAGAATAAATAACAGTTTGATTCTGGTTCAATATTAACACAACGATGAACCTCCGACGACCAGGTTCAGCAAGATTTCCTGGAACTCTGCAGCTCAGATTGTGTGAATGCAGTTGTTGATTCTGTATAAACATCTTCATTCTTCTACAGAAAACCAAAACAACTTTTATCACAAGAATTCAATCAAAATAAAAATTACCACAACAATTTATTATCAGAATGAAAATTTGAGAATTACCGATTTTGTTTGAGTTGTCAAAAGTTGAACTGAACGCATCAAATTCATCTTATTATCAAACCTACATCGAACCAACATCAACTTTAAAAATAAATTCAAATTTTATCGACTAACATTCCAAAGAGAAAAGTCTTCTTTACAAACCGAACAATCAAGAAACAAAATTAAATTTCAAATATCGACTAACATCAAAATGCATTAACAATAAAAAATTTAATTATAATCCAAACTAACCAGCAAATACATGTCATTCTCAAGGAACCATCATTGGGGCAAACAAATTCACACCTCTGCTTATAAAGATTCAAGGGCGTGGCGCCTGCAGCAAAAGAAAAAACAAAAACATTTCAAGATTTCAAGTTTTTCAGATACTTTTCCAAACAGATTTGGAAAGAAAACAAACAATAAAATCATAACAAAGAGAAAATAGACACTCACCATGGATAATGAAGCAATAAGTGTCAGATCTATGCAATCTCGTATAAAAATATTTTGACCGTTGTTATGAAATCTTTAATTGAAAAATTGGAGACAAAACACACAGTTAAGAGGTAAAACATTTTGAGAAGCAGAGAAAAGGTAAATCAAAACGAAAAATACCGAGTAATGACAAACCCAAAAATTAAAAATCAGATGAAATCAAAACTCAAAAATCAAAACTCACAGTTTTCTCCAAAAAATCTGAGGCGTTCTATAATGCAGGGTGGAGAAAGGAGTGAAGGTTGAAGAAGAAGAAGGGGTTGGAGATAGATACCTGAAAGCAGCGATCGTATATAGGGTAGAGAAAGGGGTCGGCGGCGGTGATATGGTTTCATGGATTGATCTTCATGATGTTCGTTTTTCTTCAAATTATTGTATCTGATAGGCTTCATGGATCAGAGCAGACAGGCTTTTGGTGTTCTATTAGAATTTGAATTTTGAAGTAGGAGAAGGATAATGAATTGGCATGGGAAAAGAAAGATGTTTGGTATTCCCCATATGGTTGGGTTATGATCACGTTGCAACACCAAATATTTCAATTGCTTTGTTTATTATAAAAACAGAAAAAAATTTAAAAATGGGATAAAATTGTGGGAGTTTATTGCTAAAAAAAAATGTAAAATTGGTGAAAATTTATGGGAGTGCCACATCAGATTCAAATGAATGTGGTGCAAGCATTAAAGGAATTTACAATTTTACCCTATTATAATAGACCAAATAGAGATTTTATCAGTTGGGGTATTGTGGTAATATCCAGATACTTTTGTTTTTATGGATTTATTTTTGTTTTTATAGATTTATAATAGATGTAGGTTCACCGTAACTTTACTACTTTACTGAATTCCCTTTGAATTCAAACATACTCAAAAGCATAAGCATGATGCATCTATTCTATAATAGGTTTTACTTGCATTTTTGGCAAAGTTGAAAGCAACTTAGATTTCAATTTTGGGACCAATTCATATTGAGTGGGTTCACCCACTTTTTAACATCCTATTTCTCTTTAGACACTCTCCTCTCTATATTTGAATGCACCATTAATCAGGATTCTAAAAAAAAGAGTCTTGACCGATATCGATACCAGTATTACTATTTTGTATATTGAAATATAAATTGTGGTAAACTCAAACTGTGACAAGTAATTAACTTTACTTAACATGGTTATGTGAAGCAACAATGCCAGAATTTGAACTGTGGCAAAAGCCATACATCATATTATATTAAAACAATATTAAAACAAACCCAATTAATATTAATTAGTTTATAAGTATCTAATTAATTTCGTCATTAACCATAACTCATCCCTTAGCAACATCATCATCCTTCCTTCATCTTCATCATGCCTCAATAATCATAAACTAACTTTCTTAGGAGTGATGTATTTTCTTATGTGCTGTCTTGCAAATCTTTCATACAAAAAAGCAGCACCTTTGAATTGCGGCAAAACTAGCCACGCCACTAGAAACACTTTCAGAGAGTAATAAATTGGTATCCTACAAAATTTTCATTTATATTCTATTAAACATAAATTAAGCTATAAATTCAATTAATTATTATTTTTTTATATAATATTCTAAAATCTTACCACTCTAAGAGGGACGCAAGAACCATTTCCATAAGAGTGAGAAACGAATAAATGATCCAATAAGCAAGCCATTGTTCATCATCTACCTTGGATGTGCTTTCAATAGCTACAACAGAAGCATACCTATGATAATATAAATTAAAAAATAATTAATCAAAATTTAAATATTAAATTAATAATATATGTGAAGCTTATACTTACAAAGGATATAATAACATCAACACAGGCCTGCAAAAATAAAATATATAAATTAGTAATATATGGTAAAATAACATAAATGAAAAAAAAAAGAAGAAATTTTGTATATTCATACCCAGCAATGGAATTAAGTTGAGTGATAAAAATCCATAACTTGCTCATATTTTAGTGTGAAGGAAAATGAGAGAAAACTAAGGGTTAGGAATGAAAGGTTGAGAGACAAAGTAAAGTAAAACGTTTGAGAGTTAAGAAAAGAAGCAACGTTGGTAGGTACATAGGAGTAAAGAGGTAGTTACATCTTAGCTATATATATTGTTTTAATTATGAATAATAATATATAATTTTATATTTATGTTTAGTTATTTTATTTGGTAAACCTAGTTCCATTACATTGATGAGAACGTGACCACGTGAGAAAGATGAAAGGAGAAAACATGGTATCGGATTCATTAAGAAACTTGTCATGCTTAATTAAGGATCACTGATTATCTTATTAGTTTAGTTCCACTGCATGCTTTATTTTTAATTATTTAACAAAATTTAAAAGATCGGTACACTAAATAATTATTTTTAAAGTAAGGTTAATAAATAAAAAATAAAGGTTCTTTGCACAATGTACCACCACTAGAATAGATCCGACTTGTGATTTTTATGAGCAATAAGATATCTGGTCGGTGACACATGTCACATCATTGTATGCCTTGTATTAATTTTGTCAGAAAAGTGGTGTTTCTTGATTTTGATGCATACCGACATCGATTGGATTTATTTTATTTTATTTTTATGAGCCCGACATCGCGAGGAAGAAAATTGGCAGACCCTCCTCTCCTTCGTCTCGTTATAATTCACGGTGTTTTATTTGAATTTTGAAATGTATAAATTAATATTTGAAATAATTTTGATAATATAATAAATTTTATATATATATATATATATATATATATATATATATATATATATATATATATATATATATATATATATATATATATATAGAATGAATCAAATTACACCCGAAGAGTTATACCAGCTAAAAAATGACACTTCAGAAAAAATATTTTTTAAAATCAACCGTTAGATTGAAACATACGATCTTATAGATCATACCTATAAAATTTGAGATTAATCTATAATGATTTACTATACAATCAAGATATTTAAAAATTAACGTCAAAATGAACTTTCATATAACGTTAATCTTGATGTAGTTCAGTGACATAGTAAATTATTATACATTAATCTCAAACTTTATAGGTATGATTTATATGATGATATGTTTCAATTCAACGGTTAATTTTAAAAAATATTTATCCGAAGTGTCATTTTTTTAGCGAGTGTAATTCATGGTGTAATTTTTTGGTTGTAATTTGATCTCTCCTCTCTCTCTCTCTATATATATAACATCGACCCAAGCCTAACACAAGTGAGGCTATCGCTTTAGTCCTCGAATGTTTGGGCTTTAAAATAGGTCACAAATACAGAAAAATAAGGCCTCAAATTTCATGTATTTAATAAACATTTCATAAAATACAAACGACTTAGTGAAAAAACTTCTATGCAAATATCTTTTAGCTCACATGCTCGAATCCTATTGAGACTATTTTGTATAACAACAATGCTCGTTCTTACATATTTCATTCTATATTTATTAATTGTTCATTAAAAACATACTTCTATAAATATTTATTTTAAAAATTAATAATAATAATAATAATAATAATAATAATAATAATAATAATAATAATAATAATAATATTATTTATTCTTTTTTCTTATAATAAAATACATTCATTTTTCTTATTCTAAATTATAAACAAAAATCATTAACTTTATTTTATTCTAAAATATTCACCTTTTTGCATTAATTTGCTTTCTCTTTCATTTTTTTCATAGACAACAACTAATCAAAATTGCTTTTTCACATTTCTATAAATTATATTTCAAAAAACATAATAAAATTTAAATTTTCTTAGTAAATGTGAGATTTTTTTTTTCTAATAAATTAATACGGATTAGTATTTAATATTAGTTTAATAATTAAATATTTTTTTTATAATATTTTTAAAATAATTTAATCAAGGTTCGTCTTAGATCTCAGAACGTGTTGGGCCGGCCCTATATATATATATATATATATATATATATATATATTAGTTATAGATTAAGATAAAATAAGTAAAAATTAATATTTTATTTGTATTAAAATAATAATTTTTTAAAAAGAATATTAAAATAAACAAAAAAGAGTAATGTAATTTTTTACCATATTCATAATTTATTTTATAAAATACCTTAAAACTATAAGTGATAAAGAGAAAGATAACATAATATGAATTATAAAGTTGTAAATTTTAGAAAGTCATTAGAAGGGATTATTGATGTGAGATTTTTCAGTAATAGTAATCTTAAATAACAAGACAATTGTAAGAAATAAAGGTAAAAGATCATTGATTTTGGTTGTTATTATTCTTTGATCTCTACATTAATTTTTTTGATAAGTATTTTTTTTTTAGTGATTTTGGTTGAACTCTGAATAATTCTGTGAGTGATTTTAATTATTATATATGCAGAAACGGTAAAACGGCAAACAAAAGTAAGTATTTTTATAAGGGTGGTATATAGGTTATATCATATCGTCTCTATAGGAATTAGTGTTATTGAATTGTCGTTCGACGAGTCTTGCGTTTATCAGTTTGGTATAAATGGGTTGGTTTGTATAGAAAGGGAAAAAATATTGACAAGAAAATAAATTCATTCATCAAAGGAGAAATTTATCTAGCGTGCATATGATCCACTTCTCACAAACTTAAACCTATCGACCAGTTATACTCAACATACAATACTCATCAATGTCATCATGTATCAAACACAACACCCATTGTATCACCTCAATAGAGATCTCTCAACCAACCTCAACAACACAGAAGTCAATCGTGCTACTCGTGACTACGATCTCTCAGAACAACATAACTAACACATAGGCATTAATCACAGATACTCAAGTGAATAATAACACTAAATCTATCTCTATAAACAATTACCCTACATAAGAATTCGAGCAGTATATGTCTATAGAAACCAAACCCTAAAGTGTAACACCCGTAATTAATTAAAATAAATTAATTAGGAATATAGAGTATTTTCCGAGTAATTTAGTGTATAAGTCAAATCATCGGTAGAATTACTAAACTAATAATCGGGTTGAATTAGTGATAACACGAATTTATATAACATATTTGACGTAATTTTCATAGATAATGTTACTATTTTTATTTAATTATTCTATTTTATTTCCGTATTACGTTGGTATTTCTTTTGTTTCAGGTATTTGTATTAAATAAAGAATCAATTGAGCAAAGAAATAAAATTGAAGAAAAATCGGATTAAAAAGCCAAAGAAATGAAGCAAAGGGGTGATATAGCAAAAAGGAGGAGTTAAGAAGAAAGAAATAATTATAAGACTAAGCCCAGAAGAGAAAAGTCTAGCAGAAGTTCTGTCCACAAGGTGTGATGACCGTCACAGCCTTGTGACGACCATAACACGCTAATAGCCTTGTGATGACCGTAACAGCCCTGTGATGACCGTAACGCGCTGTATTTCAACTTTCCTCACATCTTCAGTTTATGAGACCCACGTCTCATGATGCTTTATGGTGTGAGACCCACGTCTCACACTTCCTTCTTCAGTGGAGACATCCATCCCACGTTTTGGCACGTTTTGGCAGTTTCCCACACGATCTCCACTAGCTTTCGTACGAGAATGGAAACGGGTAGTTACAAGTGAAGGCTATAAATACAGCTTCAAGCTTCAGTACAAGGGTCGGCGATTCTTACCGAAAAATCGTTCTTCCATTATTCGTATTTTATTTTCTTTTCAGTTTTGTATTTCTATTTCATTTTCTATTTCAGTTTCTTTCTTTAGTTTTTATTTTCAGTTTAAGTTTCTGTAATTTTCTCACAACAATTTCTACACCGGAAATTGTTGTGTATTTTTCACTGATCTAACCTTACATTAGATCTAGTGCTTTTTATTCCTTTTCATATTTTTCTTTTCGATTCAAGAAGTCTCCGAGCAGATCCAACCGACTTGTGGTGGAATGCTCGTTTATTTCGAAGAACAAGATTATTCAAGTATTATTATTTCCAGGTTCTTAATATAATTGTTTTATTTTATTTTAAGTATTGTTGCTTGGTATTTATTTACTTAATTATGGAGATGTTTAAATATATTGAACCTTATTATTTATACATGTCTAAATTAATAAATATGTCCGGCTAAACCGTTTAGGTATCGGTAAGTAATAGTAGTAAGAGTAGGAATTAAATTATTTCTAAGATAAAATATTAATTAACTTAAATTCTGGTTATGACTTTTTGTAATTAAAATTAATCTTTTCGTTATGAAAGTAAGATAAGTAGAATAGGTTAGGATCGAGACCACGAAAGTGTGAGGTTTTAGCCGGATAGCTAAAGTTAGGCATTGGATTTAAATACAGCGAGAGCGCTTTAAAACGAATTAGATTTTATTAAGTTTCCAAAGAATATTTTCTAAACACTTATGGCCTAGCGAAAGCAGGCATAGGGCTTTAGGAGTATAATCCGAGATAAGACCACGAAAGTGTGAGTTGAGGGTTTTTAAACTGATAATCTCTACAGAACAATTAAGTTAACAATCTTTATACGCTTAGGTTCGATTTAATCCGCTTAGGTTCACTACTTTACGTACCGATATCCGTTTTATTTATATTTCTATTTTTCCTTAAACCAAAATCTAAAAAAGAATTATTCGCCTTAGCTGTATACCGTAACTTAGGATAACAATAGATCGATTTATAGTCTCTATGGGTTCGATATCTTTTTAAAACTACGCGATAGGACTGTGCACTTGCAGTCTCCCGATTAATAGACGATAAAGTCCTACGATCAAGTTTTTGGCGCCGTTGCGGGGGACTATTTAAGTCGATATTGAAACTTTGGTGTTACACCGTATAGACTAAGGCACCTTTACTTTGTTTACCATGTATAACCCAAATTTTTCCCACGCCCATTATCAGTATTTTGAGGAACCACAAGAATCCCATAGATCCAACCTTGAAATACTGATGGAAAACTTTAATGCTTCACAAACCTACTCTTACCCAAACTACCTCCAAAACTACCAATCCCCACGTTTTGAGGAACCACAAGAAACTTATAATTTCAACCAAACTTATCCTCAACCCAATTTTCTCTACAATTATCACACCCAATATTTTGAAGAATCACCAAAACCATATAAATCTGATCTCGAAATATTAATGGAAGATTTTAATGAAACATCTAGGATGATAGAACGCTTCGGGGAAACGCAAAAAGAAACTTTAACTTACTTCCAAGACTCTGAAGAATCGCAAGATTTTAACTTCGAAACACCAATAGAGGATTCAGATGAGATGATAACTAACTCTAGGTTAGAGTCTATGATTGAGAATTTTGTAGAGACACAAACTATCCAAAATGAAGAAGTAAGAAAACAAAGCCTTCAAAATAATGAAACCCTTAGCCAACTAACCACTGTAGTTGACTCTCTCACGACACACAATATGGCGTTAGAGACTCAAATTTTCCAACTTGAACAAAACACTCTAGAACCATTCCCCAAAGAGAATGTGGATGTTGAAACAACCATTATAGAAAAATTATTTGAAAATCTAGAGAGTGATGATGAGTTTGAAGAGAGTAATATTGCGACCGAGGAAAATTCTGACGAGAAAATAGTGGAGATTGAGACAGATTCACCAACGCTGTTCGAAAAGGAGGTTGTAAAAGAGGTAGAAGAGGAAGCGCATATTGTAATCTCGAATCACTACACCCCACTGATTTCTGTCCCGAAAATTTTTATGGAAACTCCGGTAGACTCCCAATTTAAAACGTATGTTGCGGTATTAAACAATATCCACATTAATTCACCACTATTTGAAGTCTTGCCTAAAAAGCGAAAATTAGAGGACCATAAAATTAAGGATATAATTACTGTTAAGAGGGTAAGGTTAACTTATGAGGCGATCGATGAAATCACTAAGCCCAAATTTAAAAAACTTATACTTATGATAGATCTAGAACCACCACCATAATTTCGAAAGAATAAACCACCCTACAAACGTAAGAAAAGAAAAGGTGAGGGATATGTGAGATGGCTTGATAAGTGGCCATGGAAAATTAACGAGTAGTCATTCTAGTTTTTAATTTCTTTTCTTTTTCGTATTTTCACTTTTTCTAATTTATGTTAAATTTTAAATTTTACTCGATTATCGGTTGCACCCTTTCATCTGATGCGTTTGAACTATTTCCCCGTAATACCGATAATTATATTCAATTAAATAATCTGCATTAATATTTATATAATAATTGAATATTCTAATTGTCGTATTTTTCTATAGGTATACTGAACTAATACTTCACAATATTTATAGTATTATAAGGCATTATATACTAGTATTATATATATATATATATATATATCCTACTAATTAAAAGTTTGAATTATCTATATATATATATATATATATATATATATATATATATATATATATATATATATATATATATATATATATATATAAGTATCTATTATGTATGCATGTGATCTACAATATTTTTCCCTATCTCGTATCTCAAGTCACATGTTGATTCCCTACATTCAATTGTCACGCATGCATCTTTCGCTCTGCCCAATTCTTTTCCAAGACGATCACCCTGCTCCTTTCTGATTTCCCCTGGTTCTATCGCATTGAGGACAATGCTTATTTTAAGTTTAGGGGAGTCAGAACATTTCTTAGCTAGTTTTTATCTTCTTTGCTCTATTTAGTATTTCTAGTTTCCTTTCTTCTATGTATTGCAAAATTTCCATTCAATAAAATACATGTTTATGTAATTTTAATCTTTTATGTTAAATTCTCGTGCTTATTCGAATTCCTCCATTTTCTTGAGCCATAACGAAAAAATTAAAACGCATATAATGACATACTCAACTAGTATTAAGGTTGCTTATTTTTATAAATAAGAACTCGAGCGCGACTAAAACAAAATTATTATCGTCATAACTCTTCAGAACCCCAACGTGTTAGATTGGTTTAAGTACTTATTATACCAACACCTTAAGACTTAGTTTTAAATTAATCCTGAGTAGTTTATAAAAGCACTCGGCACCGCCTTAAACGACAAACTACGTGGAGAATCGATGAATATAAGTGATTGATCAAGATTTTTAAGGAAAATTTTTATTAGAAGATGCACTTATTAAGTTAGATGGTCCTTACCAGATCATTTAATTCAACAGTTGCGGAAACTATAAAATATTTATGCAAACATCCATTATGAATTGGTTCAGTGGTCCCTGGTGCTGAACTTGGTAGGGCGGATGACGGTCCGATCCCCCGCAATTTGTAATTGGATAAAGGAGTACCAAATATAAGTACCAGAACTCCTAGCTGGATTATAAAGATCAAAGTCACTAACCGGTTACTCCACTATGTGCGCGTAAGGTAAAGGGCTTAATGTGATTGCACCAGAATGAAAACGGGTGAAACGAAACGAAAGTATTAGGTCGAGTTATAATTCATGACTTAAATTGGTCTGCATAAATGAGGTTATCTAGTGTTTTTACGGTAATTTTGGTGTCGAAGTCTAAACTTGAGTTATCCAACAAAGAATTGACCTGCAACCAAGTACGAATTGAGTTATGTTTTATATCTACGTTTGACTTATGCTTAAATGATTTTTCATTTTTAATTTTTGCTTGAGGACAAGCAAAGGTTTAAGTATAGGGGAGTTTGATAACACGAATTTATATAACATATTTGACGTAATTTTCATAGATAATGTTACTATTTTTATTTAATTATTCTATTTTATTTCCGTATTACGTTGGTATTTCTTTTGTTTCAGGTATTTGTATTAAATAAAGAATCAATTGAGCAAAGAAATAAAATTGAAGAAAAATCGGATTAAAAAGCCAAAGAAATGAAGCAAAGGGGTGATATAGCAAAAAGGAGGAGTTAAGAAGAAAGAAATAATTATAAGACTAAGCCCAGAAGAGAAAAGTCTAGCAGAAGTTCTGTCCACAAGGTGTGATGACCGTCACAGCCTTGTGACGACCATAACACGCTAATAGCCTTGTGATGACCGTATGACCCCGATGCTGTATTTCAACTTTCCTCACATCTTCAGTTTATGAGACCCACGTCTCATGATGCTTTATGGTGTGAGACCCACGTCTCACACTTCCTTCTTCAGTGGAGACATCCATCCCACGTTTTGGCACGTTTTGGCAGTTTCCCACACGATCTCCACTAGCTTTCGTACGAGAATGGAAACGGGTAGTTACAAGTGAAGGCTATAAATACAGCTTCAAGCTTCAGTACAAGGGTCGGCGATTCTTACCGAAAAATCGTTCTTCCATTATTCGTATTTTATTTTCTTTTCAGTTTTGTATTTCTATTTCATTTTCTATTTCAGTTTCTTTCTTTAGTTTTTATTTTCAGTTTAAGTTTCTGTAATTTTCTCACAACAATTTCTACACCGGACATTGTTGTGTATTTTTCACTGATCTAACCTTACGTTAGATCTAGTGCTTTTTATTCCTTTTCATATTTTTCTTTTCGATTCAAGAAGTCTCTGAGCAGATCCAACCGACTTGTGGTGGAATGCTCGTTTATTTCGAAGAACAAGATTATTCAAGTATTATTATTTCCAGGTTCTTAATATAATTGTTTTATTTTATTTTAAGTATTGTTGCTTGGTATTTATTTACTTAATTATGGAGATGTTTAAATATATTGAACCTTATTATTTATACATGTCTAAATTAATAAATATGTCCGGCTAAACCGTTTAGGTATCGGTAAGTAATAGTAGTAAGAGTAGGAATTAAATTATTTCTAAGATAAAATATTAATTAACTTAAATTCTGGTTATGACTTTTTGTAATTAAAATTAATCTTTTCGTTATGAAAGTAAGATAAGTAGAATAGGTTAGGATCGAGACCACGAAAGTGTGAGGTTTTAGCCGGATAGCTAAAGTTAGGCATTGGATTTAAATACAGCGAGAGCGCTTTAAAACGAATTAGATTTTATTAAGTTTCCAAAGAATATTTTCTAAACACTTATGGCCTAGCGAAAGCAGACATAAGGCTTTAGGAGTATAATCCGAGATAAGACCACGAAAGTGTGAGTTGAGGGTTTTTAAACTGATAATCTCTACAGAACAATTAAGTTAACAATCTTTATACGCTTAGGTTCGATTTAATCCGCTTAGGTTCACTACTTTACGTACCGATATCCGTTTTATTTATATTTCTATTTTTCCTTAAACCAAAATCTAAAAAAGAATTATTCGCCTTAGCTGTATACCGTAACTTAGGATAACAATAGATCGATTTATAGTCTCTGTGGGTTCGATATCTTTTTAAAACTACGCGATAGGACTGTGCACTTGCAGTCTCCCGATTAATAGACGATAAAGTCCTACGATCAATTAGCCGAGAAATGAAAATTATATTAGAATTATTTTATTAAGTAGAATTATTAGATTTAATATAAATATTAATTAGTAGGGTAAATTAGTATTTTAGGGAGAAGATTTAATAAACAAATTATATAAGGAGTATTATATATATTAAGTGACCTAGAAAAACAAGAAGTAGTATTGTTGCTTGCAAACTAAAAGAACAAACCATAGCCGCGTAGCAGTGAACCAGAAGGAGAGAAAAGAAGGAAATTGGAAACAAGGGTTGCTAGGAGGGATTTTTTTGCCCGATAAAGTTACTGTTTCCGATCGAAATTCCGAGTTCCCTTCAATCCACAGGTAAGGGGTGCGATTCGGGTTTTATAGTCGATTGTAGGATGGTTCGTATGTGGGGTTTAGGACTGTTTAATTACACTATTAAATTCTGTTTCGTCGGTAAAATTTCGTTGCTGGAATGATTTATATTATTTCTGTGTTAAATTATTCTGTGATGTGTGGTTTGCTGTTAAATTGGTAGCGATTATATTACCCTGTTATGCGTTGTTATTCTGTGCAATTGGTGCGAATTGTGTTGAAATCGTAGCTGTGGGAGGCGACCGTCCTACTCAGGGGTAGGAGTTTGGAGGCGGGGGCCTCAGAAAGTGGAGGTGGGGGGGCCTCAGAGTGTGGTATTCTTCATAATTTGGCAGCACGCAGGGGATTTTTTTTTGGAGATCACAATTGGCATGGTTGATGTGCATATCATAGGAACCAATAGCAAGCCTTAACAAAAGAAAGAAATAGTTAGCAGTGTGGATTGAATCATGCAGTGAGTAGTGGTAGCAGTGAAATAAACCACTTGCAGTCAGTGTGTATGTAACAGACCTTAGATATAGCAGGAATGGCACGGAAATTAGTTGTATGTAGCTAGCAGGAGTCTAAGGAGTATATTAGCAGAATAACAAATATACAATAGCATAAACTTAATCTAGTAGTAGTAGAGATTATACTGGAACACAATATTTAGCAGCAACATAATATCCTAGACAGTATGAATTAAGCAGTAGGAATACCAATCAAAAATGCAGATTTAAATAATGACGCAACAGATTTAATTAATAGGGTGAACAGGGATTTGTCTGTAGAAAACTAAAATGGAGTAGAAATAACACGGGTTAAGCGGAGAAAATAGTTTGTCGAATTGGACAAAACTTTACGGGATAGTTCGGGTATACGGGGAGTTAATTAAAACGGTGTCTTTTCGTTGAATTTCGCATTAGTTGCTTGATTGTCGATACGGCCGGAGTGTGTTGTTTATGTACGAATTGGATGATCTAAGAACCGTATAATTATGTAGCAAAAAGCTGAATATAAAGTTGTTGAATAAAATTACCGTTGCATCTTCTTGAAGTTGTTATTTGGTTGTTGATGTTGAAGTTGTTAATTAAGTTGATGCCATTAGTGCATGATTTTAAGTTGTCTCTATTTAAGTTGTTGTTGGGATTTCATCTGTTGCATGATACATAGCATGTGCATATTAAGTTGGCCTGGATTGACACCACATTGTAAGTTGAAGGCTTATGCCTTGTTGAATGCCTCGATAACCTGGCATATTTTAAGTTGGGAGTTCTGCTCCAAATGGATCCACATGCATTTGCATTTGTTGAGTCGCATTTATGTTGTCGTTGATTATTAAGTTGTTTTATGTGGATATCGTATGTCGTTGAATAAAGTGGTAATTAATGTATGTTTCTTTACTTAAGCATATGAATTATCGTACTTTCGCTTATATTATTCGATATTTCACCCTTTCTATTTTGTTGGCCGTTACCTTTATATTGGTAACGTGCAGGTAATGAGGAGTAAGGAGATTAGTAGCTTTGGTTTCGTCGCTCTGATACGTAGCACTCGGGAACGAACGCCTTGTCACGTTTATGCTTATGCATTTATTTTCGTTGAATTAAAATTCTGGTTTTGAATAGTATTTATGATTTTCCGTTGTTTCAAAGATGCTACGTCGTTTTGATTAATTATGATAAGATTTCCGCTGCGGTTATTTATTGAAGGTTAAATTGCTAAAGTTTAATTATGGTGAAATCGTTCATATTTCCTTATGTGTTACATATCCGTCAAGAAGTAAATCATTATAATGTTGTTTTCGAGTTGAATAAGTGTAACGCCTCATGTTTGTTGAAATTTCCGCACTCTGAGTTTATAATAACAAGTTGGGTAGAATTGGGGTGTTACACAAAGCATATAGCAAAAATTCAAGATAATAATCAACAAATATTCGTAAAGCAAGCTTTATAAAATGCCAAGGGCGATAAATATACATGCGTTCAAAGTAAATACATATACACAATCAAACAAATAAATAATGCTCAAAGAAGAAGATAAATAAACCATAAATCTCTAGATTTGTCAGCGTCGTTCGATGAGGAATCCACTCTGAATCGTCCATGTGCAAGCTTCATAGTTGTTTTCTAAGATAATCCTAAGGAATAATGAGAGTTGATGAATTTGGGAGCTAAAACTTTCCTCAAACCCATAACTCTAACAAATGAAATTTAAAGAAAATATAATAAAAAATCGGCCCTGAGTCGCACCGCCCGACGATAACCTTTTATTACACTTCCTAGCATGCGCCACGAAAGCAAATTGGAACAAATATCTCACGTCGCTCAACGACAATCTTCAGCAACGCAAGAGCGAATCCAAGACAAAAGCTATTAAATAAAAACACTTATTGGTCTCTCCTTACCTTCGCCCGACGAGATGAAAACGCTGCCTGTGCCTGACGCTCACAAGGCATCGCCCGAGGATGGACACCAGAACAACAACTTTTGTTGCTTTCTCTGCACAACTTGCAATGCATTCTTCTTTTGCCTTATTTCCTCAATGAAAAAAAATGCACATCTTGGATCTCCTTCTGGACTTTATTCTCAATGCTCCAATAATGCTCAAATACCTATAAAAGAATAGAAAATTAATCAATCGATATATTATGTACACAACACACAATTAAATATATTTACAACAAAAGTCGGGTCTATTCAACGAATACTATTAACAAAGAGTCGATAAGTTCAACAAAAAGTATATACAAAATAACTACATTTTTGAACTTATCAAACCGCCATTTTTCTAAAGCGGTAAAGCAACAAGCAGAAATAAGTATTTTTATAAGGGTGATATATAGGTTATATCGTATCATATCCACAGGGATTAGTGCTACTGAATTATCTTTCGACAAGTCTCACGTTTATGATTTTGGTTTAAATGAGTTAGTTTGTATAGAAAGGGTAAAAACTATTGACAAGAAAATAAATTCATTCATCAAAAGGGAAACTTATCCGGCATGCATATAATACACTCCTCATAAACTTAAACCTATCAACCAGTTATAATCAATCTACAATACTCATCAACGTCATCACACATCAAACATAACACTCATTTTATCACCTCAGAGGCGATCTCTCAACCAACCATTGTAACACCCCATTTTCTCATACTAATAATTGAAAGAACCGGCCGAAAATCATCAAAGAATATAAATCAATATATTAATGAAGTTGCCATCGAACGTTTTTATCCCGCCAAAATGGAAAGGTAAACAATGAGTAAACCTGAAACGAAGAAATAACGGTCTTGCGAGCGAGAGATCGGGTAAGGAAGTCTGTTACGTGAGGGGAAGGTATTAGCACCCCACACGTCCGTAGTACTCTATGGTATCCCCTTTTACTTTCTATCTAATGAGTGTAATGGTCTAACTATATATGTATATGAGGTATAATACATGCAAAATGAGATAAAGAATAAAAGAAAACACGGGGAAAAGAAGAAAATATTTACAAAGGTTGCTCGATCAAGCCCCCCGACAGGATGCCTACGTATTCCCACGTGCAATGGGAAAGTCAGAGCGTCGTAGTTCGGCTCACATATTTTGGTTGGTTTGTGTTTTTTAGATTAGAAGACGAGACAACAAACAAAGATGACGAAACACCTCCACAAAGGTGAAACATCAGCTACACACGGGACGACGAAATATCAGCAGGCACAGGCAGGGATGACGGAACGTCAGCAACAGAAGGGACGACGTAAAGTCAGCAACAATAGGGACGACAAAACATCAACAACGGAGGGGACGACGAAATGTAACACCCCCTTATAATTCCCCAAATAGTATATATAACATACAAATCATAGTAAATAGAATGCATAACAAGAGGGCGTCACATGATATTTCTTTAAACATTAAAATCATACATGCACACTGGTCATAATCATAACACATATTTGAATCTCATGCTTTAGAACAATTCATGCATTTTCACAGCGGATCATTTAATGCTCACAGATAATATCAATGATTACATCCCATACTATAACTCTTGGATGAAAAGTAATGAATCCATAATATAACCAAGTCATCAAAATTCATGCATCGGCTCCAAGGCCACATCAACATAGTATCTCAATCATACAGATCAAAATAGATGAGAATACATAACAAATATCATCAAAGCATAAATCTAGATAAATCCCATGTTACATGACCAGAGCAATGACTCAACTACCTAGTGTAAGGAATAAACTAAGTAAACTCCTTCAACTAGTCTCGTGCGAAGCACCGCTATCCTTGGAACCTGTACATTACCCACGTAGAGGCAACATCATAATAGAAGGGTGAGAATTTACATCATTCTCCAAAAGTATATAAATGGAAATAATATTGAAACAATATTTATTCACGGATTTCACACACTTCAATTGATATTCCAAGATAACATGATTATACAAACATTCAAAGTATAACATATTCATATTTATTACACATAGCATAAATTTCATCCATCCAAATGATTCAATTATCCATACGATTAAACATCACAATTTCATTTCACACATAGCATATTCAATAATGACTCATATGATAACAATGAAATGTAACTCAATATGCCTGTGGTACCAATCTTGAGAACATTTCGTTAACCCCGCTTCTGATTCATTATCATATAATCCAAGCCACTTCCGATCCGGACAAGACCAAAAGCCTCCACTACTTATCCCCAATGGGATCGAGCCAAATGTGAACCCAACGTTTCACCGCTACTTATCCATCATGGATCGAGCCATTTGTGTATCCAACATTTCACCGCTACTTATCCACACAAGGGTCGAGCCAAATGTATGCATGTACAACTCATCAAGACAACATATGCAAATTAAGATTATTTACAAAATCTCAATTATCCAAGCAAATCATCACCATTCAACTCATGTGAATTATCCATCAATTGCACATCATCATATTTCAACAACAAAATCATTACATGTATCATATGCATATCATCACATATAACCAATAACATTATGACATATCATTCCACCAATATCATTCACAACATTCAATTAAGAATAACACACACTATATTCAAGTAATCATTCATACATTGAAATAGTATTCGAACCAATCCAAAACACATTCAATCACGATCGGATCAATTAATCACATACATGAAAATACTACAATAAATATAATCATATAAGATTTCATGTCAAAAGATCCTAAAAATAACATTTTTCATTCCAGGTCACGCTAATTCCGGCCTATCACGCTAAGCGCACTTTCCTGAACAAACAAACCCAAAAGTCAGAACATTTCGCGCTAAGCGGGCTTCTTCTCGCGCTAAGCGCGGTCTACAATTCTGCACTTTTTTTGCTACAAACCAGCTTCTTTCTCCCACGAGATTACCATATAAAACTCATTCCAATCAACCAAATAACATCATTAAAGGGTATCCTAACATGTTTCTAGTCATGGGTCATCATTCTAAGTTGAAAAACATAATTTCCTTTCAGACCCTAACATTCAAAGATTCTAGAAATTGAAATTGAACAACCTAGCATAATCATTACCCACAACATACAAGCAAACAATAACATGTATTCTCCCCCCTTACCTCTTGAAGATTCCTCTTCTAGGGTTTTCTCTTCACTTTTCCTCTTCTCTTCTTTTCTTTCCTCTTTCTTTTCTTTTACAAAATGACAATTCTAATTATGATTTCCTTCTAACTCTTAACTCTTTACTAACTAGGGTTGTCTTATTGGGCTTAATACTTAACACCTCTCCATTACTTCTATTTTTATAAATAGGCCTAATACTAAGTAACCACTATTCTAATCATAAAACACAATTATTTAAATAACACACATATTCAAATAATTCACATTTAAATTAAAACACCCAATTAAATTAATTATCACATAATATAATATATAATAATAATAATGAATAATTAGCTATTAAAAATCGGGATGTTACAACTCTCCCCCACTTAAAAGATTTCCGCCCTAGAAAATTACCTCAAGTGAACAACTCAGGATACAAATCCTTCATCTGACTCTCAAGCTCCTAAGTCACATTACCAGTAGCAGGACCTCCCCATGCTACCTTCACTAAAGCGATTTCCTTCCCTCTAAGTTGCTTAACTTCTCTATCCTCAATACGCATCGATAAAGTCTAAACCGTCAAATTATCTCTAACTTGCACATCATCTAGCGGCACAACATGATATATATCTGGCATATATTTCCTCAATTGAGATACATGGAATACGTCATGAAGATTAGCAAGTGACGACGACAAATGAATTTGATAGGCTTCTTCACCAATCTTCTCAGCAATTTGATAAGGACCAATAAAATACGGAGTCAACTTCCTTGACTTTAATGCTCTACCAACACCAGTCACAGGAGTAACTCTCAAAAACACATGAACACCTTTCTCAAAGCTAAGATCTTTCCTCCTCTTATCATGATAACTCTTTTGAAGACTCTGGGAAATCTTCATCTTTTCCCGAATCATCTCAATCTTATCCGTAGTCTATTGAACTATCTCAGATCCAACTATAGAACTCTCACCGGATTCATACCAACATAAAGGAGTCCTACACCTTCGTCCATATAAAGCTTCAAACGGAGCCATTCCAATACTCGAATGAAAACTTTTGCTATAGGTAAACTCAATCAAAGGCAAATAAATATCCCAAGCACCTCCATGCTCTAAAACATAAGCTTTCAAAAGATCTTCCAATGATTGAATTGTCCTTTCAGTCTGACCATCAGTTTGCAGATGATACGCCGAACTCAAACGCAACTTTGTACCCAAAGCACTTTGCAAACCTTCCCAAAAATGTGAAGTAAACCTCGGATCTCAATCCGAAACAATACTCGACGGAACACCATGCAAACTCACAACTTTCTCGATATACAACATAGCAAACTTCTTCATAGGATAATCCATCAAAATTGGAATAAAGTAAGCATATTTCGTCAATTTATCCACAATAACCCAAACAGAATCATGACTACTCAGAGTCCTCGGAAAACCAGAAACAAAATCCAGAGAAATGTTATCCCACTTCCACTCAGGAATAGATAACGGCTGCAACAAACCAGACGATTTCTGATGTTCAATCTTAGATTTCTGACAGATTAAACAAGAATACACAAACTCAGCAATATCCTTCTTCGTACCTGACCACCAGAATAATTTCCTCAAATCTTGGTACATTTTAGTAGCACCAGGATGAATGCTCATACCACTACGATTTCCTTCATAAAGAATTCTCTTTTTCAAATCCCCAACTTCAGGAATGCAAACTCTATCACGACACCTACTAATACCATTCTCATCAATCTGAAAATCACCACCTCGACCTTGATTGATCAACACCAACTTATCTACCAAAACCAAATCAGATTTCTGACTTTCTCGAATCTCATCCAAAATACCACTAGTAAGCTTCAATATACCCAGCTTAACACACGAAGACGTCGCTTCACAAACAAAACTCAAATCTCGAAATTGTTCAAGCAAATCCAATTCTCGTACCATCAACATCGACATGTGCAAAGATTTCCTACTTAGTGCATCAGCTACAACTTTCGCTTTACCCGAATGATAATTCAAACCAAAATCATAATCCTTCAAGAATTCCAACCATATTCTTTGCCTCATATTCAGTTCCTTCTGATCAAACAGATACTTCAGACTCTTGTGATCGCTATACACCTCAAATCTCAAACCAAATAAATAATGTGTCTAAATCTTCAACACAAACACAACTGCGGCTAACTCTAAATCACGCGTCGGATAATTCCTCTCATGAACTTTAAGTTTCCTCGAAGCATAAGCTACCACTTGTCTATTCTACATTAACACACCTCCTAAACCCATCAAAGAAGCATCAAAATACACCACAAATGGTTCTATCGGATTAGGCAAAATCAAAATAGGAGCGGTTGTCAACCTTCTCTTAAGCTCTTGAAAATTAGCTTCACACTGTAAAATCAAAACAAAAGCTTGACCTTTCCTCGTCAACTGCGTCAACGGTAACACCAACTTAGAAAATCCTTCAATGAACTTATGATAATAACCAGCCAACCAAGAAAACTTCTAATATCAGAAACAGATTTCAGAGCTTCCCAACGAGATACAGCC
Organism: Vicia sativa; assembly: GCA_021764765.1. NCBI lineage: Eukaryota > Viridiplantae > Streptophyta > Magnoliopsida > Fabales > Fabaceae > Vicia > Vicia sativa. The sequence goes on along the minus strand of CM038795.1, from coordinate 26,194,613 downwards.
TCAACCTTAGAAGGATCCACAAAAGTACCACCACTCGAAATCACATGCCCAAGAAAACTCACTTCCTTCACTCAAAACTCACACTTATAAAGCTTAGCATATAACTTATTCTCTTTCAACACAGAAAACACAATCCTCAAGTGTTCAGCTTGATCTCCTTCACTCTTGGAATAAATCAGAACATCATTGTCATACCCAAAATTTTGACCTAATATACCACCTTACATTTGCATCATTGCACAACTAACAGTTCAAACAACATTAATCGGGTGTAGCATTCACAGGTCAAAATTAGGGTTTCATCAGATTTTCATCTGATTCAAGAGCTAACCAATTAGGGTTTGAGATTTTCTCACTCCATTTGATCTATCTTGATCAAATCATCAGCCTTCAATCCTCAGATATCCATTTTCCTCACTGATCAATCAAGGATCGACCAATTAGGGTTTTGGTCGAGCATAGGCATTCTTTGATTTTTTGAGCAAGAAATGACTTTTTTGGATAGAGATTGGTCATTATATATTAGATACAACATCTTGACCTAATTTCTGGATTCAAAACATCACAGAGGTTCATGACTTCATCATCGATTTGAAACGTCGATGAAATTTCATGAGAAAAGTCAAACTTTGACTTTTGGTCAAGTTTTCAAAACAAAACTTTTCCATCATCAAAATACTTCACATGATCCATCATGATCATAAAAATCAAAGAATTTGGAAAAGTCAACAAAAGTCAAAGTTTTCATACTTAGAAATTTTTCTAAGTGTTGAAATTTCTTATTTTTTTCAAACTTCAAGCCATTTTTTCACCTAGTTCCAATTTGAATTTGAAAAAACTCAAAACATGAAAGTTGTAGCTTGTGGAAAAATATTTCCAAAATGTCCAAGAACTCTCAAATCCATGGAGTCTAGATACACTTTTGAAATTGAAACATAAGGCTCCATGACACTTGATTTTCAAAGTCAAAACATCAAGATTATAGGTCATTTTGCATTTTCCTCTTCTAGAACCTTGCCACCTTGCCACAATGAGATAAGAACTGATAAAAATCAGATGGGATAATTATGATAGGATTGGATCAAAGTTAGAAATTAACCATGGTTAAAAGAAGGAAGCTTCCTTTTGCATTTAATGCAAAAAAGACTTCCTTGCCCTCTAAGGCAAGTTTGAATTACCAATGCCCAATTGCTTGCCTAACATTTCAGATACAATGGCCTATAAATAGAGGTAGTAATTCAAGCTCAATGGACACCAAAGCAAATACAAAATGATGCTTTCTCTTTACTTTCTTGAAAATCAAGCAATATAGTGCAAATTGAGAAACATAACATTTTTGAAATTGAGCTAAAACCATGATGATCTTTGGTGTCCAACATGTTTCATAATCACTATCAAACTTGTTACAAGTTTAAAATCAACATAAGCTAAGCTAAAAATCATTTTTCATCTTTCATGCTCCAAAACTTGCAAAACTGCCATAGCCATCGAATTTTGAGTTTGGTGTGAGCAACTTGAGTTCTGATCATTTGAACATCATCACCATACATCATATGAATGATCCAGACCTTTAGCAACAAGCTGTAACTGCTTTAACCTCGATTTCCAGTTTGCATTTTGAGCTTGTGCAGGTCGACTTGGTCAGAGCAATCCAAGCTATCTCATGATGTGCAGACCACTCATACACCATCCATACATGCCGTTGGTGCTCAAGCAGTCATAAAACAACAATTGGAAGCATCAAAATACAGTTTTCGATCCTCACTTTTCCAGGTATGCATATGAACTGTGATATCCATATTCCTTGCACTAATTAAAAAAAGCTCACGGCCATTCTCTTTCTGCACACCTAACGATCATTAACCCTAAAAAAAATCCAAGAATCATCAACTACACGCCATTTAATTTGAATTCTTAGATTCTAGGGTTCTTCGTGTCTCCAGAAATCCAAACATGCTAGGATGAAAATAAATGAAATTAACATACATATTCATGTTCGTGATGAAAAACCGATCAAGTTTGATTTTTACTTCACTTAATTTGGTTGAGAAACAAAGATTCTAGCTTGAGTTTTGCAAACTGAAAATCAAAACGAGAAACCCAGGATGCGCGCGTGTTCTTCATCAGTTTTCAAATTTAAATTTTTAAATGATCCAACATCTTGTCTACACGTGTGTTAGTCCACTAAACACAGAAATGCGTTTGGTCTAGTGGTTGTCTGCTTGCCTTTAAGTCACTTTGACACGCGTCCCACCTCATGGTCATGGGTTCAACACCCATCAGGACCATTCTTTTTCCAAATTTTTTCATGTTTTTTATCAAACTTTCACAATTTTTTTGACCAATCAAAACTCCTTATTTTAAGGTGATTTTTTGGACATTTGTCAACAAATACATCTATTTTGTGATAGTGCAAAAATTTTCAGAAAAAACTTTCATCTAATTAAATTTTAATCGAGCCGAAAACGACGTTCTGAACACTTTTCAAACCTCCTTTTAAGGTGAATTTTTCAAGTTTTCGACTTCCGATTTTTTTCAAAACTTTTCATAAATGAACCTCACATTTCAAAATCATTTTTCAAAACATTTCATCAAAACTTACATCTTTTTACCATGATCGATCCGATTTAAACGATAAAACCGAATTCGTTTCTTCTCGAAATTCTCGATCGATCATGGGCCTCCCTTATGGTGTAAGTCCCAATCCTTTTTGTACATATTTAGTTTTACTTGTACATACTCAAATTATCATTGTTAATATTCAAACGTAAACAAATTTCTTTCGTTTGTTTTCATTCGTTTGTCTATACGCTGAATCCATTGGTTCTAAAGGAATAATTCTTCTGAGTAAAATTTCTTTTTGACCAATGGGCCTCCATCATGGTGTAACTCCCATAACATTCTTTTATGTACATAATATTTATTTGTACATATCAAACTTTTGTCAAACACTTTTTACAAAGTTTCATCGTACATAATATGATACTCCTTTTATACTCAAGCAGACAAACTTGATCGTTTGTTTTCACATCACTTGTGTATACTCAAACAAAATAGTCTTTGTGTACGTATTTTCTTTGTACATACCAAATACTTTTCATACAAAATTTTCATCTCATATAACACGATACCTTTTACAAATATTCCAACACGATAAACTTGATCATTCGTTCGTTTCATCAGATAGACCAATCGAATACCATTGGTATTGAAAGGAGCTTTCCGAGTAAAACTTCTTTCAAATCAATGGGCCTCCTTATGGTGTAAGTCCCAACCTCCTATGTACATCCATCTTTCTCTACATAAAAACTCGTTCGTGTACATATTCATTTCCTTGTACACAGTTCAAACTTGTAAATAACCAAGTTACGCTGTTTTAAACGTTCGTTTCAGACACTTGTTTATATTTCATAAATCGTAAATAAACATCATGCATTGTTTATATCATAAACTCCTTGAATACATATCACACACACACACACACACACACACACACTGTTTATACAATTGTCTAATCATAACATAACAATTAGACTAATCAATAGGTTCCCACGTTGTAGCCTCCGCTTGGGCTTTATACAAGACAATCCATCCCTAGCATGGGTGCCGCTTGGGCTTCATACAAGATAATTTATCTCCAGAGAATTTAGCCTCCGGCTTTATACAAGATAACTCTCCCACGAGTTAGCCTTCTCGGCTTCATACAAAGAAACTCATTCATCGAGTTAGCCTCTACTTAGGCTTCATATAAGACAACACTGTTGAGTCACCTCCTCTTGGGCTTCGCTCAAAAGAACTCCTCATTGAGTTTAGCCTCTTGGGCATCATACAATGAAAGAGACAGAAAATCTCTTAACAGCCTCCTATTGGGCTTCCAATACAAAGAATCACCCACGTTAAGATAGAACCCTGAAAGGATGGTTTCCCGGTGAAATCACTTTCAAATTCCCCAGAGAGTAAAATTTCCCGGTGAAATTGCTCTTATTCAGAAAAGGATGGTTTCTCGGTGAAACCCCTTTCAAGCCAAAGCTAGCCATACCCTATAGCTTCCTCTTGAGCTTCATACAAGGACCCTCGATGACCCTCGATGACCCTCGGAATGCCTCCTCTTGGGCTAACAATACAAGGACCCATGGGCTTCTTAAAAGCATCCCTTTAATCCAATCAATTTCTCCTCGAGATTTAGACATATATTATCTCTATGGAAGAAGTATCTCATCTATCACATCACATACAGTCAAAAACTTTTTCAAACTTTTTTCATAAACTTTCAAACAAAACATCTCTTAACAGAAGTGGTAACGCTTGTACACTCAAGAAAACACCCAATACTTACAGTTAAAAGATTCAATCATCTTTTTCAAACATCTTTCTTAAACATGTAAGTGGTAACGCTTGTACACTCAAGCAAAACACCTAATACTTACGATGAAAGATTTCAATCAATTAAACTTTTCAAAAATGTATGTGATGAAATAGATTAGATACATTTTTTCATTAAGATGACATTTGTCTGTCTCTGACTAACATCCCGTTGCTTCCCACTAGCATAAGTGGGAACTACGATTGCTCGACTTTCTCAACATCCTTTTGAGAATACGAGGCACAAGGTCTCATCCTTACCGAGCAAATTTCTATCTCTCTCGCACCAAACAAACCATAGAACCCGTAGATCCGAGCTACAAATGCTCGATTCCCACTAGGATATGTATGCGAAGATCCACGATCTTTGCGAGCACAATAATAACAAACACTAGAATCCTACACAATCTGATTCTCAAAATCCCAAAGGAGAAACTTTCCCAATCATAGAAATAGCAATTAAAACACACAAACATATCAAATATATTCATATATAAAGTCGTAGATAACTACATATATTTAGGGTGCTCCATCTATTCCTTTATATAACAATCCCCTTACTCGAGTCTCCCCAATGCGTTACGCCTAGTTTGCGCTAGTCGTTACGCATACCAATATCAATTGAGGGTATTTCACTTTCCCTTTTCATAATCATTAAATCATCTTTCTTGTGTTGAAAATAATAAAGCTTGATGCTCGGCATCTTTATAAACAAATCAAAAGATTTAAATCGTTGCGTGAGAATCCGAACTCACGTTCGATCCTCTAGCGTCACCTTTAACGCGAACAGAAAAATGGCGACTCACTGGGATAACTGAAACTTTGATTTTTCAAAAGGAAAACGTTACTCGCCGAGAGCACCAAGCTTTTTTGTTTTCAAAAGAAAAGAAAGGGATAAGCTTTTCATATTTTGCATATATCTTTCTTTATTGTGTGTTTCGATTTCACTTGATGGAAAGAAATCCTAACCCGGATTTAAGAAACATTTTAAGATCTAGGTGGAGATATTAATACGTGAGCGCTCAATGCTTTCAAGTTAATATTTCCGCGCATGGAGGTTGTCTTGAGGGTATTGTGTTTAGCAAGTAATTGCGAAAACACCGTATTTTCGGGAACTTAAGAAGTCGAGTGGATCAGAGAACATAAACCATCCGGCTATTAGGATGTAGCGAGATTATTCGGTGTAAGCCTAGAGTAATTGTCATGCGATACTACGATCAAAGTAGTTTCTCTTGAAAATATTATTGGACCATCGAGTATTCAACAAATCCAATAATGTTTTGAAGGGAGTGTTGAGCTCAGATTATCGATAGAACCCGATTCACAGATGAATAAGCCCATAGAACTTAACCACGTTGATTCTTATCGTTGGCTTCATGCTCGTGACTTCGAACGCTTGACCGTGTGTATAACTACTAACCATGTTTGCCGCATTCATGCATTCATTCAAAAAAAAAACTTCATTTCTCTTCCCATTTCCAAAGAATTTAGAGATTTTTTTTTCTTTGTAAAATATTTTAGGTTAGAGTGATGGACGTTAGAGGAAGATTCACCAAAAGATATAGTTTTAGAATTCCTGATGTAGGAAAGTTAAAAGAGTTAGCATCCTTGGTAGAAGATCCCTCGGATATCAGAAAACGCTATGGAACTCTTCTAACTCTTCTGAACGCTAACGTTGATGAAGGACTTCTCAAAACTTTCGTTCAGTTCTACGATCCAGTCTATCGCTGTTTCACTTTCCCTGATTATCAGTTGATGCCTACTTTGGAAGAGTATGCGCATATCCTAGGAATCTCAGTATCGGACAAAGTGCCTTTCAATGGTTTGGAAGCCATTCCTAAGTCACAAGTCATTGCAACAATGACTCATTTAAAGAAATCTGAGATAGACAAAAACCTAACTACCAGAGGAAAACTCTTAGGATTAACCTCAAAGTTCCTAATGGAAAAGGCTCTCAAATTCTGTCGGTAGTATGGTAGCCTTTGAAGCTATTTTAGCTTTACTCCTCTATGGATTGGTGTTGTTTCCCAACGTCCCAAATTTCGTTGATATCAACGCCATAAGGATCTTTCTGATTGGAAATCCCGTTCCCACCCTGCTTGGTGATACGTACGTCTCTATTCATCATAGGAATCGTCAAGGAGACGGAACTATCGTGTGTTGTGTACCTTTGTTTTTCAAATGGATTACCTCACACTTGCCTAAATCTCCTATCTTCCGCGAAAACAAAGACGAGTGGCATTGGTCCAGAAGACTCATGTCTCTTACAAACGACGATATCCATTGGTATACTTTGGCAAACAATGAGAAGGAAATCATTGAAAGCTGTGGAGAATTTGCCAACGTACCTCTCATTGGTACGAAAGGAGGAATCAACTATAACCCATTCCTAGCGAGACGTCAACTCGGATACGCAAACTCTGGTAAACCTCTTGGATTTACAGTAGAAAGCTACTTCTACCATGAAGGGGAGGATTCCCAAGGATTGAAGGCTAGAATGATTAAAGCTTGGCATCACATCCGAAAGAAAGGAAAAGGTAAGGCAAAGAATTGTGTAGCCATGGAAACCTACACTTCTTGGGTAAAGAAAAGAGCAAAGGAATTCCGAATGCCTTACGCTTATGAAGATCCCATGTTCTCAATCGCCTCCAAATCAACAAATTTTCCCGTCGAAACTGTGGAAGAATACCAAGAAGCCTTGGCCAAGATAAGGTTTGAGAAGGAAGCTTTGGAAAACAAATTCCTTAAGGCTAACCTCGAGAATGAGAAGCTCAAGAAGCAAGTCAAAGATCATGAAAAGACGCTTTATTTCCAGGATGAATGGCTCATGGAAAAAGATGAGGAGATTCGCCAGAAGCATGACGCAATCAAGAAATTCATCAAAGAAAGAAAAGGAACGCCTGAAGATTTGATGAATAACAATCTTACTCCCAACAAATGGAAAAGAGTCGTCAGCAAGCTAAAAGCCGAGAAAGCAGAACTAAAAGCTCGCTATGGAAAGGAAATCCTGAAGAGGAAGCTGCATCAAGCCTTTGGATCTTCATTAGACGAAGACGTTTAATTAGTTCAATTTAGTTTGTAATTTTATCATTTATTTTATCATTTGTGTGAGCAATGCTCCAAAAAAAACAATTGTTGTAATCTTCTTTCAATAATCAATGAAATTTGTGTTTTTCCATCCAAATATTTGCCAAGAAATATCTCTTTTAGCATAAATTCTTTGGAAATTCCTTTTCTTTACAATCATATTCATGCATCATATCTTGCATTTAGGTCTATTGTCTAGAGTCTAACATTTTCCAGCTTGGAATCATTTTTCCGATAGAACAGATTGTCAAGTCGTCGCCTTAGAGTTTCGATCGCGTCCCACCAACTCGAACGTACGATACTAGATCAAAAAGAAGAAAAGTAATGGAGAATTTTGAACAAGAGAATGCTGAACTTCGTAGTACAGTAACAACGCTACAAGAAGAAGTGGAAAGACTCACATCTTTGGTCAACTCACTTGCAACAAGAAAGTCAACAAGCAAGATCGAGCAACAAACCAAACAGAACTTCAGAGGATACTACTACTCCAGTCATTGTCGCGAGAGTTCACCTTTCATGCCGAAGGCTATCCATGGGGAATGCCTTTCAACTTCGGCATCGGAGTTCGCCAACCGACTTCTCAAACGATCTCGCTTGACATACCTACTTTGCAGCAAAACTCTGCTTCACAGCGTGGAATAACTTTTCCACAAGTAACAATGTCGGTTTCTCAACCGATCATGTTGAACTCACCAGAGTGCATACTACGCACGAAGAAGTTCATCACACTCCAGGAAATAACACGAACGCTCGTGGTTCAATGGAGAATCTCCAGGAACAACTCCTCAAAATGCAGCTTGAGATAAAAACGATTTAAGGGAAAGAATTGTTTGGGAAAAGTGCCCAGGATCTTTGCTTAGTTCCTCGAAAATACTGCGAAATTCAAAGTCCCTGACTTTGAAAAGTACAAAGGGAACTCTTGTCCTCAGAGTCATCTCACAATGTATGCTAGGAAAATGTCTACGTACAATGAGGATCATCAGCTGCTAATTCATTACTTCCAGGACAGTCTCACCGGTGCCGCACTGAAGTGGTACATGGGTTTAGACAGCACGAGTATCCAAACATTCAACGACTTAGGTAAAGCCTTCGTACAGCAATATAAGTTCAACTTGGATATGGCTCCTGATAGGGATCAACTTCGCTCCATGTCTCAAAAGGAAAGAGAGACATTTAAGGAATATGCGCAACGATGGAGGGAAATTGCTGCCCAAATTAACCCACCATTGGAAGAAAAGGAGATGACTAAGGTGTTCTTGAATACTCTAAACTCATTCTACTATGAGCGAATGATCGCTAGTGCTCCCGGAGATTTCAACGAAATGGTAAGCATGGGAATGCGATTAGAAGAGGGTGTTCGAACCGGACGTCTAACCAAGGAAGCAGGATCTTCTAGTAATACCAAGAAAATTGGAACCAGTTTTCCAAGGAAAAAAGAGCATGACGTAGGAATGGTATCCCGAGGGAAACCACGTAAGAATGTCATCCAACAACGACAGGTAGCTGCCATAGCACCCTCTGTCAACATAACTCCAAACACAGGAATTGCTCCACAATTTCAACAAAATCAACAAACTCAACAGCCTCGTCAACAGCTCAGCTTTCACAACCAAAACCGACGCCTCGGGTCCTCCGCCGACCCAATTCCCATGACGTACGCAGAACTTTACCCGGCGCTAATAGAAAGAAACCTGATACAGGCAAGGTCACCACCTCCGGTTCTTGAGAAGTTGCCGTGGTGGTACAAAATCGACGTATCTTGCCCTTTCCACCAAGGGGCACCAGGCCATGACCTTGAACATTGCATAGCATTAAAGGCAGAAGTACAGAAGTTAGTAAAGTCTAATCTTCTTTCCTTCAAGAATACGAGCACAAACGTGCAAGCCAATCCACTTCCCAGTCACAGTGGGCACTCAATAAGTTTGATATTGAGAAATACAGACAGGTATCTCGTCACAGACGTAAACCTGATCAAAGGAAACTTGGTGCATCTTCATGAAGCATACAGTACCATGAGCACCTTCACTAAGCATGATTACGCAACTTGCCACGTCTGCTCCCAGAATATCCATGGATGTCCCACCATAAGAGCAGATATCCAGCATTTGTTAGACATTGGTGATTTACAAATCTACAGAAACCGAGATGACCATGACGTAAATACCGTAGGGCATTTTCCGCATGAGCTTTAGTCTCGGATATCAACTCGAAAATCCCAAGTAAACGTTAGATCCCTTGTTTCAACATACCCGAGCATGTGGAGATCGCATACAATGGTTCCAGCATTCCAACATCTCCTTTGGTAATTTGCCCACCTGGTCCTGTTCCATACAGTTCTACCAAAGCAATTCCTTACCAATACAGTGCAACCCTGATAGAAGATGGGAAGGAGAAACCCCTGCCTACACTTCCAACTAATATCAATATAGCAGAAATCGGACGAGTAACGAGAAGTGGACGAGTTCATACTCCAGTACCACCAAAACCGCCTACAATTCCTGTTGTTAAATGTAACCCGTTAGATATCTCACGAGAATCTTGCAACGATTCCCATTGCTAACCCAAGCACAAATATTGGTTCTACTGATGGAACCAACATCAACTCAGACTTTGAAGAAATATTAAAACTAATCAAGAAAAGCGAGTATCGAGTCGTAGATCAACTGATGCAGACTCCTTTAAAGATTTCAAAACTGTCTTTACTCCTTAATTCTGAAGCTCACCGAGAGGCTTTGATGAGAGTACTAGACAGTGCTTATGTGGATCACGATGTGACTACTGCATCAATTTGAGGATCGTTTCCAACATAACAGCCTGCAACAATCTGAGTTTTAGTGACGAAGAACTTCCGGAAGAAGGGAAAGATCACAACTTGGCCTTGCACATCTCAATGATTTGCCAGTCAGAGTCCATGTCCAATGTATTGGTGGATACAGGTTCGTCTTTAAATGTAATGCCAAAAACGACGCTCGCTCGTTTAGCTTACAAAGGAACGCCAATGAAGTTCAACGATATAATAGTAAGAGCTTTCGATGGATCGAGAAAGTCAGTTATTGGGGAAGTTGATCTCCCGATGACAATTGGCCCTCACACTTTCAAAATTACTTTCCAAGTCATGGACGTACCAGCTGCATACAGTTGCTTGCTAGGAAGACCTTGGATCCACGATGCAGGAGCAGTAACTTCTACTCTCCATCAAAAATTAAAATTCACAATCAACGGAAAGTTGGTAACTATCAGCGGTGAACAAGCTTTGCTTGTAAGCCATCTATCCAGTTTCTCCTTCATCACCGCTAATGACATTGAAAGGGCACACCTCCCAGAAAATCCGTTAGAAGATGAATCTACTAAAAACAGATCATCTATCTCTTCATATAGAGAAGCGGCACAAATGGTGAAAGACGACAATGCCCAAGGATGGGGACAAGTAATTAAACCTGTCAACAACGAAACAAAAGCCGGACTCGGGTTCACACCTATATTCTCTCAGAATGAACCAAAAGAGGAAGCACTTCCCCCGATCAAGGAAGTATTTCACAGTGGAGGTTTCTTAAACCCTGTTCCACAAGAAGTCAATGTTGTAACCATAGAAGAGGAGGAAGACGATCTATCCGAATCTGAAGAGTGGAGCACTTACTTGAATAGCCCTGAATATGTGTCTCAGGAGGAATCATATGCACCGACTGATCAATTCAAAGACATGTCCTTGCAAAGAACATGAAAATCCACCATCCTCTGAATTTGGGATACCTTGGGAGAACCAAGTGGCAAATACGACTACATGGTGAAATACACTGCGCCAGAAAGCTCGAAAATCCGGATCGAAGATATCCAATGCATAGGATGGGGTGATGACTTTGAATACCCTAGTCAACCAGAGGAAGAATACTCGTCTTCTCAAACTAATCAACAGATCGAGATCCCAAATGAAGATCTCTGCTTCAATACCTCTGTGGAATTCACCAAGCCAGATCCTGGTTATCACTACATCAACACGATCACTGAAGATTAAGAGTACGACTCAGGATACGATCTAGAAAGTGTTGCCGACAACGAGTCTCTTCACTCGGAAGACTGGAAGGAACATCCCCAGTATTCAACACAGAGATCAACAGGAAGTACAAATGCTATATCTCATACTTCCCGATCTGTTAATCAAGAAGATCGCTTTAGCAGCACAAAAGGCAAGGGCCATCACCCAGAGTCTTCAAAGTCTGCTCAGCCAGCAACCAAAGTCTACTCAAGGGTTAAACCAAGCGGAAAATTACCCGAGTACCTCGACTTCCAAGGAGTTCGTCACTCGGAAACCCGAAGTTATGACTAATGTTCATAGCTCTAAGTAGTTTATTTTGATTTTGTTTTGAACTCTCGCTTCGCCCAAAGCGAAGAGATGTTTTATAGGGCTTTAGCTTTTAAATAATTTCTCTCTGTCTTGCCCAAGACGAATGAGTTTGTATTTTAGGGCCCTGTTCATATTGTGAAACATAAATAAAACGCGTTGTTTTGTTTCCACACTCTGTGTTTATTTTCATTTTTACCCTTTTCTGGAAATGATAATCCTAAAAAAACACAGTAAAAAAAATCTTCAAAAAAAAAAAAAAATCAATCAAAAAAAAAATCATAATAAAATCTGCATACACTTTCAAAAAAAAAAAAAACTTTTTTAATCAAACATAAATCAAAATTGCAGATTAAACAAATGGACAAATCCATTGAAAGCAATAACTCTATGCTCTCTCCCAACTTTGAAATCCCCTGTGAATTCGCCGAGGAGAAAGTCGAAGAAGAGATCCTAGATGAAATTTCTCGACTACTTAAGCACGAGGAAAGGATCATTCAGCCTCACAAAGAACCTCTAGAAGCAATTAACTTGGGTACTGAGGAAGATACAAAAGAAGTCAATATTGGAGCTTCACTCAACAAAGTGTCAAAAGCAACCGATAAATCTTCTCAAAGAATACGTTGATGTGTTTGCTTGGTCCTACCAGGACATGCCGGGTTTGGATACCAGCATCGTGGAGCATCATTTGCCGTTAAGACTAGAATGTTCGCCAGTTAAGCAGAAACTGAGAAGAGTTCATCCTGAAATGGCTAAGAAAATCAAAAAGGAAGTTCAAAAGCACCGACGGTTTCCTTGTCACTCGAGTATCCTCAATGGCTAGCCAACATAGTACCTGTCTCCAAGAAAGATGGAAAGGTCAGAATGTGTGTTGACTACCGGGACTTAAATAAAGCAAGCCCAAAAGACGACTTCCCACTACCGCATATTGACATGCTAGTGGACAACACTGCAAAATTCAACGTCTTTTCCTTCATGGATGGTTTCTCTGGTTACAATCAGATCAGAATGGCTCCCGAAGACATGGAGAAGACATCTTTCATCACGCCATGGGGCACTTTTTGCTACAAGGTAATGCCATTTGGATTAAAGAATGCAAAGCAACTTACCAGAGGGCAATGACTACTCTCTTTCATGATATGATGCACAAAGAGATCGAGGTCTACGTGGACGACATGATAGCAAAGTTTGACACTGAAGAGGAACATATAGACTATCTCTTAAAGTTGTTTCAACGACTAAGGAAGTTTCAGCTCCGCCTGAATCCTAACAAATGCACCTTTGGGGTAAGATCAGGAAAACTCCTAGGTTTCATCGTCAACAAAGAGGAATTGAGGTTGACCCGACAAAGTCAAGGCTATTCAAAATGCCTACACCACATACGGAAAAGCAAGTAAGAGGATTTCGGACGGTTGAATTACATCTCCATTTATCTCTCGATGATCTACCTGTGGCCGATATTCAAGCTTCTCCGCAAATATCGAAGGTTGTGTGGATGTAAGATTGCCAAGAGCATTCGACAAGATCAAAGAATACCGCCGAACCACCAATATTGATCCTCAAGTCGAAGGAAGACCATTAATCTTATACCACTGCATTAGAAGAGTCCATGGGCGTGATTGGACAACAGGATGATACCGAAGAAGGAGCATGCCATCTACTACTTGAGTAAGAAATTCACGATCGTGAAACTCGTTACTCCATGCTCGAGAAAACATGTGCGCTTTGTATGGACTTCAAAACGTCTTCGCCAGTACAGGATCAATCACACGACTTGGTTAATCTCCAAGATGGATCCGATCAAGTACGTATTTGAGAAGCCTGCCTTAACCGGGAGAATCGCTCGATGGCAAATGCTACTATCTGAATATGACATCCAATACTGCGCCCAGAAAGCGGTTAAAGGAAGCATTCTCGCTGATCACTTGGCTTATCACCAGCGAATACCAATCTCTCAAGTTCGACTTCCCAGATGAGGATGTTATGTACTTAAAGATGAAAGATTGTGACGAACCACTACACGAAGAAGGACCAGATCCAAAATCCAGATGGGGCCTATTCTTCGATGGAGCCGTAAATGTTTTTGGCAATGGAATTGGGGCAGTCATCATCACTCCCGAGGGTTCTCATATCCCGTTTTCCGCCAGATTGCTATTTGATTGCACCAACAACATAGCAAAATATGAAGCATGCATCATGGGTATCGAAGAAGCCATCGACTTGAGGATCAAGATCCTTGATATATATGGAGATTCAGCCCTTGTGATCAACCAAATCAAAGACAAGTATGCAACTCATCATCTTGGTCTAATTCCATACAGGGATTATGCGAGGCGATTGTTGACTTTCTTCAACAAAGTTGAACTGCATCATATCCCTCGAGATCAAAATCGAATGGCAGACGCCTTTGCTACTCTATCTTCCATGTTCAAAGTCAATGATTGGAATGATATGCCTAGAATTCGCATCAGACGCCTTGAAAGACCTGCATATGTGTTTGCAACAGAAGAAGTCTTCGACGATAAACCGTGGTTTCACGACATCAAACGTTTCCTTCAAACGCGAGAGTACCCATTTGGTGCCTCGTACAAAGATAAGAAAACTTTGAGGAGGCTTTCTAGGAATTTCTTCTTAAACGGAGATGTGTTATATAAAAGGAACTTCGACATGGTTCTGCTCAGATGCGTCGACAGACAAGAAGCAGACACAATCATCCATGAAGTGCATGAAGGGTCCTTTGGAACCCATTCAAACGGGCATGCAATGTCTAGAAAAATCTTGAGAGCAGGATACTATTGGATAACGATGGAATCTGATTGCTGCAAACACGTCAAAAGATGTCACAAGTGCCAGATCTACGCAGATAAGATCCATGTGCCTCCGACTCTACTCAACGTTCTCTCCTCTCCGTGGCCTTTCTCCATGTGGGGCATTGACATGATTGGAATGATTGAACCAAAAGCGTCCAACGGACATCGCTTCATTCTAGTGGCTATTGATTACTTCACCAAATGGGTCGAAGCAACATTTACCGATATGGAGTTCCGAGCAAGATCATTACAGACAATGGATCTAACTTGAACAACAAAATGATGAAAGAACTGTGTGAGGAATTCAAGATCGAGCATCATAACTCGTCTCCTTACCGGCCAAAGATGAACGGCGCCGAAGCGAACAAGAACATCAAAAGATTGTCCAAATGGTCATCACTTACAAAGATTGGCACGAATGTCGCCATTTGCTCGCATGGATATCGACTTCAAGACGCACTTCAACAGGGCAACTCCTTTCTCTAGTATACGGCATGGAAGCAGTTCCGTAGAAGTTGAGATCCCGTCAATG
Organism: Vicia sativa; assembly: GCA_021764765.1. NCBI lineage: Eukaryota > Viridiplantae > Streptophyta > Magnoliopsida > Fabales > Fabaceae > Vicia > Vicia sativa. The sequence goes on along the minus strand of CM038795.1, from coordinate 26,179,483 downwards.
AGAGTTCTCATGGAAACTAAGTTATCTCGAGGCGAATGGTGTCAAAGCAGATACGACCAACTGAACTTAATTGAAGAAAAGCGCTGACCGCCCGTGTCACGGACAACTCTATCAAAGAAGAATGAAGAAAGCTTACAAAAAGGTCCGACTCATGAATTCCGAGAAGGCGACTCGTGCTTAAAAAGATTGCCTTTTCAAAGCATTCTAGGGCAAGTGGACTCCTAACTACGAAGGCCCATACATCAAAAGAAGCTCTGGCGGTGCTATGACTCTCACAACCATGGACGGCGATGAACTCCCATATCCTCTGAATGCTGACGCAGTCAAAAAATACTTTGTCTAAAAACAAAAGAACATTTCGGTAAGTCGAAACCCGAAAAGGCGGCTTAGGCAAAAATGAGCGCCTCGGTGGATTGAAAACCGAAAAGGCGATCCAGCAAAATTAGAGACAATAAATGAATTATCCGATAGATTGAAAACCGAAAAGGCAATCTAGGCAAAACAAGGATACAAAAAATGACAAAGTAATCGCATCACCGATTTTGTCCATATGAAAAGTTTTTCATCAACGGATCTTCAATCAACTCTTCTGAAGCAACAAGCACAGTTGGAATTCAAAGTTGTTAGGGATAGTAGCGGTTATTTGCTTTCTGAAATTCCTGGCAGCAGATACTTGATGTCACAGAGAATGTTATGACACAGTATCTGACACTGTGTTAGCAATTCACACCGTAAATACAAAAAGCAGTAAATAACACAATAAGTTGTTCACCCAGTTCGGTTCAACAAACCTACATCTGGGGGCTACCAAGCCAGGGAGAAAGTTCACTATTAGCAGATCAATTCAAGACCCTACAGCCAACACACCATTGACACCTTCTCACTTAATCACTACCCAATGACCCTTTACCTAAGTCCTACTTAGATATGAGTTCCTACTACTCCCCTCAATCACCGCAAAGGATATCAACCTATTGACTAATTGAATTGTGAAGACACACTCAATAAAATATCTTGATCTTGCTTCAAAGCTTCAATCAAGAGACAAACACTCGTGCTTTAAAGCTTTGAGTGATAAACCACCTTACAAAGAAATCCTAGTCCAATGCACTTATCAATTGATAGTTGCTTGGCTCACAAGAGAAACTAGAATTACACAATACCAACTACAAATCTTAACAGACACAAACACAAGTCGCTATCTCTTCAATATTATTCAAAGCTTGTAAGGGTTCTTTTCCTTTATAGAAGCGTCCGAAACTTCTTTGGCTTCCATAAAGATAGCTAGGGTTCACTTAATTTACTCCTAAAAACATGGTCTTTCCAACAACCAATTTAGGTTTAATTAAGTTTAACCTAGCAGCCACGTGAGCATGCTTTCTAATAACAGAAAAACAATATTAAGCAGCTCAACAAACTTCCTGAAAAATCTCAGGAACAAACAGATTATGCAGAATAGAATGTCACACTAAATGTCATAACATCTGTTATAACATCAGTCTATTTTCTGCAGAATTTCCAGCACAGCTTTAGCTTCAAGTTCTGAGTTGTCTTTTAACATCCTTAGCAGGTAGGATTTATCTTCAATCTCTGAATGTCATGACATTGCTAAAGCCTAGTTTTACCAAAATTGATGCCAACTTAAAACACTAACAAACTCCCCCTTTGACACATTTTTGGCTAAAACTACTAGACCTATCAGAGTACAAAATGCAGCAGAAGACTAACAACCTAGTTCTAAGTTTTCCTAAGCTTTCCTAAGCTTTAAGTAACTAGAACTTAGAGAAGATAAATTCTACCCATACACACATCCCACAATTTCCCACAATTGTCCACAAACAGGAGGCATACAATTTCCCCAAAGTCCCATACTACAATTTCCCCAAAGTCCCATACTATCATAGACAAGAGTTCTTCTCCCTTTAGCCATAAAGGCCAAAGGAAACAATACAAGTTCCCCAAACTTTTAATTCAAACAAGACCAAAACAAATATACCGCAAATAATTAGTACCAAGATTGGTATATGGATACACATCTCACAAGACAATGTTTACAAACATCCAAAAGGAGCACAAATGGGAAAATACAAGAAATGTAATGTAATATTGGCGAAACAACAATGTGGAAATGAAATCATACACAAAAGAATAAAGGGAGACATCAAGTGCTTTCCGTAAGAAGCACCGGAAGGAAGCATCTTCAACCTTCTTCACCACCACCATCGAACATCATCATCTTCAAGATCACCAACAACATCATTATCGCCTTTCTTCATCCTCAACCTCGTGGTCCGCTCTAGTTGAGAGATAAGCTCTTCCAGACTTTGCTTTCTTGCTTCAAGCTCCTTGCAAGTTGCTCTTAGCACAACAATGACATTTTCCTTCCGAGAATTTTCTTGACAATGATGTCTCAAACAGATGTCATGACAATGTCTGGGACATGCTTCCTTGAACAGTTGTAGTGGAATCCAAGAGGGGGCTCTCTTGCGGATCAATCATACCAAGAATGTCCGGATGTCGATCAATTATAATTCCACACAGGAGGAAAAGCTATTGACCTTTGATAGCATAGTCATAGCATGCTTGAGTGTCTCGATCAAATATGTAGGATCCATAGTCAAAGGAAGCTTGAGTTCCTACTGATAAATGAATCTTCCCAATCCATTAGAAATAGTGGATTTGTGATTGGTTGGGACCCGCTTGCAGCACCACTCTATGCAAGATGGCAAATTTGACACTCAATTTGCTGGCTGAGAGTTTTCCCTTTAGAGGCCATTGTCTGACTTGTTTGGCAGTGATGGTTTGACAAATCTTGTTGTCAGTTTCTTCCAGCTCTGGCTGAGTGTTAGCAGTTCTACCTAGGAATCTATTGATCACATTTGAAGAAAACTTGATTTTCTCCCTCACATAAAATTCGGTAATCATCGTAATTCCTATCTCCACGACCATTTGAGAGATTGACAATAAACTCTCTTACCAAAGTTTCATAACAGTTTGAGAGTTTCTCCACTGTTTTCATCAGTCCTGCCTCCTTAATTAGATTTACAATCTCTTTACACTCCAGAGCACTCTTATTCAGCTCCCTCTCCAAAGCAATCCTCTTCAGTCAAACATACTTCCATCTCCCAAAGATTCTCGATGATGGAATGAGATGTTGTCAACGCCACTTGTGCACCATGGGCGTTTCAGAGTTGCCTTCTTCCTTGGATGGATGTCGCGACATTCATTTCAACATCAAACTCGTAATCTTGATCCGACTCAAGGTTCGATATTTTTCTTTACTTTACAATTGGTGTCCTCTTGGGTCCGGAGCCACCACCAACGCTTTTGCCCTACATTTCTTTGTGTAGGGTTCACTTGGTCTGCTTTCTCACCCTTAGAAACAACAACCTTTTCTTCAACAGACTCGGAGGCACTGCTTTTCCTTTCTCTCTCTCATCATCCTTTACAATGCTAGGATTAACATTGGCAATGAGGTCATTGTCCCGAGAATACTTCATCCGTGTCTATGACAGGGGTTTCATCCAAATTCCTAATCTTGAACAGGACTTTTCAAGTTTATCATCAATCGGTTTCTCCGAGTCTCTTCTAGAATACTATCGAGATATAGTCGCAGGAGTTTCATCCAAATACACTTAGTGGAGATCCTCAAGAACATCATCGAAATCACATCTTCATTAGTAGCGGGGTTTCATTACAAGCATCACATACTCACTTAATCTTTACGTAAAGATCAAAGATTCTTATCGAGAATCAACATGATCACCGATGTCTTGACATTCTCCGTGACATCTGGATCAACCGCTAAGCTAGGCTAGCGACTTTTCATTTAGAGGAACCGAAATCCCTGAATGTATTGATTCTCATTTAGGATACTCATCACTATCCTAGCTATTGCTACATGCGCAGACCTAGACTCCTCTGGGTTCACTCTTTCCGGGGAACAAGATGATGGAATGAGGTCTCACTGTAGGGGAAGCTTGATCTTCTTTTCTTGTGCGCAATTTCTTAACTTTTTCTCGATCGAGCTATTGCCGCAATGGTGTAACCTTCTGCTTTAGCTTGCATGGATTCAACATTTTCCCGACTTCACCATGGAGGAGATGGAGAGCCGCCTTTTGGGATGATGACGAGGATGAAGACATTTTTCGCTGTTGGTTGTTGAGAGATTGAGAGCGAAAAAGGCAAGGGATTTTAGAGTTTCTTTTAGATGAAGAAAGAATGATACTACTTTCAGAAGGAGAACCTTTTATATGTGGGTGTCTCTTCCTATTCTTGGACTTTTTAAAATGAGGATGAAAATACTTAAATAACCCACTTATGAGCAATTGAAATAACAAGTCCATTTTATCCCTTGTTGTAGGCACAATTAATTGCTACAACTCCTCATATTGACAAAAACCCAATTTGTCCCTTAAAGTCTTAAGCTGACTAACCTCAAGAACTTTTGTAACAATGTCCCAGTACAAAGTTATGACATCCTGTATGACATTGTACTCAATCAGTGTCTGCTTCATCCAGACCACCCTAGTACAATTGCTATCAGATGTTGTGAGCTCAGCTTCAACATTGTATAGGATCACATAGTTTTGCTTCTTGCTGATCCAAGGAATGGCATTACTTCTCAAGGGGACACATCCAACAGAAATCCTTTTCCACAAGCTTTGATCAACACTTTTTCCACTTGTTCTTTTGGACACCTTCAAATGTGGAAGGGTAATAGTCCTAGTGTGGCTGCCATTCTTCATTGTGTCTGAGACTTCTTCAGAAACCAAGTGATTATCATGGATTGAAGCCACCATGATATTTCCTCCTCTGATAATGAGGATTTCATCCAATACTTTTCTCCTGTAACATTTGACAGTAAGACACTTGGTCAACCTTTCATGGCAGAACCTAGTGCTTTGCTTTAGTACTTCAGAGTGATCAAATGTCCGACATTGTGACATTCGATTTCCCATTGACAATTACCACAGATTTTCCCTTTTCCCATGAGAATTCTTGGTAATCTTCTGACTCCCTCTATGGAACTGATCCTTTTCATTCCTCTGAGGTGTGGCTGATTAGTTTCTTTTTGCCCCAACTTCACTTTTTCTTCATCTTTGTCTGAAGAGCACATAGATGGCGAGTGGGGTTCTCGATTCCCACAAGTAGCATTGTCCTTGATCCGACTCCTCTCATAATCACCGCTGTTCATCATTAATCACAAGACATTCGCCTTAGTGAAGTTGACTATGAATCCTATATCACATAGTGACTTATGCTAATGAGATTTGCAACAAACCTTTACCAGAAGATCCATCTGTGTTTGGAACCCGTGCTGAGTTTCCAACACCTTTGATTTCTCCTTTAGCTCCATCTCCAAAGGTAACAAAGCCGGTAGAATGAGGCTTAACATCATTGAGAAGATTGCCTCCAAATATATGCTTGAACACCCACGTCAAAGTACCAATCTTCCTTGAAGGTACTCTAAGAGAAGACTGTGCTATCGATGTAGTCTTCTTCTTCTTCCATCGGTGAGTGTGTGATGCCTTGTTGGACTTAGGTTTCACATAAGGAACTTGATTAGATACCCATGTAGCCTATAGCAGTGGACTTTATGTGACCAAACCTTCCACAATAATAACATCTCCATCTTTGAAACTTTTGGTTGTGTTTCTATGATTTTGATGTTGAATCCAATGTTGTGACATCCGCTTTGACATTGGTTCATTAGGTCTGCTTTTCCTTTGTGATCAAGAAATTTCTTAGTCTCCACATGTCCCGAGCCGACCTATTTCGCTTTTGTGGTATGACATCTTTGCCCGTGACTTCCCGCACTTGTTCCTCCCGGTTATTGGCAAATCTCTTTGCACCACATATCCCGAGCTGCATACTGCTTTGGTCAGACACCGCTTACATTGTTTTCCTATGTCTCTTCTTCTTAATGTCACCAACAAGTTGCTTTTCACCACATATCCTAGACCATGCTTATTTCCCAGATTCTCGCCTAAGTCAAGTATTTCTTCCAACTTATCGCATCAGATGTCAACATTTTGATGACTTAGACATCCGATCAAGTTTGAATTCAGATAACAATATCACTATTGAGGTGATTTATAGTGTGTGTTTTCCTCTTCTCAGCCTTCAACTTCACATTCTCGCCTTCCAACTTCTCAATCGCCTTTTTCGCTCCTCATTTTGTCGACATGCTTCACCATTTTTATACACGCCCGTAGTTTTCAAGAAGCTCTTCAAATGTCACTTCCTCATCACTAGAATCCATATCGTAGTTGTACACCCAGAGAGAGCAAAGGACAAGTTTGGCACCTTCTTCCTCGATTCACTTCCGAATCACCATCGCACCAAGTGACAACCATTCCTTTTTTTGTTTCTTTAGAAAGGTGGGACATTCACTTTAATATGTCCAAATCCTTCACATTCATGACATTGACTTTACTACCTTGACTTCTTTTTCCTTCTCGATGGATCTTCTCGCTGGAATCATAAGATCTCGCTGATGTCGATGCAATGTCCTTGACATGTGACCTTGACTTTGGATCAATTCTCCGATCTTTGTTGAACTGCCTTCCAAGCATGGCTATAGCTTCGATATCTTCTTCTCATCTTCCTCCTTGCATCCCTCTTCGAATTGGATACAAGTGCTATGCTCTTGTTCTTCTTGTCAACAGCCACCGATTCCCATCTCAAAAGTCATAAGAGATCCTATCTTCTTCAACCTTCAAGGTGCCGATGTCCCGAGCCTCTATTGCGCAAAGGACTTTCATTGCAAATCTCTTAGGCAAGGATCTGAGAATCTTTCTCACCAGCTTCTCTTCTGACATCTTTTCACCAAGTGCTCCTGAGGCATTGGCAATTTCTAGAACATTCATGTGAAACTCATGAATAGTCTCATCTTCTTTCATCTTCAAATTCTCAAATTTGGTAGTGAGCATCTGAAGTCTTGACATCTTTACCTTGGATGTCCCCTCATGAGTGGTTTTGAGAGTGTCCCAAACATCCTTGGCCAGCTCACATTGATGGACCAATCTGAAGATATTTCTGTCAATACCATTGAATAGAGCATTCAATGCCTTAGAGTTTCCTAGAGCCAGCTCTTCTTCCTCTTTACTCCATTCCTCCTCAGGTTTCAAGACAGTAGTCCCATCTTTCTCAACCTTGGTTGGATGTTTCCATCCTTTATCAGCAGCTCTCCAAGCCTTGATGTCCACTGATCTTAAGAAGGCAACCATACGAGGCTTCCAGTAATCATAATTAGACCCATCCAGAATAGGTGGTCTACCTCCAAATCCTGCTTCTTTATCCATTATGCCAGAAACTATTATCCCTAGATCTCACCTGAAATAACAAGGTGGTGCCCGCCTGATACCAATTGAAATTTCGGCAGCAGATACTTGATGTCACAGAATGTTATGACACAAGATCTCGACATCAGATTAGCAATTCACACAAGAATACAAAAGCAAGAATAACACAATAAGTTGTTCACCCGCCTGTTCAACAAACCTACATCCGGGGCTACCAAGCCGTGGAGAAAGTTCACTATTAGCAGATCAATTGAAGACCCTACAGCCAACACACCACTGACAGCCTTCTCACTTAATCACTACCCAATGACCCTTTACCTAAGTCCTACTTAGATATGAGTTCTACCACTCCCCTCAATCACCACAAAGGATATCAACCTATTGACTAATTGAATTGAAGACACACTTCAATAAAATATCTTGATCTTGCTTCAAAGCTTCAATCAAGAGACAAACACTGCTTTAAAGCTTTGAGTGATAACTACCTTACAAAGAAATCCTAGTCCAATGCACTTATCAATTGATAGTTGCTTGGCTCACAAGAGAAACTAGAATTACACAATACCAATGTTAATAAAATAACACAAGTGCTATCTTTTCAATACATTCAAAGGGCAGACGCTTGTAAGGGTTCTTTCCTTTATAGAAGCAACCAAACTCGCTTGGCTTCCATAAAGATAGCTAGGTTCACTTAATTTACTCCTAAAAACATGGTCTTTCCAACAACCAATTTAGGTTTAATTAAGTTTAACCTAGCAGCCACGTGAGCATGCTTTCTAACAATGTAAAAACAATATTAAGCACCAACAAACTTCCCGAAAAATCTCAGAACAAACAGATTCTATCAATGTCACACCGAATGTCATAACATCCTTATAACATCGCTGCTTTTCTCGAATTTCAAAGACAACTTTAGCTTCCAGCCTGAGTTGTCTTTTAACATCCTTAGCAGGTAGGATTTATCTTCAATCTCTGAATGTCATGACATCCATCATGACATTGCTAAAGCCTAGTTTTACCAAAATTGATGCCAACTTAAAACACTAACACTTTCAATATAGCCTTTTCCCAATAAATTATCATTTCCAACTTTTGTAAATAGTCCATGGAATCACGCCTTTGGCTGATTACCATTCTATCAATAAATTTGAGCTTTGTGCTTTTTTTTTTGCAATTCCCACTTTATTCTGTTTTGCAAAATAACGCTTTTTATTGTGAAAATCACTTTTTGAAACTAAAATGTTTTAAATGAATTTCTACTTCAAATTTTTTTTGAAATAAAAAGCAAAATTTTCCTTTGAACTATGGACGCGGAAATAACTTCAACAGTTTCTCCATGAGTGCTTTGATCTCCGAAGGATAAAGACAATCGCAATTTTCTCCTCACCGAATCATCAAAGGACGGTATTCTTATCCAAAAGAATCCCCAACCAAGTTGCCAATGAAATGCCTTTCTCGGAAAGTTTAAAACATGCAACTCAATTCTTCATTAGTGAACATCGCACCATTTGTTGCAATTTTCACCAAAGATTTGTTCGAATCAGACGCGGTCCTTTTCCAAATACCTCTTTAGTCTTTGTCAAAGTATTGTTAGCATGCATATAACATTCATGACATTCATACATAATAGCATCATTCATTGCATTTTTTGCATCTCTCAAAATGTTTGCTTCCAAATCACCGTATAAATCATACTTACTCATACGAGTACAAGTCTGTCCCAAGAGAATATCTCCAAACGTAAAAGATACATTTTTCTTTTTCCCCAACTGAGTATTCCCAAATGTAAAGGATACGCCTTCCTTTTTCCCCGGCAAAGTCCCCAAGCAGAGAAATACATTTTCTTCTTTCTATCACATTCCCCAGCTGAGATTATCCCTCATTAGGAACAATGTCTTGATTAACTTCTTTCTTTCCAGTTCATTCCTGGATAGAACACTGTCTGTTATTCACAAAGCTGAGTACACAGCAACCTCATTCCTTCAAAGATTTACCTTGTTATAGTTATCACTTCGCTGATAATTGGTAAACATCTTCAGAATTCATTACCATAAACTATCACAGAGCTGATAATTGGTAATATCATTTCCACTTACCTTAAACATTGTCACAAGGCTGACAGAAGGTAATCTCTTTGTTTCCCAAAACGAAACAAATGTTCACATATTCTGTGAATCATTCTTTCCCCAGCAGGGACGTATTCACAAATTTCCTTCACACGTGTCATTTCTTTGATATCCTTTAGGTAAAACTTTTTGCGATCATTTTGCATCATCCGCATTTTTTGGTATCTTAGGTCCAAATTTTGCGTATTCTGATATTTAAGTTTCTTTACACCTATCAAAACGAAGATATTCATCTTCATCTCTCAAGTTAAAGAAACTTAAATAGGGGCATCTGTCATACCCCAAATTTTGACCTAATATACCACCTTACATTTGCATCATTGCACAACTAACAGTTCAAACAGCATTAATCGGGTGTAGCATTCACAAGTCAAAATTAGGGTTTCATCAGATTTTCATCTGATTCAAGAGCTAACCAATTAGGGTTTGAGATTTTCTCACTCTATTTGATCTATCTTGATCAAATCATCAGCCTTCAATCCTCAGATATCCATTTTCCTCACTGATCAATCAAGGATCGACCAATTAGGGTTTTGGTCGAGCATAGGCATTCTCTGATTTTTTGAGCAAGAAATGACTTTTTTGGATAGAGATTGGTCATTATATCTTAGATACAACATCTTGACCTAATTTCTGGATTCAAAACATCACAGAGGTTCATGACTTCATCAACAATTTCGTAAATCGATGAAATTTCATCTCATATAAAAGTCAAACTTTGACTTTTGGTCAAATTTTTCAAAACAAAACTTTTTCCATCATCAAAATACTTCACATGATCCATCATGATCATAAAAATCAAAGAATTTGGAAAGTCAACAAAAGTCAAAGTTTTCATACTTAGAAATTTTCTAAGTGTTGAAATTTCTTATTTTTTCAAACTTCAAGCCATTTTTTCACCTAGTTCCAATTTGAATTTGAAAAACTCAAAACATGAAAGTTGTAGCTTGTGGAAAATATTTCCAAATGTCCAAGAACTCTCAAATCCATGGAGTCTAGATACACTTTTGAAATTGAAACATAAGGCTCCATGACACTTGATTTTCAAAGTCAAAACATCAAGATTATAGGTCATTTTGCATTTTCCTCTTCTAGAACCTTGCCACCTTGCCACAATGAGATAAGAACTGATAAAAATCAGATGGGATAATTATGATAGGATTGGATCAAAGTTAGAAATTAACCATGGTTAAAAGAAGGAAGCTTCCTTTTGCATTTAATGCAAAAAAGACTTCCTTGCCCTCTAAGGCAAGTTTGAATTACCAATGCCCAATTGCTTGCCTAACATTTCAGATACAATGGCCTATAAATAGAGGTACTAATTCAAGCTCAATGGACACCAAAGCAAATACAAAATGATGCTTTCTCTTTACTTTCTTGAAAATCAAGCAATATAGTGCAAATTGAGAAACATAACATTTTTGAAATTGAGCTAAAACCATGATGATCTTTGGTGTCCAACATGTTTCATAATCACTATCAAACTTGTTACAAGTTTAAAATCAACATAAGCTAAGCTAAAATCGCCATCTTTCATGCTCCAAAACTTGCAAACCGCCATAGCCATCGAATTTTGAGTTTGTGAGCAACTTGAGTTCGATCATTTGAACATCATCACCATACATCATATGAATGATCCGCACTTTAGCAACAAGTCAGAATCGCTTTAACCCGATTTCCGTTTGCATTTTGAGCTTGTGCAGTCGACTTGGTCGAGCAATCCAAGCTATCTCATGATGTGCGCACCACTCATACACCATCCATACATGCCGCTGGTGCTCAAGATCATAAACAACAATTGGAAGCATCAAAATACGCCGATCCTCACTTTTCCAGGTATGCATATGAACTGTGATATCCATATTCCTTGCACTAATTAAAAAAAGCTCACGGCCATTCTCTTTCTGCACACCTAACGATCATTAACCCTAAAAAAAATCCAAGAATCATCAACTACACGCCATTTAATTTGAATTCTTAGATTCTAGGGTTCTTCGTGTCTCCAAAAATCCAAAAATGCTAGGATGAAAATAAATGAAATTAACATACATATTCATGTTCGTGATGAAAAACCGATCAAGTTTGATTTTTACTTCACTTAATTTGGTTGAGAAACAAAGATTCTAGCTTGAGTTTTGCAAACTGAAAATCAAACGAAACCCGTGATGCGCGTGTTCTTCATCGCTTTTCAAATTTAAATTTTAAATGATCCAACATCTTGTCTACACGTGTTAGTCCACTAAACACGAAATGCGCTTTGGTCTAGTGGTTGTCGCTTGCCTTTAAGTCACTTTGACACGCTGTCCCACTCATGGTCATGGGTTCAACACCCATCGTGACCATTCTTTTCCAAATTTTTTCATGTTTTTATCAAACTTTCACAATTTTTTGACCAATCAAAACTCCTTATTTTAAGGTGATTTTTGGACACTTGTCAATAAATACATCTATTTTGTGATAGTGCAAAATTTTCAGAAAAACTTTCATCTAATTAAATTTTAATCGAGCCAAAACGACGCTCGAACACTTTTCAAACCTCCTTTTAAGGTGAATTTTTCAAGTTTTCGACTTCCGATTTTTTCAAAACTTTTCATAAATGAACCTCACATTTCAAAACATTTCAAAATCATTTTTCAAAACATTTCATCAAACTTACATCTTTTACCATGATCGATCCGATTTAAACGATAAACCGATTCGCTTTTTCTCGAAATTCTCGATCGATCATGGGCCCCTTATGGTGTAAGTCCCAACTTTATGTACATATTTAGTTTTACTTGTACATACTCAAATTATCATTGTTAATATTCAAACGTAAACAAATTTCTTTCGTTTGTTTTCATTCGCTTGTCTATACCGAATCCATTGGTTCTAAAGGAAGAATTCTTCCGAGTAAAATTTCTTGACCAATGGGCTCCATCATGGTGTAAGTCCCATAACATTCTTTTATGTACATAATATTTCTTTGTACATATCAAACTTTGTCAAACACTTTTTACAAAGTTTCATCTGTACATAACACATATACTTTTTATACTCAAGTACGCATAAACTTCGATCGCTTGTTTTCACATCACTGTGTATACTCAAACAAAATAGTCTTTTGTGTACGTATTTTCTTTGTACATACCAAATACTTTTCATACAAAATTTTCATCTACATAACACGATACCTTTTACAATATTCCAACACGTATAAACTTCGATCATTCGCTTCGCTTCATCTCGTATAGACCAATCGAATACCATTGGTATTGAAAGGAGCTTTCTCCCGAGTAAAACTTCTTTCAAATCAATGGGCCTCCTTATGGTGTAAGTCCCAACCTCCTATGTACATCCATCTTTCTCGTACATAAAAACTCGCTTCGTACATATTCATTTCCTTGTACACAGCTCAAACTTGTAATAATCAAGTTACGCTGCTTTTAAACGCTCGTTTCACGTATAACTTGTTTATATTTCATAAACTGTGAAATAAACATCATGCATTGTTTATATTTCCTTCATAAACTCCTCGTGAATACATATCACACACACACACACACTTGTTTATACAATTGTCTAATCATAACATAACAATTAGACTAATCAATAGGTTCCCCACATGTAGCCTCTTGGGCTTTATACAAGACAATACATCCTCAAAGATGGGTCAGCCTGCTTGGCTTCATACAAGATAATTTATCTCCAAGAATTTAGCCTCCGCTGGGCTTTATACAAGATAACTCTCCCACAGAGTTAGCCTTCTCTTGGCTTCATACAAAGAAACTCATTCATCTGAGTTAGCCTCCGCTTAGGCTTCATATAAGACAACACCCCTGAGTAAGCCTCCTCTGGGCTTCGCTCAAAAGAACTCCTCATTGAGTTTAGCCTTCTTGGGCATCATACAATGAAAGAGACAGAAATCTCTAATGCCTCCTATTGGGCTTCCAATACAAAGAATCACCCTTAAGATAGAACCCGAAAGGATGGTTTCCTGAAATCACTTTCAAATTCCCTGAGTGTAAAATTTCCTGAAATTGCTCTTATTCAAAAAGGATGGTTTCTCGGTGAAACCCTTTCAAGCCAAAGCTAGCCATACCCTATAGCTTCCTCTTGAGCTTCATACAAGGACCCTCGATGACCCTCGATGACTCGATGACCCTCGATGACCCTCGAATGCCTCCTCTTGGGCTAACAATACAAGGACCCATGGGCTTCTTAAAAGCATCCTTTAATCCAATCAATTTCTCTAGATTTAGACATCTATCATCTCTATGGAAGAAGTATCTCATCTATCACATCACATACACAAAAACTTTTTCAAACTTTTTTCATAAACTGCTTTAAACAAAACATCTCTTAACAAGAAGTGGTAACGCTTGTACACTCAAGCAAAACACCCAATACTTACGCTAAAAGATTCAATCATCTTTTCAAACATCTTTCTTAAACATGTAGTGGTAACGCTTGTACACTCAAGCAAAACACCTAATACTTACGATGAAAGATTTCAATCAATTAAACTTTTCAAAAATGTATGTGATGAAATAGATTAGATACATTTTTTCATTAAGATGACATTTGTCTGCTCTCTTACTAACATCCCGCTGCTTTCCACTAGCATAAGTGGAACTACGATTGCTCCGACTTTCTCAACATCCTTTGAGAATACGAGGCACAAGGTCTCATCCTTGCCGAGCAAATTTCTATCTCTCTCGCACCAAACAAACCATAGAACCCTGTAGATCCGAGCTACAAATGCTCTGATTCCCACTAGGGGATATGTATGCAGAAGATCCACAGATCTTTGCGAGCACAATAATAACAAACACTAGAATCCCACACAATCTGATTCTCAAAATCCCAAAGGAGAAACTTTCCCAATCATAGAAATAACAATTAAAACACACAAACATATCAAATATATTCATATATAAAGCTGTAGATAACTACATATATTTAGGGTGCTCCATCTATTCCCTTTATATAACAATCCCCCTTACTCAGAATCTCCCCAATACGTTACGTCTAGTTTGCGCTAGTCGTTACGCATACCAATATCAATTGAGGGTATTTCAGCTTTCCCCTTTTTCATAATCATTAAATCATCTTTCTTGTGTTGAAAATAATAAAGCTTGATGCTCGCGGCATCTTTATAAACAAATCAAAAGATTTAAATCGTTGCGTGCCAGAGAATCCGAACTCACGTTCGCATCCTCTAGCGCGTTACCATTTAACGCGAACAATCATCAATGAACACAACTACAAATTGATCCAGATACTCATGAGAAATCCTATTCATATATTTCATAAACACACCAGAAGCATTAGTCACACCAAATGACATTACAAAATACTCATAGTGACCATACCTTGTCCTAAAAGTAGTCTTCTGAATAACCTCAACTTTCACATGAATCTGATGATAACCAGACCTCAAATCAATCTTACTGAAAACACAAGCACCAACCAATTAATCCATCAAATCATCAATTATCGGAAGTGGATACTTGTTCTTAATAGTCACCTTGTTTAGTTGTCCATAATCAACACACAACCTCATAGAACCTTCCTTCTTCTTAACTAACAAAACAGGTGCACCCCACGGAGATACACTCGGACGAATAAACCTCTTTTTAAGAAAATCCTCAAGTTGACTCTTCAACCCCTTCAACTCAGAAGCAGACATCCGATATGGAGCCATCGAAACAGGACTAGTTCCAGGAACTAAATCAATCAAAAACTCAACCTCATGCTCTGGCGGCAAATCAATTACATCTTCAGGAAATACCTCAGGAAAATCACAAACAACAGGCAATTCACCCATAACTTATTTCTCACTGAGATCCAACGATGCCAACAGAGCAAACAACACAACACCATCTTTTAAAGATTCATCCACTTTCTTAGCAGACAAAAACAAATCATTCTCGATACCAGAATCGAGAAAGATAACCGATTTTTTAAAACAGTTGATAAAAACCTGATTGTATTCTAACCAATTCATACCAAAAATCACATCCAATTGAACTAACGGAAGACAAACGAAATCCATTCGAAAATCTATACCAAAAATACTCAACGGACAATTCAGACATGCATCAGAAGTAAAAACAGAACCCATAGCAGGAGTATCAATAATCATATTTCCATGCATATCAGACAATTCAAGATTCAACCTCTTAACACAATCCACAGAAATAAAAGAATGTGTTACACCAGTATCAATGATAGCAATCAAAGGTGTACCATTAATAAAGCACATACCTTGGATAAGCCTATCCTTAACCGTAGTCTTAGCACAAGACAATGCAAACACTTCCTCTTAGCTTGCTCCTTCCTTGGCTTTTCACACTTAGTACTAATATGATCGCACTAAATCTACAGTCAGCAATTCTGTGACCTGCCTTGCCACACCTAAAGCATTTCACAACATCTTTCTCAACCTCCTTTCCACAATCAGAAGCACGGTGCTCTTCCACACAAAACTTGTAACACTTAAGCAGAGCAGATGGTCCTCCCCCACTTGAATTCTTTCCACCACTAGCGTTCTTCTTATCCTCATAAAGTTTCCCACGAAATTGACCTTTTCCCTTCTTATCATTCAAATTCTTGTAGTAAGAAGCACTTTCTCTACTATCCTCATCATAAATTCTACTCTTGTTTACCAACTCAACAAAACGAGTAATCTGTTGATATCCAATAGCCTTCTTGATATCAGGTCTCAAACCGTTCACAAACTTCAAACACTTAGATCTCTCAGCATTCATAGTATTGTAATGAGGACAATACTTAATCAGCTCTTGAAATCTTGCAGTACACTCAGCCACGGTTCCATTACCTTGCTTCAACTCAAGAAATTCCACCTCTTTCTTTCCACGCACATCTTCTGGAAAATAGTTCTCCAAAAATGCATCACGGAAAAGAGCCCAAGAAACTTCAACACCTTCCTCATCAAATCTATAAACAGTGTTGCTCCACCAATCTCCAGCTTTCTTCTCTAGCATATGAGTACCAAACTGCACCTTCTGCGTATTGGTACAATTCATAACTCTGAATATCTTCTCAATCTCCTTCAGCCATGCTTGAGCTTTTTCAGGTTCATGCTCACCCTCAAAGATAGGAGGATTGTTCCTTTGAAACTTCTCCAAAGCATGGAACTCATCTTCTTCAGCTCGGTGTCCAACATTTGTCTGTGGAATCTGCCCAAGAGATCTAGCCAACAATCTCAAAGCCTCAACAATAGCATCATCATTCCTTCCTTCAACCATTATCCTAAGACATCCAACAACAAACAACAACATTGATCGTGTCAGATACACAAATCAAATACAACAGGAATTAAATCAATTAATAACCTGGTCAAATAAATCTGACCAACCATTGCTCTGATACCATAATGTAACACCCCCTTTTAATTCCCCAAATATTATATATAATATACAAATCAGAGTAAATAGAATGCATAATAAGAGGGCGTCACATGATATTTCTTTAAACTTTAAATCATACATGCACACTGGTCATAAGCATAACACATATTTGAATCTCATGATTTAGGACAATTCGTGCATTTTCACAGTGGATCATTTAATGTTCACAGATACTATCAATGATTACATCCCATACTATAATCATTGAATGAAAAAGTAATGAATCCATAATATAACCAAGTCATCAGAATTCATGCATTGGCACCAAGGCCACATCAACATAGTATCTCAATCATACAAATCAAAATAGATGAGAATACATAACAAATCTCATCAAAGCAGAAATCCAGAGTAATGACTCAACTACCTATTGTAAGGAATAAACTAAGTAAACTCGTTCAACTAGTCTCGTGTGAAGCACCGCTATAAACACCCAATAGAAAAGAAAAGGAAGCTAGGATTGACTCCTGGACGGACCAGCAATAGGTCGACTGTCCCCAATAAAGTCGCCAGCTGAAACAACCAGCTGAACATCATCCGATAATTATATCAATGAAGTCGCCATCGAACATTTTTTTATCCCTCAAGAGGAAAGGAAAACATCGAGTAAACCTGAGGGGGGAGAAATCATGGTCTTACGACCAAGATATCAAGGTAAGGGAGTTTGTTACGTGAGGGGAAGGGATTAGCACCCCACGCGCCCGTAGTACTCTACGGTATCAACTTCTATTTTCTATCTAATGGGTGTTTTAGATCTATCTATCGCTTAATCGCTACAATGCACGTGAAAGAAAGAAAATAAAGAAAACATGGGGAAAAGAAATAAGTATTTACAAAGTTTTGCTCGATCGAGCCCCGTGACAAGATGCCTATGTATTCCCTCGTGCAACGGGAAATTCAGAGCGTCGTAGTTCGACTCTCTTGTTTTTATGGGAAGTTCGATTCCGCATCCTTACAATTGCAACTCGTGCTTGGCGTTGCAGCTATAAGAAGTCTTATGCTCGGCCGCTCGCACACTCAGCAATTTGTTTGGATTTGAAAAGGAACGCCCTTTTTTAAAAGGTTTTAAACACAAAAAGCGCCCTTAGGCGAAAAAGGTTTTCAGTGAGGTTGGTTGCTTTTACCTTGAAAAAGGAGTCTGAACCATTATTAAGTGTTTTGATTTGTAAAAAGAAAAGAAAATAAGTTTTAGTTTTATTACATGCAAAGATGCAAAAGAAACATGAAAATATGTAAAGGGAGACTAGCTAGTTCTACCCTAATGTTATCATGCAAAGTTGGACCTAAGGTTGAGGATGTAAGGGAATCTCTATCTATGTTGACATGTAAAGGATGAAAATCCTAATGTCTAGGCTTGAGAGCTATCCTAACCGAGCAGTCCTAAGGGAAGCTATCTTAATATCTGTCTTGGTTGTAGAACCAAGGGATGTTAAGGGATGAAGAAAGCAAGTGCTTTGGCAAAAGCACAAAAACAATGCAATGCACAGACAAATGATCACACATGCACAAGAAAAGAAGGAAGTCCTATAGCCTACAACAACACCGATGTGCCGGAAGCAATCAGGAGCCGACACATTCGATTCTCTTGAAAGGTATCACATCATGACATGAATTGTCAAGTGTGAAGAGAAATGAGTGCAGGTATCAACAGTAAATATGAACCTCAGGAGAAGGCGTGGAGAGTCAGAATAGGGGACTCTTGCCACTTTTATTATTGACTCGGTAAAGGAAGCAACACGATTCGCATGTGTTGAGCTGACACAGACTAGAACTGTACGGGGGTTGATTCCGAACCCTTTCCGCGTGCCCATCATATCATCATAACATACAACACCTGTAGGTCTCATCGAAGAGGGACTTTGCTTGGTGGTGCCACTCTAGGTTGCCTAACCACTCATGACCTATGCAAGCACAAAAGTAAGCACAACGACCTGAAGTGCCTCCCTATGCACAACAGAGGACTTTAAATAATCCAAACACAAGTAGCAAACAGAATCGCCCTAAATGGGTCTTTAAATAAACCAGAGGAGTTCCTGAACATGCTCCAGCTACGGAAGCCCCATCATTCATCTCTATTCCTACTTCTCATGGCAAAAGAAAGCGGTAAAACCCTACTTCTCATGCTCTCTAGAAAGGTGGTAAAAGAATGCGATAAAAGAAGGTATAGCAACTAACGAACGGATAACAATCTGTAAGCAATAGCAAGCTAAGTAATACTCCAAAAAACTTCAAGTACTGCTGCCAAGGAATAAATAAAACTGGTAAGTAATGTACTGAGGTATCAAAGCATGGGCGGAATGTGCGTTCGTACACATCCGAAGAAAGTAAACCTGCAAAAGGTTACAATCCAGACAACACAGACAATGGAATGCGCATTCGTGCGCAAAAGGTATCAGAATGTGTGTTCGTACATATTCAAAACAAGATAAACCTGCAAGAAATCACAATCCAACCAATAGAATGCGCATTTGTATGCAAACAAGTGTTAGAATATGTGTTTGTGTGCATTCGAATCAAATGAACCTGCAAGAGAAGTGAAAACTAAACAAACAGACAAAGGATGCGCGTTCGTACGGAAATAAGCATCATACTATGCGTTCGTACACATTCGGAATAAGGTACACCTGCAAGAAATGATAAAAACCCAACAAATAGACAAAGGTTGCGCGTTCGTACGCAAATTGGAATTAGAATGTGCGTTCGTACACATTCACAATGACCGGATAACCTGCAAAAAAGGTGTAAATCCCAACAAACAGAAAAAAGTTGCACGTTCATACGCAAACAAGCAATGGAATATGCATTCCTGCACATTCAAACAATTGGGTAACCTGCGAGAAAGGTGTAAATCCAAACAAATAGACAAAAGTTGCGCGTTCATACACAAACAAGCAATGGAATGTGCGTTCGTGCACATTCAAATCAATATAACCTGCAAGAAAGGTGAAAACCCAAGCAAGCAGACAAGTGGTGCGCGTTCATACGCAAACAAGAAATAGAATGTGCATTCATGCACATTCAAAACGATTGGATAACCTGCAAGAAAGGTGTAAATCCACACAAACAGATAAAAGTTATGCATTCGTACGCAAATAAGCAATGGAATGTGCGTTCGTGCACATTCAAATCAAGATGAACCTTCAAGAAAGGTGAAAACCCAAGCAAGCAGAATATAGAATGCACATGCATGTGTGCAAGCGCAAAATAAGGATGCTACAAATCCAAATCTCAAGTGTAAGTGTTCAATGTACCTCGCACATGAAATAAAATGTCAGAATTAACAAAGCAAGTGCTAGAAATAAAGCACCGAATGCAAAACTGATTGTATATATGATAATAAACCAGTATAAGCATACAAGAAGTGAAATAAAATCACAAAAATCGGCTACGGAAAGCACTTTTCTGAAATCGGAGCGAAAAAATAAACTTCTCGGAATCGATTGAAAATCGCATGGTTGCTTGCAAAAACGTCAACAAAATTAAAAACATGAGTAGTTTTAATTAATTCCGAGTGGAAGCAACATTTTTCTGATCTTAAAGTAATGGGGCAACAACTCCATTTAGTCACGTTGCACTTGAAATTTGGTTCCGAAACCCTCAAAAATGGTTTTAGAACGTGCCAAAACATTAGGAACATGTACCGTTACTTCGGACTTTTGAGAAAAAGTGAGTTCCTGAATTCTGGTATTGACATACTCAGGATGTCGTGACATCTGATCCGACATTACAAAACAGACTAGGTATATATACAATTAAAATGCAGGAAACAAAAGAACACAAGGAATTGTTAACCCAGTTTGGTTCCAACCAACCTACATCTGGGGGCATACCAAGCTAGGAATGAAGTTCACTATCAAGCAGTATTAATTCGGAGGGAAACCACCCTGTTTACACTCCTCACTTAATCAGACTACCCAAAGAACCTTCTATGTAAGATACCATACTTAGATATGAGAACCTCCGCTCACTTTCAATCACCTCAGTGATGTCTATCAGCTACTATCACACCAGAAACTACATCAACTGCTTGGCTCCTAACACAATTAGCTTGGAGATACCTCACTCCAAAGACAACTAAAGCAGTTTGAAGATACCACACTGCAAACACAATATAAACAGTCACTCAAGTGACACAAATCTAACTTGGAATTACTTCACAGTTTCTTCCAAGGACACAACTACACTCATTGCTTCACAGCTTCTGAGTGAGTAAAACAATCCTCTTGCCTACAGGCTTCGAGGTAAAAATCAGTGACCATTCCACAATCATGGTGGTTCACATACATGGCTAACCCTAAAGACTACATCTTTCTAAAACCGGATAGCTTACTAAAATTAGGTTACAACTGCTTATTTATAACCTATTACCCAACTGGATTTGGGACTTCAAAATAACAACATAATTTGTAACAAACTTCTGTAGAAACAAACTTTTGCGGAAACAAAAAACGCAGATAACTTCTGCTACAATCAAGGTCCTTACTGATCTTTATCCTTAGCTTTTGGACCTCCACACATGCCTTCAAAATCACGCTACATAAGATGCATAATATTCCCAGAATATTCTGCACAATTGAAACAGAACTGTAACAAACTTAACAGTTTCTGTAGCGTGATGTCCTAATATCTGATGTCTCGACATCTCATATGACATGTTGTTCTAGATTTTGAAATTTTTCAACACAGCATGTTAAGGAAATCCAATAGGGCTTTTGCTGCATATATCCTATTGTACACTATAGTGTTGCTGCTTATTATTTGTTTTATTAAAATTTGGCCAATCCTTAAGTTCAAGGAACTTACAATCTCCCCTTTGGCAAATTTTAGCTAAAACAAATAAATACAATTACAAGCAAATACATTAAACAGCAACAACAGTTACAAATAAAAATTTACAATTGAAATGTGGTCTTCTGCTCACAACTTCAGATCTTGAGTTGTTTGGGATGTCTGAACATCCATCTTGACATCTTCCTTTCTTCATTGAGCCAACACCTGACGTGCGTGGTATAAGAAGGAAGAGACTCGGTGCTAGATTTGGAGTTGAAATACCTCCTGAGTAGCATAAGGATATAGCCTCATGTAACTCAGAACACGGGTCACAATTGTGTTCACTCCAACTTCGAGTAGGAGCAAAACTCAGAATACAAGTCAGAAAAGATTTTCAACCAAGGGTTTAATATTTGGTTTGGGACCTTCTATGAATATGCTCCTTTGTTTGTAGCAGCAGTAGAGAGACCAACAATAATAGTAACAGCAATACATTAATCCTTTCTCCCCCCTTTTAGCCAAAATTTGACAATGGGATACTACACAAAACCAGATCTAATTTCTTGATATCCATATTCTACTGAACTTCATTTGATCTGTTTTCACTTGTCTTGCTGTAGGAATAGAGGTTAGGGGGTCCTCTATAAATAGCACAGTTGAGGCTTATAAAATTTCAGTCTTTGTTTCTTGGTCAAGTTTTGGTCGAAGGACTGCACTAGAGACAAAATTGTACCATTCAACTAACCTTGACTGACTTTATTTGTTTTTGTCAGATTCCTTTGAGTTAGTTCCAACAAAATGCATGGGTTACTTCATCTTTGTATACCATGCAGGTGCATGTGATTGCCACCTCTTCTTTCACCAATCCAGATTGCTTCTTTTGAGATATTATACTTATGGTTTGACTGAATTCCTTTGATGGCTTCTTCTTGTCCATATCTTCACATGGATCTTAGACGTACTTATAGTTTGAATTTATTTTACTCTAATCTCCTGTTAGAGAGTAATGCTATTTATAATGATCATACTTTCTTCAACATCTAGACTCTTGATGTTCCAACATTCAGTGGGACATCCACACAGAGTCCATGTGACTTGGCTCTGAGAAAAGATCACTTCAACTTCATAGCAGTAGAAACTTCCTCTTTTTATCAGCTAATGAATAATCTCCCCCTTGACATTAGTTGGTCATCAAAATATATAATAGTTGCGCCTTCTTTAACAAACATATCCAATTGCACTAGACAAGGCAACTTTGACAATTGATAATTAATAATTAACAATAGACAATTTCTCTTCAATTTTCCAGTTCCTCTTCATATGGACAGTTGCTTCTTCAAATAGATTGTAGCTCCCTTTTGGATAGTTGCTACCTCTTAATATTAGACTTCTTATTTTTAGCTTCCAAGATAAAACTTTTCATGATGTTATAGCTTTTACTCTCCCTGAGTTATACAAATTAAGGACACTTTTGAAGCTGGTCCTACTAATACTTTAAGCATTCTTCATTCGGACTTGCCACAATTTCCAAATTAGGAATCCTTAGTTTGCTTGCTATACAAGTTTCAGATTTCCACACTCTGTACCTTGCAATAGAAGTAACTTCATAGTTAATCATGTATAACTAATTTTATGTCTTCAAAATATAATTCTGGACCTTATCACCTTTCTTCAATCTATGGTGTCTTCAACAGTTGTGATGTTACATCTTCATGTAGAACATTTTCTTCTATACATCACAGTCTTTATCTCTTTCTTAATTCAGATTTCCACATAGTTATCAAAAATATCCAGTTCCCATCAAGATATTTGACAACATCTTTATGCATCTCCTTAGTTGAATCAACTCTTCAAATAACATTGCCACACATCCTTGACTTGTGAAGATAACAATGAAGTACTTAGTAGGCCATGAATTCTTCATACAAATACTCAGCTCCCAATAGAGTATATGAAATTTACATTCAGGTTGTACATCTAATAAGTACTTAGTCTCCCGTCAAAGTACCTACTAGTTAGTTAGTTAGAATTAACTACTCACACTCGATTATTCTGACTGATTACATCTTCACACTTACTTCTACTTTCAGGCAATCTATCTACATTCAAAATTGAAGTCATTAAGATGATGTTTTGACATCTAATACAACATCATCCATTATGGTTCTGGGGTAACATCCATAATTCCTTATTCATAACACTTTGGGGGGAACACGAGAAGCACTGCAACTGTCAACTTTACATCTATAACAATTCACATATCAAGGAAAAATGTGATCCATATCTCAATAGACTTTTCTTCAGACTTTCACTTCTGATTTTGAGATGATGGATGCCATAGTCTGTACCTATGGAGGAGATTCCTTTAACTAGGTTTTTGGAAGAGACTTCATTATGGTATGACACAGAAATATTCAGATTCTTCACTACAATCTGAATTCCTTGATTCTTATTGACAATACCCTTACATGAAAATATTTAGGGTAGTCAACATTCATGATCATATTTGACTATGGTTGAGGCATAGTATTCAGCTCCACAATTTGTTCTATGGTCATGCATAAAACTCCACATATTTGGTTCCTTTGATCAGAAGGATGTACCGGATATAAGCTCATCTTGATATCACATAATGGGATTGAGGGGTATACCTTTATGTGTCTCTTATTTGCACTGAGCTTGACTTCTATACTCCCAAAAGCTTGGGTCAGAAATAAACTGACATCTAGAGTATAAGAGCTTGTTGATTGTGTCATGATCAACTAATAAGCAGATGTCTCCTCTTCCAGATCAGGAGGAGGTTCCAAACATATGTACTCACACTACATTTGTTTAGCACCTAGAACATCTGTTCTTCAACTGGTAGTTGCATACCAGTAATAATGTCCTAACATCCTATAGAGAATTTGTTCCATCTCCTGAGAACACATCATCCTTGATATTCTTCAAGGTGTTCAAACTTGCAGATTTATATGAGGATCATTGATCAATTGATACTCATCAACTCCATTAATATATGCCTTTATGAGTGGACTTGAGGAATATCTCAAGTATCTTTGACACTTTTAATATATTTCTAATAATTTGCCAAATATTATGTTGATAAATTAACCCTAGGATCATTCTCTTACTATAGGGGTTGTATTAGAGGCTATGCAACGGAATATAGCCATACCTCAAGAGAATGTACACAAGCTTACTGAAGGCTAAGAAAACACTTAGAAGGGGGGTTGAATAAGTTTTTCCTCTTTTAATTTTCCTTTACGTAGAAACAAACTAAACACACAATTATTTTTATCCTGGTTTGTTTGAAACTCAAACTACTCTAGTCCACCCACCAAGGTGATTTCGCCTTTCTCAACGAGGACTTAATTCACTATAATCAGAATTGATTACAATTTCACAACCAACTGTTGTGACAAACAAACAATGCACAAGCCAACTGCAAGTGACTAACACCTCCAAGACTCTTTAGTCCTAGCCCTCTTGAGAAATTTGACCCAACTGGTCTCTCAAGGAACAATTTCAAATCAAAGTTGTTTAAATTTGTTTAAAAGATTTATCACAGTTGATGTTTTACCACAAGTTTAAGCTCAAAATAATAAAACTCAAAGTGTTTCTATGTTCAACTTTTGTTCAGCGTAAGTTTACAATAATAGACGTTAGTTTTTCCTTTAAAAACTTGAACTTATATATAGCTGCTGAATCAGTCTGTTGCGTGTCTTGAGTGAAGAGAATGTAATTAATGTTGTTTGTCTGCTTGTACTTTGTGTTTTCAATGACCTCGAACTTTGTCCCACTTGAGTACTAAAGTCGTCTTAGCCTCAGTAGAGTAACGGTACTATAGCAGAACTTGTCTTAGAACATGACGTCTTAATAACTTATTTCTTTATCTTATGTAAGCCTTTGTTATCTTATCTTCTATCAGAGGTTGCTTAAGCTTTTCTCTTATCAGAGGTTGTGCTTGCATGCTTATTTAAGAAGTTTCTTTCAACTTGCGTGTTCAGAAGTTTTTTTTATCTTCTAAACTTCTAATTCTTTTTCTGCTCAATATAATTTGATATTTCACTTTTCTAGAGTGCTTGAGTTAGAACATCATCTGAAATGAAAATAATACTTATCAGAGTATCATATTTACTATACAAAATTGTTTTACCTGTTATCATCAAAACTCTAAGATATGATTAGAACCAAACTATGTTCTAACAATCTCCCTTTTTATGATGACAAAAACGCTTATATTTTGATTGAAATTTTTGTATAAATGTGAAAAAGAAATCTCCTAGATAGATAATCTCCCCCTAAGATAGTTAATCTCCCCCTGAGATAAATACTAGAAAAGAATAAATGCAAGGTAGAATTTCCCGAGTTTGTTCTTTTCTTTCGTAGTTTGTATCTGCACTTTCATTTCGTAGCTGGATTTTACTTCCGATTTTTCTTCCGTAGCTTAGATATTTCGCACACCCTCTCGAAGCATATACACTTTATATTTTGTTAGAAATGTTTGACACTTAGTCCCAATAACTACTATATTTAATCAGATCAAAATCACAGTTTCTCCCCCTTTTTGTCATAATACAAAAACATTAAAAATAATGCAAAAAGTTTAAAAGACGAACCAAAGTATTTTTAAAAATGATGCAAAAAAAAACATGGTTACAGAGGTTTCAAAACAAAAACAAGAACAACAAAAAAAGTTAAAAACATATGCACAGAAGTTTTAAGGAGATTGGGACGAAGGTTGACATGAGACTAGGGATAGATGAAGATTCTCGATTTCATTAGAGGATTCTTATTCCTTCATCATCCAAGATTTGATCTCTTTTTTTGTCTCGTCTTGCTTGTCCAAACGTTTACCCACAACTTCATTTTCCTTCTTTAATTCCTTCAGAGTTTCCATTACAACAGAAGTTGGAGTAGCAACTTCAGTAGAAGCAGCCTTAGAAGACGAACCATCAGCTCTAGGACAGAAGGCACTTGAGAAAAGGGTGTCAAGATCAACCATTAGTGTTGGTACCTTCTTACGAGTATCTCTGGGACGGAAAATAGGTGGATGATACAGAACCAATGCTACAGAGTTTGGATCATCAACTTCTGATTCAAAAGATTCATCATTAGAAATATCTATTCGGTCAGCAGGTGGTTGCCAAGAAACATTGTCAAGTTGCAGTCGAGGCTTCTCGTTCCAAATACTGTAAACTATTGTCTTCAGACCATTCAAAAACTCATCAAATTTCTCATGAACATGAGAGTAGCATATATCTTTGAGTTTGAGGGGTTCAACATTGAATCTCCTTCTGAAAGTTCTCCACTGATCAGTTGATGCAGCTGGATTCAGGTTATTGGCACAATCTTTCTTTAGCAGTTCTATCCAACCTTGCATTTTTTATTCAAACTTCTGCAAAAGTATACTAAAATTTGTGTGAACATCTTTATTTTTGGGTAGTGATTTAAGATCAACTACAGTCCTCAGAAAGTCATATGTGTGATGGTTTAGAGGTTCTGGAGTGGAAGGTAAGTTTTATGGGGATGGTGAATTTGGTGGGGAAGGTGTAGGTTCAGAGGTTGGATTGACAATAGTTTCTGGAGAGTGAGGAGGTGGAAGTTCTTTAAATATGGTGGTTTGGTCAGGTGGAGGTTCTGGAGAGTTAGATGGTGCAAGTTCTGGAGAGAAAGTGGATTGTGGAAGTTCTGGAGAATTTGGAGTGATGGTAGGTTCAGAGAATGAAGTGGGAATTTGTTGTGGAGACTTAGGCACTGAAAAATATTTGTTGATGGTATAGAGACATAAGGGAATTTAGTGGTCATAGGAACATTTATGCCTGGGATTCTCCAAGATCCATCATACCATTCAGTGGATTTTGGTGACAGTGGTCGTACGAGGAATGTTGGAATTGTTTTTGGAAGTGGTGTTTGAGGTGGTGTTTCAGAAGAAATGTTTGGATTTGTTTCGTAGAGCGTAAGAATTTCCTCGCCGAGGACTAGATGGTGTGATGATTGATGATTGTGTTTGAGTGGTGTGTGGTTGAACTTCTATGGTTGGAACATCAAAGTTATCTATGTCAGATAACACTTGAGAAATTTGAGGATGGATTTCTTGAAGTTCTGGGGAAGTGGTAAGGTCAATATGTACTTCTATGTTACCTAGATTTTGTGGTGCATAAGGGTTAAGTTTGTTTGGTGTGAGTAATTGTTACTATATTCTCGTAGTTTTCAATGTAAATGGGTCAAGATGTACCGTGGTCTCTTCCTTCTTATGAGTCTTGTAGGGTCTTGTAAAAGTACCTCTCCATCCGCCTTTCTTCTTCATTTTCTTGACTAGACTTGTGAACTTCTACCTGAAGCCAAGTCGATCAATAGGAATGCCCTTCTTTTGCATCTTCTGATGTATTCTTTAATAGTTTCAAAGATGATCACCGCGTTGAATGAAGGAAAATTGTTCAAACGAACTCTCCTCTTCTGGACATCTCCCCATACGTATGGAGTGGGTTCAACCAGAAGTTTATCAATAATCTTCCTTTTCACGAGATTCTTCCCAGTCAGAGGTTTTCCACAAATAGGATCCAATTCTCCGCATTGGCATCCTCTAGATACGCTATCAGACCATTCTCGGTCAGAATATCTGATATTAGTCTAGATAGAGGGATCCAATTTCTTTTGGCCTTTGGATTTTTGGTTCTAGCTTCTTCTCTTGTTTCTTTCACATGTAACCACAGATGGCTGAATAGAAGATAGAGCAGATCAATTTTGATGTTGTTTCCAAGACAGAACAGAAGGTATTGTTGGTCTGCATTGATGTAGTTAGGAGAACTTATTTCCTTTCTATGATGAATACAACTGTGAATAATCTTCGCCCAGATCTTGTACTGGTCCTTCAAGTCTTTAATATTGTTGGAGGCTCTTCTAGAAGTGAAGATTTCAGCATAAACTAGAGACATGTCAATACGTCCTTCTGGGACACCTATAGCTCCTTCTCCTTCAAGATCTAGCAAAGTTCTGATGAGGTTTTCTGTGATTGAAATTTCTTTACCCATAATGAAAGACATAATAGCTTTGGGGGGTAACAATGGCGTGTGAAGCCAAAATTCTTTAACTAAGTGTGGGAAAACAGGCCCAATCAGTATGTCAAAGAATTGTGTCCACCCTTGAAATTCCATCGCTGGGAACAGATTAAACCTATTATCCCTCAAATTTTCCAAATCAATAAACATTTCACAAACAACTTCTAAGCTATCAGTAGAAATTAGTGTCGTTCTCTATGGAGTGATGTACTGGCCTGATTGTTGGGGGTTGGTTGTTGTAACAGAGGGTTGAGGATTTTTTGTAGCAGTGGTATCTGGCTGAGAGATTGAAGATGAAGCCATTGTTGAGTTTCTAGGTTTAGGGTTTTTGAATAGAGAGAAGAGAGTGCAGAAATGCATAAACTTTCAAAGATGAAGAGAGTGAAAAGTGAAAGAAGAATTTTGAAAGGGTATTTATAGAGAGAATGAATGCAGTTTAGAAATTAATTTGAACTTAAAAAATAATTAAAAACAAAAGTTAATCATCACACGCATTTAATAGCATATTACATTTTGAGGGACTTTGTGTGATTTGATAAGATTGGAACAGTTACCTAGGGACGACGTGTCAATAGCTTGCACGCATGCGTGACCTTTCAGAAGTTTTGAACACGTGTTCAACTTCTAGGTTAAAAGCGTTACAATTGTTTGATATAATGAACTTCTAACCATATTTGTAATGAAACATTTAGAAGATATTTCTGAACTTCTAGATATGGTTTCTAATTTAACTTCTCTTCTAACTTTTGAAGAGATGTTAACTAGAATATTCATTTAAGAACAGAACTTCTGATAATAACAATAATGATAAACACAATTTCATTTAGGACAAAATTCCATACTAATATTCTTTAGAATGAATTTAAATCTATCTTCAGAAAGAGGTTTGGTAAAAATATCATCCCATTGATGGTCTTTGTCAACAAAATTTAAAGTTAAAACACCTTTCTGAATATAGTCCCTTATGAAATGATGCTTAATTTCTATATGTTTTACCTTAGAATGAAAAATAAGATTTTTAGATAAACATATAGCAGAAGTATTATCACAGAGGATAGGAATGTAACGCTCATAGAGGTGATAATCTTCTAGTTCTCTTTTCATCCAGAGCATCTGAGTGCTACAGCCTACAGCAGCTACATACTCTGCCTCCGTTGTTGATAGTGCAATTGTGGCATATTTCTTGTTGTACCAGGACATCAAGTTGTTACCCAGAAACTGACAGCTTCCAGAGGTGCTCTTACGTTCTACTTTATCTCCAGCAAAATCAGCATCACAATAGCCTACTAATTTAAAATCTTTAGATCTTTTGTAAAATTGTCCAACATTAGTAGTACCTTTCAGATACCTCATAATTCTCTTAATAGCAGTTAAGTGAGATTCTCTAGGATCTAATTGGAATCTTACATATAAACAAACACTAAATAGATTATCTGGCCTAGAAGCAGTTAGGTAAAGAAGAGATCCAATCACCTCTATAGAGCTTCTGGTCTACTTTCTTACTTACCTCATCTTTTCCAAGAATGCAAGTAGGATGTATTGGAGTTTTTGCTTTTTTACTTTCAGACAACTGGAATTTCTTCAGAAGTTCTTTAACATACTTTGTTTGATGTATATAAGTACCTTCTGGAGTCTGATTTATTTGAATTCCCAGAAAGAATTTGAGTTCTCCCATCATGCTCATTTCAAATTCTTCCTGCATAGACTTAGCAAATTCTCTTCCAAGAGATACATTAGATGTTCCAAAAATAATATCATCTACATAAATTTGACAAATCAGAATATAATTTTTAAATGTTTTTCGAAACAAGGTTGTGTCCACTTTTCCTCTGGTGAAGTCCTTTTCTAAAAGAAAATTACTTAAACATTCATACCAAGCTCTGGGAGCTTGTTTTAAACCATATAAATATTTTTTCAATTTAAAGACATGTTCAGGGAATTTTGAATCTTCAAAACCAGGAGGTTGACGGACATAAACTTCTTCTTCTATGTAACCATTTAAAAATGCACTCTTAACATCCATTTGATATAGAGTGATGTTATTTTGAACAGCAAAAGAAATTAACAATATAATAGATTCTAACCTAGCGAGTTGGGCAAAGGTTTCACTATAATCAATTCCTTCTTGTTGACTATAACCTTGTGCAACCAGTTGTGCCTTGTTTCTGACAACTTCTCCTTGCTCATTTAGCTTGTTTCTGAATACCCACTTGGTTCCAATGATATTGAATCCTTTAGGTCTTAGAACTAGATCCCATACATCATTTTTGGTGAATTGATTAAGTTATTCTTGCATAGCTATCATCCAATCACTGTCCTGAAGAGCTTTATCTATTGAGGTTGGTTCAATCAGAGACACTAATCCAAACGGTGATTCTTCCTTGTTTTTTAGAGAGGATCTTGTTCTTATGGGATCATGTTTCTTTCCTATAATCACATCTTCTGAATGTGCTGAAGTGATTCTGGAAAATCTTTTCTATGAGGGTTCTTCAGAAATTCTTAAGTTGTCCAGAGCATTGTCAATGGGGGGATCTTCTGAGTTTTCTTCAGATTATTCAGAGTTTGTCAACAGAACTTCTCTACTTGCAGAATTTTCAATCTACTTTGGATTTTGATGGCCAATTTTGTCATCAAATCTTACTTTAGTGATTCTTCAACAATCAGAGTTTCTATATTGTACACTCTATATACTTTTGAGCGTTCAGAGTATCTAAGTAGAATACACTTTTGAGCTTTAGATTCAAACTTGTTCAGATGATCTTTAGTATTTAGAATATAGCAAGTACATCCAAATGATGGAAATATGAAATGTTGGGTTTTCTGTTCTTCCACAATTCATAGGGAGTCTTTTCAAGAATAGGTCTTATAGAGACCCTATTTTGAATATAACATGTTGTATTCACTGCTTCTTCCTAGAAGTGTTTAGCCATATTAGTTTCATTGATCATGGTTCTGGCCATTTCTTGCAATGTTCTATTCTTTTGTTTTACAACTCCATTTTGTTGGGGAGTTCTAGAACAAGAGAAATCATGAGAAATGCCATTTTCTTTCTAATATTTTTCAAAAAAGTGGTTTTCAAATTCTCCACCATGATCACTTCTAACCTTTATGATCCTAAACTCTTTTTCATTTTGAACTTGGTTACAGAAGTCAAAGAAAACAGAATGTGACTCATCCTCGTGTTTTAAGAACTTAACCCATGTCCACTTGTTGTAGTCATCTACTATAAGCAATCCATACTTCTTACTGTGATACGGTGAACTGACTTTTTAGTGTTTGTATCGCAAATGTGCGGATAGCAAGAGTCGCCACCGACTTTTATTTTTATCCAATTAAGGGAAGGTAAAAGTACAGAAAAAGACCTTCGTTAGATTCTGAGTACGGGAGAATGGTTATGAAAAGGGAAGGTATTAGCACCCCTTTCCATCCGTAGTTATCTACGGGCTCTTAGTTGCTCTTAGATCACTTTAGAAATTGCTTTCTGTGTGTTTGACAAAAATGTTTTGAAAAAGGCATTTCGCTTTGACTTTGTAATGATTCATCTAGGAATGTATACAAAGTGTTCGGAAATGTTTCGTTTTGAAAAGAGTTTGAACTTTGAAAAAAGTGTGAGGTGTGAAAAGTATTTTGATAGAGCAAGCAACTAAAAGTCTTATTACCTACTCAAAAGTGGTCGTTTTCGTGTTATTTTACGTTCCTTTAGAATAGCGCTATCCATACCATTAGTTGGTAAGTCCCATTCGTTGGATGTAGCGACATTCAAGGACATCGGATGGTCATAGAAAGCAACTTGTAGGAAGTATCCTAGCACATTCGAAGGACTATCATCATTTTCGTAGGCAACAATCGAGGGTCAAGATCATGTATTCGAGGCGACATCGTGGGTCTTATGATCTTTGTATCGGGACTATGATGATTTGTTTGGAAGGCAACGGTGCTAGAATACTCTACGCTCGAGGGACTGACCATTTTGAATTGTAAGCAACAGAGAGAATTACCCTAAGGGGTATGTGAAAAGAGTGTGTTGAATTATATTTTATCTTGAAAATTAGTGAGCTATGTCAATTTTTATCTTGCCATACACGCCTAGTTACTAGCAATTTATAAGGTGCGGAAATTAAATGCGGAATGAGTGCGGAAAGGTAAATGTCCCACGCTATTACATGGCTTTGGGGAAGATACATAATTTAAACTTCGGGAAAATAAAACCTAATTTAAACTATTACATCCCAAACAGTTACATTATTGGAAAAAAATGAAACGTGAAGAAACGCCTCAATGGAATAACCGTGAAACGATAAGAGAAATCTGAAAATATGATGAAATCGAAATAAGAGAAAAATGTTAGAAAAATGCAAATTTTTAATTGGAAAAAATATGACATGCTGGAAATAACATAAATATGCTAAAATAATTTTTGGATTTTTGGATGCAATTTAATAATTAAAATGAATTAAAAGTGATTTAAATGCAAAATTATGAATAAAAATAAATATGCATGCAAAATTGTATTTTTAATTTTATAAATTAAATAAAGATTTTCTGAAATAATGTAAAAAGAAAAATAATTTTGATGATTTTTAATGCAGAATAAAAATATGAAAAGAAATTAAAATAATATGAAAATATTAAATAAATTAGAAAATAGGAAAATATTGAAATATGAAAGTTTGGGAAAGAAAAAGCAAAACCGGTGCCAGAGGGATCGAACCCATGACCAGAGGAGATTCAGAAGTGAAGCGCTTTAACCACTAGACCATGTGACATCGGTGTTTTGAAAGGTGAAACAATTGCATATCAATGATGACGCCATGGATGTTTGAAAATCAAAGTCGCGACGCTGCGGGTCCAGATGATCGAGAGCGAATCGAATGTGCCATCGCGCCACGAAGCCACGCCCGCTCAAGTTAGTTGACCCACGCCGAGCCCTAGCCTGGTCGTCTTCCACGATCGTAATCTCCAAACCCGCAAAATACGCGAATCAAAGCAAAA
Source organism: Vicia sativa (assembly GCA_021764765.1). NCBI lineage: Eukaryota > Viridiplantae > Streptophyta > Magnoliopsida > Fabales > Fabaceae > Vicia > Vicia sativa. The sequence goes on along the minus strand of CM038795.1, from coordinate 26,145,812 downwards.
GAAAGACCTAGTCTACCTAATTCGACCCTCCCGAATTCAATGGTGGCATCGTTTCGACCGAATCGGCCTCGATAGGCCGGTTCAAGCTCGATTCCTAACTCTAACAATGGCAACACGATTCCGACGCTCCAACTACGAACGATTGCCCGTGATCCGTCCTTAGCATCTCATGAACACATTAAAGCATTAGAACCATTAAAACACGCAGATAATAAAATGCAAAATCAAAAAGTTTTGAATGTGTATGTATATGCATCGATTCGTTTGTTTTAATCCTTGTTTTGATGCAAACTTACTCATACTTACCTCTAGAGCACGATTGGATGGTTGAGAGAGGTTAAAAGTAGCTGAAAATAAAACTCGAATTTTCAAGTTTCTTGAAAATTTGGCAAAATAAGGGTTTGCTTGAGCTAGGTTTTCGTCCTGTGGCTTGGCATAATCAGAGTATTTAGAGCAATTTGGAGAGAAAAAGAGAAAAAGATTCATCAATCAATGTGCAATATTTTCCATTTAAAACAAATCAAATTCTTGAAAAAAATTTGATTTTCCTTCCATGTAAGAGGCTAGTACGATTGGTAAGGATTATGGCTATTGGACTTCAAGGAAGATATAAATCCAACTTTTTGAAAAATCTTATTTTTATATGATTTAATTTTTGAATTAAATGTTTTAAAATTCAAATATAAATCATAAAATAGAAAATTACCATAAGCATTTATGGGTCAAAAATCATGTCATGAACAAGTTTGGATCAAAAGATTTAGGCCCATTTGGAAAATTTTGCATTTTGACCAAATGTCTCTTTGTGCAATTGTTCAAAATTGCCCAACTTCTGAATAGTGTATCTTGCTCAATTTTCCACATTTTTGAGTGTTCTTGGACTTTTGGAAAGCTCTAAGAGTCCTCTAACCAACCTTTTGGTCTCATCTCAATTGGAGTTTCCATGCTCAATATATCTTCAAAACAAAAGTTGACTTTTGTTGACTTTGAAAATGACTGAATGTTTTGAGCCATACTCTCAAATGAAGCATTTTTGACATTCTTGTGAGACATGAAGTTGTAGAGAATTGAATTTCCTTCAAAACAAGAGGTGGTGAAAAATTTTGAGAAAGTATGAGAAAGTGATCAACCAAAGTTCGCTTGACTTTTCATCTAGAAACCCTAATTTAGAAAGTTTGATTTTGAGCAAATCTTGAGTTTTCTTGATGAATCATGATCAACCCTTGATCAAATGATGAATGTAACTTCAAAATGAGGATGTTGACCAAAAATATGAAGTTTGACTGTATGTTGACCACAGTTGACTTTTTGTCCAATACAACTGATTTTCAACCATCTGAGCAATTGTCTGAGGAAACTTGACTTGTAAGGCTTGAAACTTGACATGGAGAATCTTTGAAGCATATGAGGAGGCATGAAGACCATTGGAGATGTTGGGTCCATCTTGACTGAGAATTACCAAACCCTAGTTTGTTGATTGTCTAGAGAGAGTTTGTCCGATCAACTCGAGGAATCCTTGAGTATGGATGTATGAAATATCTTGAGAGGATGGAGGAAAATTTGGGTATGACAGCTCCCCTGTTCAATCTTCTTGTACTGGAAGGGTTAGATTGACACGCCTGTCTTTCGTGACCTGAAGGTAGAAGATGATTGAACACTCGAGTACACCTGAAAATTTGCACTCGCTGTTGGTGGATGATGCGGGAATGGGCTTACAGATGCCATTTGGAGAAGTCGGATACCGGGGATGAGTCGTGACGCTAGACTCGAGAATGTCGATAGGAGAATTGACGGGATGGGCTTAAGATGCCATCCGAAAGATCGATTGGGAGTGAGCCGACGCTAGCTCGTAGATGTTCTTGATAGTGGAAGGATGGAGATGGGCTTAAGATGCCATCCGGAGGGAGTCGTATGTTAGACTTCGTGCTCATTTTTGAATGAAGTTATTGGTTTGTATTGATTTTTAACCAAATATGCAGCATTCTGAAAGTGGAGAAATGTTGACAAGTAGTCGGAGATGGGCTTAAGATGCCATCCAAGGCAACTGAGTCGCACGCCGCATCAGAGTTGCGTTGATAATAAGAAGGGATTCAGAATAGATCTTCGTGCTGATTACTCTGAGGGGAATAGTAGTTGCCAAAAATGTGGATAGCTTCCCTGTTGTGCATCGGGTGTTGATCCATTGCCTGTTATCGGAGGATAACTAGGGCGTCTTCGATAGTTTTCCTGCCGTTCGGGGCTTAACTGACCAACCGTCGAGGACAACCAGGTGGTCTTTCGTGATAGTTTTCCGCCGATTCGGCTTAATCGACCAACGTTTGAGGACAAACCAGGCGGTCTTCGATAGTTTTCCGTCGGCTGGGGCTTAATCCTGGACCAGTTGTCGGAAGTGACTTTCACCTGTTTTTGAAAAAACAAGAGAAACTTTGATAGAATATTTGTTAGTCTTATGCAAAGTATGATGCATGACAATGTATATGAATGACATATGCATGAATTATGACTTTATGAGTAATGTATGAATGATAGATGTTGTGGTATTTCAAAACATATCCATCTTGAAGAAGATGCGGATGTTCTGCTTGAGGATTTCTGACTTCTGCTTGGGGATTTGGGTAGGTGAGAACCCCGCTTTTGAAGGAGAAGAAAGATATCCTGGATTCCTCCGATGCACTATCTGACCAAGTCTTGGGCCTAGATATTGTTGAGGAAGGTAGAGATTTGAGAAGCTCGTTGTTGGAGATCTCATATATAGACCCTGCTGAGGAGAGTCTGGGAGGCAATTTGTTGGGGATCTTGCATGTAGATCCCGTTGGAGGAATTAGGAGGCGCCTAATGGGATTCTGAAAGGATCTCACCGAGAGCATTTGATGGTTGCCGGAGACCGGTCAGTCTCTGGAATCTCTGACCGGGAATAGGAGATGTAGATTTTCTCTGTACTATCTGACCAAGTCTCGAGTCCGATACCGCTGGAGAAAAGGGAATTATGAGAGATATCCGCGGGATAAACCTCTAGTCGGGATGAAGTGTTACTGCTCGAGATCGATGTAACATTTCTCAGTTGAGTGGAATCACTGCTCAGGATTAACATATACCCGCTGGAGGTTTATTGAGGACACCTCCGGGGAATGCTTGTGACCTTCGTCATCATCTCAATTCCTAGAGTCTGTAATTACTTTGTATGCCTTTTCGATGTTTGTGATTAGATTCTTATTGTCAAATGCGATAGTCATTCAAACAAACGTTGGACTTATTGCAAACGACAACAACAAAATTGTAAAGAGAAAGAAGCTTATGCTTATTTGAAAGGTGGCGATGGCCAAGTAGTTTGTACACAAGAAAGGTAAAAAGCTATGAAACAATCTCGTTAAGTTCCAACTATGCTAGTACTCATATATTTCATATCTCATCTCCTTGCTGTCAGAGAAAGTGAGTAGATCGATTCGCCATTTGAATCTTGAATGTATAGTAGTCTAAAGCAGTGATCCGAAGAGACATAGTCGACGCTTAAATCCCTAACTTTTGCTCTAGACCTTTCGGTTTTCACCAACGATACCTTTTTGCCCAAGCCGCCTTTTCGGTTTTCGACTTGCCGGTGTACATGTTTTGTATATATCCTTAACTTTGCCCAACCTTTTGTTCGCCAGATGCCCTTATTTTTGCCTAGGTCACCGACCTAGCGGTCTCTTTCATGCGTAGTATTTTTGACTATGTCTCGGCTCGTGTGGGAAGTCTTCACCATCCATGGTGCTAAGTATCATAGTCACTGAAAACATCTTTTGACTACAAATGGTCCCTCAGGTGGGAGTCCATTTGCCCCGGATCACCTTGTGGAAGAATGATGCGCTGACTACTAGATCACCGACTTGGTAGACTCGGTGCTTGACCTTCTTGTTAAATGCTCGATCATTCGTTTCTCGATAACGTCCATGGCAAATGGACGCGAGTCGCTTTCATCAATCAAATTAATCCGTCAAGGCGAGTCCGAACCCAATCGCCGCCTTAACTCGCATCCTCGGAGGACTCGTCGAGGGTATCTCGAACTCGGGGTAGACGGCTTCCATACCGTGATAAAGAGAGAAGGGGTTGCCCCTGTCGATGTTCATGCCAGTGCGATAACCATGAAGAGCAAATGGTAACATCTCATGCCAATCTTTGTAAGTCACCGCATCTTCTCAGATAATCTTCTTAATGTTCTTGTTGGCGGCTTCCATCGCGCCATTCATCTTAGGCCGATATGAGAAGAATTGTGATGTTTGATCTTGAACTCGCTGCAGAGTTCGTGATCATCTTGTTGTTGAGATTAGAGCCGTTATCCGTGATAATCCTTTCGGGAGTGCCATACCGATGATAAGATTATGCTTGATGAATCGAGCCACAACATTCTTGGTAACATGCGAACGAGGCTGCTCTACCCACTTGGTGAAATAGTCAATTGCCACAAGGATGAAACGATGTCCATTGGAAGTCGTGGGCTTGATTTCCGATCATGTCAATGCCCCACATTGCAAAAGGCCAAGGAGAAGTTAAAACATCTCAGAGGTACGGAGGTACGGTACTTTGTCCGCATAACCGCATTTGTGACAAGATCGAGCTAAGGTGACAATCGCCCATGGTGGACCAATAGTAACTCGTTCTCAAAATCTTCTTAGCCATGGTGTCCACCGGAGGGTACCAAATGCCTTCGTAACTCTTCCATGATACGATTGCTGTTTTCTGATCTACAGCGGAGTAAGCACAAGTCGTGGTTGCGCTTTGTATAAGATGTCATAAGGAAGAATTTGATGCAAATCTTCTCATGAACTTCTTATCATTGATGATGCCCTCATGGATATTCCCGAGTCTCAAGATACCTCTTCACGCAGTACCAAGGTTTCTCTTCAGTATCAAGCTCATAACAATATGCCGTTCGCCAAACTCTCAATGATGATCCGGGAGCCTCGTTGTCCCATCCGACTTGAACATAGATGACATAGTAGCTAATGCGTCCGCCAACCGATTCTCTTCTCGTGAAATGATCAAAAGTAATCTCTTCAAGTAGGGATCAAACTCAGAACATGCTCTCGATACGGAATGAGATTTGGATGTCGATCCCACTCGCCTTAATCCGACCGATCACTAAAGCCGAGTCTCCATATACTTGCAAGAACTTGATTCTTAAGTCAATAGCAGCCTTTGATACCCATGATGCACGCCTCATATTCGCCATGTTGTTCGTGCAACTGAAACATAATCTGGCGTGAAAGGCGATGTCCCACTGTAGGGATGTAATGATGGCGCCAATGCCATTGCCAAGTGCGCTTGAGGCTCCATCAAGACCATGGTCCATCGGGATCCTTGTTCGTCCTTCGTCCGGCCTCGGTTCTTCACAATCAGAATTAGTAAAACATCTTCATCTGGAAATTGAACCGCATAGACCGATAGTCATCTACGGCTTGATGAGCCAAATGATCGCCACTACACTTCCTTTGATCGCTCGAGAAGTGTGTACCGATGTCATTCGGTCAAGATCATTTGCCATCTTGCTATTCTTCCCAGAGAGTGGTTTCTCAAATATGTATTTTATCGGATCCATCTTTGAAATCAATAAGGTAGTGAGTCAACATATACGCCTTAGTCGGCGAGCAGCCCAAGCAAAGCGCTGCAAGTTTTCTGTTGAGTATCTTGTTTCACACGGTAAACTTTTGCTAAGGTAGTATATTGCATGCTCTTTTCGACCTGACTCGCCATGTTGCCCCAACACACACCCCATTGAATTCTCTAACACCGCCAAGTACATGATAAGAGGTCTTCCTTCGGCAAAGCGGCATCGATGGGAGGATTCTGTAGGTACCCTTGATTTTGTCAAAAGCGATCCGCAATCGCCGCTCCATTCCACTACTTGATCTTTCTTAAGTAACTTGAAGATTGGCTCACAAGTAGCGTTAGGTGTGCAATGAATCGCAATGTAATTCAATCGGCCCAAGAAACCTCCTGACTTCCTTCTCGTGCGGGAGCTGGCATCTCTTGAATAGCTTTAACCTTGGCGGGGTCAACTTCAATACCTTTTCCACTGACAACACACCCTAGGAGTTTTCTGGATCTGACTCCAAAGGTGCACTTGTTAGGATTAAGTCTTAGTCTGTACTTCTTCAATCACAACAGTTTCTGCAAATGATCAAGATGTTCTTCTTTAGTCTGTGATCGAGCTATCATGTCATCGACGTAGACCTCTATCTCGTGATGAATCATGTCATGAAATAATGTCACCATAGCACGCCGATAAGTGGCACCTGGTTTTCATCCGAACGGCATAACCTTGTAGCAGAAAGTGCCCCACTGTATAACAAAAGTAGTCTTCTCCATGTCTTCGGGAGCCATTTTGATCTGATTGTAACTGGAGAAACCATCCATGAAGGAGAAAACTTTATGCTGAGCGGTGTTGTCAACCAGAACATCAATATGAGGAAGTGGGAAATCATCTTTCGACTCGCTTTGTTCGCATCTCGTAATCCACACATTCGCATTCTTTGCCATCCTTCTTAGGTACGGTACCACATTTGCAACCCACTGTGGATAGGAAGTAATGCTAAGAAACCGGCGTTGAACTGCTTCATAACTTCGGCTTTGATTTTCTCTGACATTTCAGACGACGCGACGAACCTTCGTTTCACCGAGAAAACCTTCTTTTGCTCAATCGTGTACCACAATATCAATGTCCAACCCTGGCATGTCTTCATGACCAAGCAAAACCTCAATATAGTCTCGTAGCATCTGAACCAACCTCTTTAACACTGTTCTCAAGACCCGCTCCTATCTTGATCTCTTTCTGTCTTCGTCAAGACTCCAAATTCACAACCTCAATTTGCTCTTCGTGGTGGCTGATAACTCGCTTCTTGCTGTAGCAACGCAAGTTCTCCTGCACTTCACAATCTTCCTCACTTTCGTCTTCGGCTTGGTAGATCGGATTATCAAGTCATATTTAGCAATAGCATAGCTGTTATTAACTAGATTCGAGTGATTCTGCAGTTGTATCACGTGGTGTGTAAGAAACACATAGCTTTTGAAGGGTGATAAAGTAAAGAAAGAAAACAAACAATTGAATGCAAAAGTCCAACGAATTTATTGAATGAAACGCGCAAACAACAGATAATAACCTCGCAACGAGCCATGATGCCCCGCAAGGCACTAGGCTTTCAAAGTTTATTGTTCAAAACATAAAGAAATACGAAAAGCAAAACAAAACAAGAGCAATTACCCCGACTAAAGGAGATTGGTATGACGTCAACCTTCCAATTGCCGAGCCCATGATCCGAGTTGAGAAGATCCATTTGCTGGATGTCAAGTCGTTGTCACGCCTCTAGCATGGATTCCACCTGCTGATGCGGAGGAAGTTGGCCGGCACGCTCGCGGCGTATCATCTTCCGACCTTGATGGTGAAGCCTAAACCAGCCTTGTCGGATTTGAAAGGGAGATCAGGAGTCGCCCCAAATAGTACTACCTTCTTCTTCAAAGAATTTTGAGCATCCTTCAATGAGGACATCCTAGGTGAGTCTTAACAATCTCAGATGACAGAGAGTCACCAGTGACTCGGGCATTGTTTCAAAAGCTTGACAGGAGTCTCAAAGAATTCACCCTCCACCTCGAGGTATCGGAATGATTGTAGATGATCGACCATATATTCTTCTTCACATACCGTGACAACTTTCCCTTTCACCGGGTAATTTCAACTTGATGTAGGGTAGAGGTACGGTTCGCCCCATGTATCCAAGGGCGCCCAAGTAAGAATAAGCCGGACGGATGTCCATGACAAAGAAAGTGGAGTCAAAAGTCCGGAACCGACTTTGATGCATGTAGAGTGAGCTCTCCAAGCATCGCTCGCTTAGAACCATCAAAAGCTCTCACAATTATGTCACGGGTCTCGTAACCAACCCTTCGACATCAAGTCGATCAAAAGCGCCTTCGTAAGATATTCAGAGCGTAACCGTGTCAACCAAAACATGAGATAATGTAACTTTTGCATTCCATGTAGATGTGCAAGGCTTGTTGTGTTTCTTTCGAAGGAGTCAAATCAAGATCAAAGAAGCTTCAGCCGTTGTTGGCAGCCAAG
>CM038795.1:26102232-26137623 GCA_021764765.1 Vicia sativa | reverse complement strand
TTCAAGCTCTCCAAAAATCAAGAGGTCACAGGATGTAAGATTGCCAAAGAGCGCTTAAAGATCAAGGAATACCGTAACCTCCAATATTGATTCCTCAAATCGAGGAAGACCATTAATCATGTACTTTACCATGTTGGAAGATTCCATGGCCGCACATTTGAAAGAAGATGAAACCTAAGAAAGAGCATGCCATCTACTACTTGGTAAAAAGTTCACGATTATGAAACTCGTCATATCTATTCGAAAAAACATGTTATGCTTTGGTATGGGCTTCAAACGCCTCCGCCAAGACATGATCAATCACACGACTTGGTTAATCTCAAAATGGATCCAATCAAGTACGCTTTGAAAAGCCCGCCTAATGTAGAAGAATCGCCGATGGCGTATGCTATTATCCAATATGACATCCAAGATCGCACCCAAAAAGCGTCAAAGGAAGCATCTTCAAATCACTTGGCTTATCAACCGATCAACGAATACCAATCTCTCAAGTTCGACTTCCCGGGAGGATGTTATGTACTTAAAGATGAAAGATCGCGGATAAACCGCTACCGGAAGAAGGTCCCGATCCGTAATCTAGATGGGGCTTAATCTTTGATGGAGCGCTAACGTTGGCAATGGAATGGGGCGCCATCATTACTCCCGAGGGTTCTCATATCCGCTTTCCGCCAGACTATTATTTGATTGCACCAACAACATCGCAGTAATATGAAGCTTGTATCACGGTATCGAAGAAGCTATCGACTAAGGATCAAGATCCTCGATATAATGGAGATTGACTTCTGGATCAATCAAATCAAAGACAAGTATGAAACTCATCATCTTGGTTTGATTCACCGAGATTATGCAAGACGTTGTTGACTTTCTTCAACAAAGTTCAATTGCATCATATCCTCGAGATCGAATCGAATGGCGACGCCTGGCTACTCTATCTTCCATGTTCAAAGTCAACCATTGAACGATATGCCTAAGATCAAGATCGACGCTTGAAAGACCTGATATGTGTTTCAAATCAAGTAGTCATCGATGATAAACCGTGGTTCCACGACATCAAACGCTCTTCAAACTCGAGAATACCACTCTGGCATCCCACAAAGATAAGAAAACTCTAGGAGGCTTTCAGAAATTTCTTCTTAAATGAAAATGCTGGATGTAATAATAAAGGCATATGATAATTCACGGAATGCATGAAGGGTCCTTTGGAACCCATTCAAATGGGCATGCAATGTCCAAAAATATTGAGAGCAGGATACTATTGATAACAATGGAACCGATTGTCGTAAACATGCCAAGAGATGTCACAAGTGCCGATCTACGCAGAGCAAGATCCATGTGCCACCGACTTACTCAACGTTCTCTCCTCTCTCCGTGGCTTTCTCCATGGGCATCGACATGATTGGGATGATCAACCAAAAGCGTCAAACGACATCGCTTCATTTTAGTGGCTATTGATTACTTCACCAAATGGGTCGAAGCAAAGATTTACGCCAACTACAAGACAAGTGGTCGAGGTTCATCAAGAACAACCTCATTTGCCGATATGGAGTTCCAAGCAAGATCATTGGCATAATGGATCAAACTTGAACAACAAAATGATGAAAGAACTGTGTGAGGAATTCAAGATCGAGCATCATAACTCATCTCCTTACCGACCAAAGATGAATGGCACCGTGGAAGCCGCCAACAAGAACATCAAAAAGATCGCCCAAAAGATGGCATCACCACAAAGACCGGCACGAATGTTGCCATTTGCTTCACATGGATATCGTACCAAGACGTGCATTTCATCAGGGCAACCCCTTTTTCTCTAGTATACGGCATGGAAGCAAAGGTTCTCGTAGAAGTTGATTCCATCAATGAGAGTTCTCATGGAAGCTAAGTTATCCGAGGTCGAATGGTGTCAAAGCAGATACGACCAATTGAACTTAATCAAGAAAAGCGCCCGACCGCCTCCGTGTCACTGACAATTATATCAAAGAAGCGATGAAGAAAGCCTTCAACAAAAAGGTTCGATCCTCGTGCTTTAAAAGATTTTGTCTTTTTCAACCGCATTTTGGGGCAAATGGACTCCTAATTACGAAGGCCCACATCGTCAAAAGAAGCTTTTTCTCAAGGCAGCATGACCACAACCATGGATCATGATGAACTCGCATCCCTGTGAATGCCGATGCGCCAAGAAATACTTTGTCTAAAAAGACAAAAGAACAACGGTAAGTCGAAAGCCCGGGGCGGCTTTAGACAAATGAGGCTCTGGACCAAAAATCTAAAAGGCGGTCCAGAAAAATTAGAGACAATAAATGAAATTATCCGATAGATTGAAAACCAAAAGGGAAATCAAAAATTAGGATCAAAATGACAAAGTAATCAGATCGTTCATCATTAATCAAGAATCTTCCATCAACGGATCTTCAATCAAATCTTCTAAAGCAACAAGCACGTTGAATTCAAAGTTGTTAGATAATAGTGGTTATTTTTTCAATGTAGCCTTTTCCAATAAATTATCATTTCCAACTTTGTAAATAGTCCATGGAATCACGCCTGGTCGATTACCATTCTATAAATAAATTTGAGCCTGTGCCCATTTGTTTGCAATTCTGCTTTATTCTGCTTTGCAAAATAACGCTTTTCTTGTGAAAATCACTTTTGAAACTAAAAAAGTTTAAATGAATTTTTACTTCAAAATTGAAAAAAGCGAAATTTCCTTTGAACTATGAATATGTAAAGAACTTCAATGCTTTTCTCCATGAGTGTTTCAACCTCTAAAAGATAAAACAATCTGAGAAGTCTTCTTTCCCCTAAAGAGATCATCAGACGTATTCTTATCCAAAAAGAATCCTCAAACAAGGTTGCCAATGAAATGCCTTTTCCAAAAGTTTAAAGCATGCAACTCGATTCATCATCGCGAACGCCTACTCATTGTTGCATATTTTGTCGAGTATTTGTTTGAACCGTGGACGTAGTCATTTTCCCAAATACTTTGTTGTCTTGTCAAGTATCTTCAAGATGCATATGACACTCATGACATTCATCATTCATACATAATTGCATCATTAATGCATTCTTGCATTTCTCAATGTTTGCTTCAATATCACTTGTTTAGGTTGCATTTATTCCAAAAAAAACAAGTACGGTGTGTCATCTCTCCAATAGATTATCCCGCGTAAAATACATTTTTTCTCCTCGCCCCCAACCGAGATCATTCCTCATTGGGTACAAAGTCTTGATTGACCTTTTCTTTCCAGCTTCATCCCCCGGATAGAACCGCCTCTAACCAATTCGTGTCTAGATTTCACAAAAAAACCATCTGCAAACAAAGCAAAAGCCCGCCATTCGAGTCATTATTTCCTTTTCATCTTGAAACTTGTCATAAAAAGATTGTTCTTCTCAAGAAGTCCAATCATGAAAGTTCAAGAAGTCCTCACAGCTGTCTTTTGTCTAAAGAAAACTTGGTCTTTATAATCAAAATGCATGCATCTTCCTCAGAGAGATCCCCGCAAGGTTGAAAATCGCGGAAAATAGAAACTCATTCGAGATCTGCTTCCATCATTGTCTGTTATTCACAAGGTCAATACCAAGAAAATTTCAAAGAATTACCTATAGTTATCACTTTGTTGATAATTGGTAATATCTTCGAACTCATTACCATAAACTATCACGAGGTCGATAATTGGTAATATCATATTAATTACCTTAAACATTGTCACAAGGTCGATGTAGTAATCTTTCGCTTCCAAAGCTGAAATGTATATTCACTTGCATTGTGAATCTATTTTACCGAAATATATATATTTTTTCTCCCAACAAATGTGATTTTCCTTCTTGACGTATTGAGACATTCTCACAATCTTTTCCTGATGTCACTTTGATACCTCCCCGGTAAACTTTCTCAAATTATTTTGCATCATTCTCAGATTTTTGGCATCTTAGGTCCAAAATCAAGATATTGATATTTAAGTCTTCACATCTATCGAGACGAAGATCTTCATCTTCCTATCTCGTGTTAAAAAACTTAAATAAGGGTATCTGCCATACCCCAATTTTTGACCTAAGATACCACCTTACATTATTCACATATGCGCCATCGCATCACTAACAATTCGATCAGATAGATCGTGCATGCTCCCAAGTCAAAGTTAGGGTTTCATCAAAATTTCATCTGTTTAAGATATGATCAATTAGGTTTCGAGTTTCACCACCAATTGATCTATCTTAATCAATCATCAACATTTGATCTCCAATACCGAACTTTTTCTCATGATCACCTTGAATCGACTAATTAGGTTTTGATCAAGATGATGAATCGACTTTCCCGTCAATGGATGACCTATTTTCTTGAAGAAGATTGATTTAACATTTTCAATGCAATATCTTGACCAATTTCTTGGTTCAAACATTGCAAAATTGTTTTTCATCGACAAATTGAATCATCCGATGAAAATTATCTGCTCAAAAGTCAAACTTTGACTTTTGGTCAACTTTTTCAACCAAACTTTTTCAATCATAAAATAATTTTAAATAATCCATCATGATCATAAAAAATCAAGAAATGTAAAAAGTCAACAAAAGTCAAAGTTGAATTGTTTCAACACTTAGAAAATTTTCAAGTGTTAAGAACATGGTTTTTCCTTACTTTTTATGGCCATTTTTCACCTAGATACATTTTGATTCAAGTAAACTCAAAACATGAAAGTTGTAGGTATTGTTACAAGCTTTCTAAAATGTCCAAGAACTTGCAAAACACTTTCAGGTAGCTGGGTTTTGATTTTGAAACATAGAGCTCAAAACCATGGAATTCCAAAACATGGTTTTTCCGTATTTGTTTTAAATTATGTATCCTTTCCAAAGCCATGTAATAGCAGAGATTTATCTTTCCGCACTTTACTTTTCCGCATTTACTTTTTTCGCATCTATAAACCGCTAGTAATTAGGCGGTATGGCAAGATAAAATGAACGAGCTCACTCTAACTTACAAGATAAAATATCTGAATCAACACACTTTTTCACATGCACCCCTGGTAATTCTCTCGTTGCCTTTTACGAATACAAATGGTCATGCCCTTTAACGAGGAGGTATTCTAGCACCGCTGTTTTCAAAACAAATCATCATAGTCCCTTCGACACAAAGATCATGTGACCCACGATGTCGCCTCTGAATACATGATCTGACTTCTATTGTTGCTCACTAAAAGTGATGATCGTCCCTCGAATGTGCTAGGATACTTCCTACAAGTTGCCTTCTATGACCATCCGATGTCCCTTAGAATGTCCCTTCTACATCCAATCATAAGAGAGTTACCTATCAACTAATGGTATGGATATTATTCTAAAGGAACGTAAAAATACTAAAACGAATTCTCGAGTAGGTAAGACTTTTAGTTGCTTGCTCTATCAAACGCCACCACACACTTTTGTCAAAGTTCAAATTCTTTTCAAACGAAACATTTCAACACTTTGTATACATTCCTACATGAATCATTACAAAGTCAAAGCGAAATGCCTTTTTCAAAACATTTTGTCAAACACATGTAAAGCAACTTTAAATGATCTAGAGAGCAACTAAGAGCCCGTAGATAACTACGGATGGAAAGGGGTACAATACCTTCCCTTTTCATAACCATTCTCCGCACTTAATCTAACAAGGTCTTTTCTCGTACTTTTACCTTCCCTTAATGGATAAAAGAAAAGTCGGTGGCGACTTTGCTATCCGCAATATTTGCGATACAAAACCCTCAAAGTCGGCTTCACCGTTACAACCAATACTACATCACCACGCCGTAATGTGATAGATCGTGCGATGCTCCTCGTCAAAGTTAGGGTTTTATCAATTTCATCTCGTTAAGATATGATCATTGTGGTTTGAGTCCCACTCACCAATTGATCTATCTTAATCAATCATCAACATTTGATCTCCAACATCGAACTTTTTCTTATGATCTACCCCAATCGACTAATTAGTGGTTTTGATCTAAGATGATGAATCATTGACTTTCAATGGATGACCATTTGCTTGAAGATCTTAACATCTTCAATGAAACATCTCACCTAATTTCTTGGTTCAAAACATTGCAAAATCCTTGTTTCTTCATCGACAAAATCAATCATCTGATGAAAATTCATCTGTTCAAAAAGTCAAACTTTGACTTTTGGTCAACTTTTTCAAATCCAAACTTTTTCAATCATAAAGTAATTTTAAATAATCCATCATGATCATAAAAAATCAAGAAATGTGAAAAAGTCAACAAAAAGTCAAAGTTGAATTTTTCTAACACTTAGAAAATTTTCAAGTGTTAAGAAACATGGTTTTTCCTTACTTTTATGGCCATTTTTCACCTAGATACATTTTGATTCAAGTAAAACTCAAAACATGAAAGTTGTAGGTATTGTTACAAGCTTTCTAAAATGTCCAAGAACTTGCAAAAACACTTTGTGTAGCTAGGGTTTTGATTTTGAAACATAGAGCTCCAAAACCATGGAATTCCAAAATCATGCATCAAAATTACAAGTCATTTTGCAACTTCCTTCTAGAAGCCTTGTCACCAAGAAGAGATAGGTTATAACCGATAAATATCAGTTAGCAATAAGAGGAGATTGGATCAAGAAGAAATTTTAACCATGGTTAAAGTTAACCATTTGCATTAAATGCAAAAGATTCTTTTCTTACCACTTAAGCCAAGTTGCAAGCTCTTCAATTATAACTTGCCTTTGTCATTCGAATTTTGGCCTATAAATAGTAGGTCATTCCTTCATTCAAAACTACCCCAAAGTAATCATAATCCAAGCTTCCTTCTTCTTTCTTGATTTCCAAGTTTCAAAGTTCTAAAAAGGAGAATTTTGTGTTTCAAGTTTTGCAATTCTCGAGCAAACTTAGGCTTCAAATACTTTCAAAACATCATTAGAGAGTTGTTAGAACTCTCGCTAGCACAAAAACTAGACAAACTTTAAATCATTTTCAACTTCATGTATGCACATATTGAGCCATAACTTACAAACTCTCAATCCACTTGTGCATCTTCCAAACTTTCACTTCAAACACCTTCATACATCATATATAATCCAAATCATCATTTCACCATCAGAACACAAAATTCCTGATTCAATTTCACTTAAGTGATCAAATCGAGTTGGTCAAAACAATCCGCACTATTTCAAACCAAGGTGCATATCAACACCTTTCATAAGCATCACTCTAAGTTGTAGCAATCATCAAAACCTCTCGAACACCCCCAACAAGAAACACGATTTCACTTTAAAGAGGTATAAACTTGAACTTTGAACTCGTGGATTTCTAACTTCCATCAAAAAGGTTGGCTTTTGTTTTCGCACTATCATTGAGTAATAACCTCAACCAATTTCCTTAAAATTATGCTCATACATGATTTCATAATCAAAACTTAGAATTGGGTTCTTCGTGTTCATACGAAATTAATGATTTCTAAGCTTAAATAAATGAAATTAATGTCATAATCATGATCCCGTAAACATTCGAGCAAGTTTGATGTTGATCATTTGATTTACATTGAGAAATGAAGAATCCATGGAGGAAACATTCGGAGGTCAAGATGACATGACGCGTATGCTTAATTCTCGAAAATTCAAATTCTTGTTAATGTTATGTTTATTGAAACCTCTGTAATCGCTAAAAGCTAGATGGACATATTAACAACACAAGGTCTTTTGTCTAAAAGCTTCCTCGCCAACCTGCCCGACCACTAATGGAATCAAAGGCACAAATGTCACTCCAAGCTCTAAGGTCAATTTCATTCCATCTATGAGCGCTTCGTATTCATCTTGGTTATTGCTAGTTTGAAAACCAAAACGCAAAGAATACTCCAACATAATTTCACCCATCCTCCGTGACTCATCCTGCTCCATTTCCCTTTAGGTTGGACAAGCCATCTACAGAGAGAACCTATTTTTCCGAATTCTCCACCCACGCCGGAGAACTCAACTCCACTACAGAATATGCATATGCCTAGGATTTTATGCTTGTTTGAGGAGTGAATTCGATGTCGTACTCGGAGAGTTCTACAACCCATGACACCATTCTCTCGCCCAGGTCCGACTTCTTGAATATCTCGCTTAAAGGAATTTTACTGGATGGATGGCCCCGACAAAGTCTCCAACTCAAGGCAATGTCACGCTAGTGTGTCGGGCATTCGATCTTCTAATACCTTAACTTTTCCCACTTCAACACCTTGCTGATGAAGTATACCGGGTGTTCACCAATTTCTCCATCTTAGACCGACACGAAACTAATGGCATCGTCGAGACAAAATGACATAAAACCAAAGGAACATTCTCCTTAGATCTAGACAACAAGGGTGGAGATGATAAGAACTACTTTACCTCGAAATGCCTGCTCACATGCTTCAATCCATCGAAAATTAGCCTGCTTCCGATTGTTGCGAAGAATGGATCGACTTATCTCCAACGCATGATGTAACCGGGACGAGGTCGCTAATCAACCACCACTGAACTTCACGAACAATAAGGACTTCGTGATGTTGATTATTTTCGCATTTATCCGAGTCGTTGGCCTCACCTCTGATGGTCAATATAAAGCCAGAAGTTTGCCGCCACTCCGAACGACATTTGTCCAAGTTTCAAGATGTTATACTTTCTCGCTGCAAAGATTTCTTCAAATCCAGGATATGTCATTTCTACAACTTTAACCACCATGTCTCAACATAAACTTCAATGTTCCTCCCGATTACGGGAAAACACCATATCCATAAGTCTGGCACGCTTCCTCAACATCTTAGCCAAACCATTACCTCATAATAGTAATTACTCGATCTGGCATGAACCATTTTTCCAAAGCATCCGGATCCATCGTGGTTGCTATACCCGGAATAAGCATCCAAGAAACTCAACATACGTAAAAGCCGAGCTCCGCCATCAATCGATCAATGTGCGGAAGTTGAAAAGGATCCTTCTGACACACTTTGTTAAGGTCCACGAAGTCCACGCCACATCCTCCATTTGTTTTCTTTTTAACCATCACCATCGTCAGACAACCAAGTCGGATATGAATCAACAAGAACCCGACTTTGTAACTTGTCAACCTCTTCACAATTGCCTTCCTTTTCTCCTCACCACTCTTTCTTTTCCATTGGGACACAAGTTTAACATCAGGATCAAGAGCCAAGTGGTGGCACATAACGTCTAGGATTATGTCATGCATATCTAAAGGCTTCCATGTAAAAAGATTAATATTACGCTTGTAGCCTCAATCACCTCGCCTTTCTTCTAAGGCCATCTGAGTACCAAGGTAGATAATCTCAGACGATTGAGAACCAATATGAACCTCCTTTGTCTCCTCTTGGGGAACCAGACTATCTTCATGAAGATCTTCCCTAGGATAAATATCAACCACATTCACCTTTGTGGTCTATGACTCTTCACCGGAATGTCTTTAATTTTCATGTTGTCTTTATAACATTTTCCAGCTAACCTCGATCACCCCACTACACCAATTTGACCTTCTCCCAAAGGATACCAGTAAGGTATGTGAAGGGCCGCTCAAACGCATTAAAAGAAGGGTGTCCAATAAAATGTTGTACGGACTGATTTTCACCATCAAGGCAGAACACAAACATTTTAACATTCTCGCTAGATCTCGAATATGGTCAACACGGAGATGGCCTAGAACATGCACCTGTACCCAAAATCCTACCAAGGGTCCACCGAAAGTCCATTCCTTTAAAGCCTCCAATACATGCACCAGAAGCTACCTAGGTCTACAAAACCTTAAACCCCAATCTCTGATAGATTTCAATTACCATGAGATCATTCTCATGTGGCAAAATTCCTTTTGCATATTCCGGAAAGATACAATCCCGGATCACTTTCCAAGCGGACGACCAGTCACATGCATTCCCCATACCTCCTAATTTTGACTATGGAACCTCCTCCGGAAAACCCATCTGAAAGGTATTCAAAGTGGATCGAGTAAGCCTTGTCTCCCGAACCTTTTCGACTGTCCATTTCTTCTTTGAAGGTGATCTAGAGGTAACACCTCCCTTAGGTGGCAGACTATGTTTGTCAGATTGTTCCTTACTATCTTTGATGTAGGATGAAAGCATGCTTTCCTAGATCGGCCTTTTCTATCTCCATGTATGCAAGGTGTCGCCATAACTTACAAACTTTCAATCCTTGTTCTTCCAAACTTTCACTGCTCCATTGGTGGACATCAATGTTATCCCGCATCATGTCACCATCGAACGTAAATTATTGATCATGCATTAATTATATGCATTAATTATATAATATATTTCAAACAATAAAATTAAAAATAAATTTAATAATTAATTCTTTTAATTAAATAGTGAAATATAAATTGTATTTTAATCTTAAAAAATTTGAGATATTGGACGAATTCGCAAGTTAATTTGCGAATTCCCCAAATAAGGTGAATTCTTAACTTTCGAATTCACCTTATTTTTTAAAAAAATAAGATGTATTCGTAACTTAACTTGCAAATTCACCTTATTTTTTTAAAATTGTGGATTATTTCGTAAGTTAATTTACGAATTTATTTTATTTAGGGAATTCGTAAGTTAACTTACGAAAATTGGAAGATATTTTTAGTTTTCCACCAAAAATGAAGAATAACCCACTAAATGGGGAAAAGAATTCCGTAAAGAAATTTCTTATTTATTTATGGTAGAATTGATCTGTTTCAACATGTAAGTATCAGAGTGGTCAAAATAGTATCGACATGAGGTGGAGTCATTAGCAAGCAACATGAACGAATATGATCAAGTTGATAGAAATATGGTTAATAATTGCAACGTGGCCAATTACAAAGACTACATGCAAGTACGTACTTTCGAGATAGACTTAAAAATCATAAGAAATTATTTTAAAAACAATCAATCATAAATTTTTAATTAATTAAAATTTTAAATATAATATTTTTTTTCACCTTCAAAATTACAATTTATTTTTGTAAATCCAATTTACAAAAATTAAAATTTATACAAATTTTAATTTTTTATATTGATTGTTTCTAAAAATATTGATATATGATTATTTTCATTTAAGAATTCCTTATATAATAGTCCATCTCTTCATTTTGTTTACTCTTATTTTGTTTATGCTATCAAATTATTTTTATCAATTATTGTTAAATTTGACTTAAAAAAGAGGAAGCATATACCAACCATAGAGACAAACAGACAACTCTATGCTGCAAGAGAAAAATAACTATAATAGTATTAAGTATAGTTTATTCATCACACGAACAGTTATTCCATATATTGCACTCTCGAGAAATTTTATATAATTCCACGAGTAAATTAAGCAATATTTATTATTTTATATTTTACATAGGTTTCCTTTTATTCGCTATAGAAAACCATCTATAACATCATGGATTTAAGGGCAGAAGACAACTCTATAGTTAGTACCACCTGGGCATGAAACTGATTTAGTATTATCATTCGGAAACTGATAAGCATCAGGGCAAGAAGATTGTTGGCAAGTTCTTACTTTGTTACATCCATTAGAGGTTGAAGCAATTTGTATTGGAACGTTGAAACCATTGATCACAGATATATCAAAGAAATCCTGATTGCCTCCAGCGTTAAGTGTGAATTCAACAAGTGTGATCGGAGGCCTACCAGACGAGTGGCAACTTAGGACACCACCGCAGTCACCGGTTTGACAACTACCACGGCCTGAGCCGTCAAAGTTGCAACCAGTTCGGCCCCAAATTTTGCCCGATGAGGTTCCCGCAGGGATGTCTAGACTCCATATTTGTCCCGGGTTTAACTGCCTACCACCACCTATTGGAATGGCAGCTGGCCACACGTTGTAGAAGCATCGGTTGATAATTTCAAACCTTGCTGCATGTGCAGATATCAAGCAAAGAGTGAACATAGACAGCAAAGATATTTTCATGAGAGACATTTTTCCTGCAGTGAAATAAACAATTACAGTAACTAACAAGATAAGAACACTGAGTGATGTTGTTTTGTGAATAGGAAGTAGGTACTGAGGCTTAGTTTATATAGCTACAATCAGGATCATAATTATCATGAAACTACGATGCCGTAAGTAGAAAATCAATCAAATTGAAAAGTCTAATCATTTATAATACATGACTTTTTATTTACGGTTTCATACGGCATCTCTAGTTGTTTTCTTTTTCTCACAATTTAACTTTTTGTTTTGACTATTCCATTAGTATTTACCACAATTCTTCCTAACATCGTAGGAAAGAGTACGAATACTAGAATCAATGTCTGAAATTTGGTGTGTCGCGTTTCAGGCTAAATGCCAACAATGGTGATGACAATGACAATATTAGTAGGAAGAATCCTCCTGAGCCAAAAAGATATTGTGTTCAATGGGTTTAAAGTATATCAAAATACATGCATGGCCTAATGATTGCATATTATATAGGAAAAAGTACGAAAACTAGAATCAATGTTTGAAATATGTTGTGTCGCGTTACAAGATGAATGCCAACAATGATGATGACAATGACTATGACAATATTAGAAGGAAGCATCCTTCTGCTAAAGTGTTATGGCACTTGCCAACAATTTCACGATGTAAGATACTTTTCTAAATCAAATGACACAAAGAATATGAGATGGCAAGTAGATGAAAGGACATATGATGGAAACATTCTCCATGTAGTTGATAGTTTGCAATGGAAGAAAATCGGTTCGTTGTTTCAGAATATTGGAATTGAGCCAAAAAAACATAGGCTTGGGCTTGCCACAGATAGAATGAACCCCTTTGGTAATATAATCATTATTCGTAGCATGTTCTACTCTCACTACTTACAATCTATATGCTTGTTGTGAATGAAACGCAAGTATGTTTTGTTAAGTATGATGATTTCTGGACCACGACAACCTAGTAACGGCATAGATGTTTATCTTGCTCCATTAATTAAATATTTATGACTTTTGTGGGATAAAGGCGTTGAAATTGATGATGCATATTCTAGGGAAAAGTTTAAGATGCATGCAATATTATGTTGCATAATCAACGACTTTGCTCCTAATACCTGTTATCACCAACTTGAGTTTGGGAAAAAAATAATTTTTACCTTGGGCATCAAAAATTTCTAAAACTTTGTCATTCTTATCATAGATTACGGAAGGCTTTTAATGGAGAGCAAGAGTTTGTTATGGCTCCTAAAAATTTAATCGGGAATGAAGTTTATCAACGACATGAACACATTAATGTTGTCTTCTAAAAGAGAGAAAAAGAAAAGGGCCAGTTGAGAAAATCTATGGAAAAAGAGGTGTGTGTTCTTTGATCTTTTCATATTGGTCAAGTCTTAATGTTAGACATTGTCTTGATGTGATCCACATTGAGAAAATGTGTGTGATACTTTGATTAGAACACTTCTAAACATTCCAAGAAAGACTAAAGATAGTAAGACTTCCCGTCTCGATATGGAGGCGATGAGTATATGAAAATAGTTGACTCTGATAGATAGATGAAATAGAACTTATCTGCCTTCAGCATGTCACACTTTATCTTAAAAGGAAAATAAAATTCCCTGAAAATGTTTACATGGTATCAAAGTTTCCCAAGGTTACTCATCAAAAATCAATAAAGTTGAATCAATGAAATATCTCAAGTTAATTGGTTTGAAATCTCATGATTGTCATGCATTGATGCAACAACTTCTACCAGTGGCTATATAAGGGGAACCTACCAAATAAATATGAGAGTAATTATAACCATTTTGTGCTTATTCCTTAATTCCATATGTAATAAAGTTCTTGATTTGAAAAAATTAGATAAATTAGAAGATGAGGCTGCCATAATCTTGTATTCATTAGAGATGTATTTTCCTCCATCATTTTTGACATTATGGTTCACTTACTTGTTCATCTAGTCAGAGAAATCATATTTTATGGTCCAATTTATTTAAGGTGGATATATCCAATAGAGAGATATATGAAGATATTTAAAGGATACATGAAGAATCATTGTCGACTGAAAGTTTTGATTTGTTGAAAGGTACATCACTGAAGAAGTTGTTGAGTTTTGTACAAACCATTTGTCAGAAGTAGATTCTATAAGCATTCCAAAGTCTTGTCATGCTGATCACACATATGGAAGAGGTATTCAAGGTCTAAATGTTATGTCAATGACTTGGGATGTAGTCATTCAAGCATATTTCTATATATTGAATAATATTTATGAAAGTCAACCTTACGTAGATACTCACAAAAGACTTATGAAGAAAAAATATCCCCGATCTAGCGACAAGTTTTTGTTGATAGAGCATAACAAGAGATTTATAGATTGGTTTAATAAAAGGGTATCTAATCACCGTTGTGCCTCCAAGATACTTAAGTGGTTGTCCTATAATCCAAAATTTTATGTCATATATTGGACTTCTTACGACATTGGTCATTATACCTTTTATACAAAATTAAAAGATGGTTGTAGTACAATGCAAAATAGTGGGTTTATGGTTGAAGTCAAATCGTTGTATTTCTCCAGTTCAAAAGATAAGAATCTTGTATTGGAATCTACCATGTTATATGGTATCATTAAGGAGATTTAGGAGATTTATTATGTTATTTTCAAAGTGTCTTTATTTAAATGCAAGTGGATTCCTAATAAATGTAATGATGTACATATTAATGACTTAGGATTTACACTGGTTGACCTTGGCAAGGCATATTTGATGACCGAACCATTCATTATGGCTTCTCAGGCAAAAAAGGTTTTCTATGTGACCGACTCTTCGAACATATCGGGGAAATGGTCAATCGTTCTCCCAGAAAAACACATTCCTCTTAGTGATGAAAGTCTTGATATTCCGACCACTCCTTATTACACAACATAAGTTCCTACCTCGTATGATGAAGTTGATGAAGATTATGTCCATGTTATTCGAATCGATAAAGAATAAGGTGTATGGGAAAATTAACAAGTGTTTTCATCTTAATTCATAATATATTAGTTGTATGTTATAATTTCTACGTATTTTTACTAATGAAAGTAGGATTATTTGAAATCATATATATATATATATATATATATATATATATATATATATATATATATATATATATATATATATATATATATATATATATATATATATATATATATGTCAAGACACCCGAGATAAAACGTCTAGAGACATGAAACTAAAACACTAAGATACAATTATGCGATGTTATGTAATATGTAAATTGTTTTAATTGTGAAATTTTGGTTTTGAAGTAATATATAATTTTTGGTTCTTAATCCAATTTTTATTTTTATTATGATATAATTATTTTTGTTATGGTAACTATATCATAAATGAAAATTGTTTGTTCTGGTGTGATTGTGTGTTACTTCAGCAAATTGTTTGTTCTACTGATGTGATATGATCCACCATACAAGTTATAAAACGGGAAAATTGTAAAAGCATGATTAAATGTATTACTTCAGCAGAAAGTTATGGAAAGTTATGGTTAAATAACACAACCGTTGTAATATCTCGCGTGATGTCTAGAATAATATAAATACCAAAACATCATTGTTGAGGTCGAACCTATGACCTTTATGTATATCACAACAGTTATTTGGCTCAACCGTTGTGATATGATGCACACTTTCCAGTTTTCTACAACCATACACTACATAACAAAGTCTAGTCCCGCGTGATTATGTATCTTCCCAACCATTGAAGAATGCCTTTTCCGTGGTAGTGAATTATTTGTAACTGCTTTACATTGTTGTATCCCAAAATTCGTCCAATTCGTTTTTGATAAACTATTTGCTTACACTTAATTTTTAGGTGCATTTCATATAGGTAATTTGTGCATTAACCATTGGTTTAGGTAATGCTCAATGGAAATTGATAAAAAGTGGTATAATTCTGTCAAATAGCAACTAAAGCAAAATTTTGTTTCTCTGAGCTTAATTGCATTATGTGGCTTATTAAATGTCTCAATCAGTGTTCATCTGAGTCATCATCATGAAAAAATCTCGTGTGTTTTAACATGTTTCAAATGGTGGAGAAATCCAAGTGTTTTAGGTTATTTACAACAGTTCGGATTAGAGACACCAATTTTGTTGGTTCAAACTTCGAAATTTGCAACTTCCAACTAAAGTACTATTTTGAAGCGGTTCCTCAGGCATTGGGATCATTTTGGTATTGTCTTAATTTTTTTTTTATTTAGGCCGAAAGCTGATCCATCAATGAAAGCCTCAGAATAATTTAATCTCCGTGAAACAGAGTTATTTTATCGGCTGGTTATTCACTTTTTGGTGATTTCATATCTCTCGGCTCATTTAATATTTTTGGATTATTTTTTAGCAGTGGGTTCGTCTTGATATTACCTACACTTTTCATGTTCAGGTCGAAGGCTACTTGTGTGTAGAAAAGGCCCAGAAAATTAATCTTTCAAGAGCATTAAACAGAATTTTCTGGCTGAACAGGGTTTTCGCGCGCAGTAAAAAATTCATAACTTCTGACTGGAATACCGTATTTGTGTGGCTCTGATGACCAAAATCTTGTCCCGACGCCATATTCAAATTTCGTGTTCAAGCCGAGAGTTGATTCTTTGAGGAAAGTCTCCAGAATAATGGATTATTGAAGATATTTTTGAGTTGAACCGAATTTCTGCCTAATTGGTCCCCGATATTTTAAACTTTGCATCTCCTTCGATTTCTATCATATCACAAAGGGACCAGTGCCAAAATTTCACAAATTTCACTGGATTCGACTTTGATTTAGACCTCGAGTTCAAATTTTGATCCGAAGACCTTCCTTTTGCGATCTTTCAATATTGAACGGTAAATTTCGCAAAAGATTTTGCACTGTGCAATTTTTTGCCCAGTTTCGGCGCATTCAAAAATTCATAACTCCTTTACCATTACTGAACATTTTTTGATCCTAACATTTTTCGTGTTGAGCTCGTTTCCAAATTTCGTACGTTTGCGATGATTTCAAGAATTGGACGTTTCCGACGCGGATAAAGTTGATTTGGGCCCAACTTGAGTCTAATTTTCGTCTAAGGCCCAATACAAATTTTTTGGGGGAAATATATAATTCAAAATCTGAATTTTCCCACAACAATAGCTCATAATTTCAAAACACTCAAAAATACTCTCAACCTATAATTTCAACCTTGAATTAGTTGTTGAGAATCTTGAATTTCAACCTATAATTTGATGATGATTGTTGATTATGTGTTGATGTTGAAAATTCAAGAATTGAATAATGTTGATTGAAATTGAATCTTAAGTTACACGAGATAATTGATTGTTGAAGATGTAAATTCCATTTGAGTTGATGAAAATTGGTTAAATCTTGAATTGACATAATGTTGAATTGTGGAGTTAAATGGAATTTTTGCATTTTTCATGAGTTGTGAATTATGTTGATTCTTGATTTTAATTCAAGAGACATTAAGAGTTGTTGGAATTTAATGAGGTTGAATTGGATTGTTGCATACCTTAGATTCTTGGTTTTTGTTGATGGTCGTCGAACACTTAATCATGTGTTGATATAATTTCCAATTTATTTTGTAAATAATCTCTCATTTTGGTGTAAATACTTCGAATTCGAAAATTATACCAATATTTGATTTGGGGTTAATTCGAGGGTACAATCACAGTCACCGTTTTCACAACTACCAAGGCTTGAAAATGGATTTGTACTATGAAGGAGGAGTTAAAATCGATTGAGAAGAACAAAACTTGGGATTTGGTTTATCTACTAGAAGGAAAATTGAATTAATTTAAGATGGGTGTACAAAAATAAGGAAGATCCCAAGGGTGAAATAATCAGGCATAAGGCTCGATTAGTTGCAAATGGATTTTCGCAAGGAGAAAGCATAGGCTTTGAAAAGGTATTTACACTGGTGGCTAGAAATAAAACCATTAGGCTAGTTGTGTTAGAACATGGTTTGGTTCTACAACTATCTTAGAAGTTTTGATGATAACAAGTACTGTTGATGACAATTATGTTCTGAACCTGATAAATAAATGTTTTGTATGAAACATTGTTGTCTCCTAATTTTTTAATGAAGTATGCAGATGATGCTCTGATTCTGAATGGAAAAGTGGAAAAGGAGAACAAGTTACAATTCTAAAGATATTAGAATTTCTAATACTTTGGAAAAGAAATTCTAAGAGAACTTAAAAAGATACACATGTAAAAGCAGTCTTCAAGACTATCACGCTCGTTAGAAGAAGTTATGATGTATAATAAAGAATGACATACTAAGAGAACTCAAAAAGTAGTCTTCAAAATTATCATGTTCTGTAGAAAAAGTTCTATTGTGTTCTAGCCAAACTTCTGAAAGCACCATGCTGCACTATAAACTCTAATCCCTACATGCTTGCTGCTAAGTTCTGATGCGTTACAAAGACTCAAATGGGAATATTTGAAGTAACGACCAATTTCCAACAGGATCTCGTTTTTATGGAAAGCACAATTAATGACAAATATCATTCTTCCATTTGTGGAATATATGTCTCCAACGGATTGAAATTCTCATGCATATATAAAGACAAAATCATGAAGAGTTTCACAAAACTCTTACATGCATATTGCAGAGAAAATTTTCAACGAAAGCATTCATATTTCTCTAGTTTCAATTGAGCTCAAAATATATTGTGTAATACATCACAGTGGTGATATAGCTTATTAGAAGCATCTTTTATACACAGTTGTAATTGTTCAATCAGTTTTAATTCTTTGAGAAACAGATTGTGCTTTATCTCAAGAAGACAAAGGCAGTTGTCTTTGTGAATTGCAATCTACTGTTGAATAGTAGATTAAGACCTCGTTGAGAGAGGCAAATCACCTTTGACGGGTGGGCTGGAGTAGTTTGGGTTCAAATGAACCAGGATAAAAATAGTTGTGTCAAACTGTTTTAATTTAGAAAAACCCAATTCAAACCCCTTTTCTTGTGTTTCTCAACCTTCAATTGGTATCAGAGCGCCTGGTTCTAGGTTCCAACACTTAACCGTGTCAGATAAAAGATCTAGCTTGAAAAACACAGTGATAGAACCAGTTCAGAATAACAATGACCACTATGACGACAAAGACAGAATCAGCGGTAGACCCCCAATGTTTGATGGAGAAAATTTCGACTATTGGAAAGACAGAATCGAAGGTTTCTTTCTGGACCATGACGCTGATCTCTGGGATATGGTAAATGATGGCTACATTCATCCTGTTGATGCAAGTGGTCAGAAGATTGAAAGAAAGAAAATGTCAGATCAGAAAAAGAAAGAATTTAAAAATCATCACAAAGCCAGAACAATCCTCCTAAGCACCACCTCATACACTAAGTATGATAAGATCACAAATAGAGACTCAACTAAGAACATTTTCAATTCCTTAAGAATGACGCATGAAGGCAATACACAACTGAAAGAAACAAAAGCTCTTGCTCTCATTCAGAAGTACGAAGCGTTCAAAATGGAAGAAGATGAACCTGTTGAAGCAATGTTCTCAAGGTTTCAAATTCTGGTAGCTGGTTTAAAATTTCTGGACAAAGTATATTATATTGTTGATCATGTAAAGAAAGTCATCAGAAGTCTTCCCAAGAAATAGAGACCTATGGTGACAGCTCTCAAGCTTGCAAAAGATCTGAATAAAATCTCTCTAGAAGAACTCATCAGCTCATTAAGAAGTCACAAGATAGAATTAGAAGAAGATGAGCCCCAGAAGAAAGGTAAGTCTATTTCTCTTAAATCTAACAAAAAATATGACTCTAAAGCTTTTCAGGATGAAGAAGAAAACTTTGGAGGATCATCATCAGAAGAAGATGATCTATCTCCGCCTTCTGAAGAGTTCAAAGAACTCTGAAGAATGTATGAGGAAGCTCAAACCAAGAAGACCTAGCAATCATTCTGATTCATCCTCTTGATACAAAAAGACAAGAAGCAAAGAGATTGTGTGCTACAAATGTAAGGAACCTGGTCACTATAAAAGTGATTGTCCTAAACTTCAGGAAGAGAAGTCGAAGAAGATGTTTGACAAAGAAAAGAAGAAAAGTATTATGGCAACACGTGATGATCTGTATTCTTCCAAGCTTCACGACTTTAAGATGAAAGAGCCCACATAGCTTTAATGGCCAACATAACTGACAACTCGGATGCCTCTCGAACTGACTATATCGAATAGGTATTTCCTAATTTTGTCATTTCTCTAAAGTCAATTAGCGTAAAGTCTATCAGAAATTCTTGAAAACTATCAGGAACTTCAAATCAAATACAAGAATCTTAAACGGAATCTTGCATCTGATTCTGAAGAAACTAATAAACTAGAAACAGAAAACTCTAAGCTTCAAGAAACCATTTCTAAACTAAAAATTAAAAATTCTGTTTTTAAAGAGAATTTACAAAAAAGCTCAAGAAAAACCTATTTCAGAAGTTCTAAATGATTATGATAATATTATAAAGGAATATTATATTGGTTTTCAAGAGTTCCTATCTAAAAGCATAGGCAGAAGCAAAATGGCTTCAATGATCTATAAAGTCAGTAGAAACAGTAGAAAAGGTTTAGGATATGTGCCTCCTAAAGATGAGAAACCATATTCTGAAGTAGATGATATGGTCGTTAAATACACACATCTGAAATCTCACTTCACTTATGGTCACCCACATGACATAAAATATACTGGTGAATCATATTATGCAAAATCTTATGTTAAACCTAAGATCAAATAAAATTTTAAAAATTCTAACTAAAAGGACACAGAAAGATATGGGTACCTAAGGACAAAATAGTATATGCTGCAAATGTCTTTGATAGCAAAGTTGAAACAATAGTCTTGGTACCTGGACTCTAGATGCTCTCAACACATGACAGGAAGAAAGCATATGTTCCAAAGTCTGGAACTTAAAGCTAGAGGTTACGTAGGTTTCGGAGGCAACCAAAAGGGTAAAATTGTTGGCTCTGGAACTATCGGTAATGCTTTTTTACCCTCTATTACTAATGTTCTGTTGGTAGATGGATTATGCATAACTTTTTATCCATAAGTCAATTAAGTGATAACGGTTATGATATAATCTTTAATCAAAAGTCTTGTAACGCTGTTAGTCAGAAAGATGGAACAATCTTATTTAGTGGTAAAAGGAAAAACAACATTTAAAAGATCAAACAGTCAAAATCAAACGACGATTTCAGAGATCACTACTACCAGTCAAATTGCAGTCAGAATCCTCTTTTCAAGATGCCGAAGGCTATCCATGGGCATGCCTTTCAATTTCGACATCGATTTCGACAAAACATTTCAGCATCACACCACAATTGAGGTTCCTACTTTACAAAACTCAGCATTTACTCCGCAGCACGGCGTAACTACTCCTCAAGTCACTATGTCGGTTTCTCAACCGATCATGACAAACTCAATCAGAGTTCACGCTATCGGGACGGCTGAGTCTATCATAACCCAGCGACAACACTAATCCGTGGCCAAATGGAAAATCTCCAAGAACAGTTCCATAAGATGAAGCTTGAGATCAAAACAATCCGTGGAAAGGATTTGTTTGGGAAGAATGCCCACGATCTATGTTTGATTCCTCGCGTAAGGATACCCGCTAAGTTCAAAGTCCCCGACGTTGAAAAATATAGAGGAAATTCCTACCCGCAAAGTCATCTTACAATGTACGCTAGGAAGATGTCTACATATAATGACAATCATCAATCGCTTCATTCACTATTTCCAAGATAGTCTCACCGACGCCAAGTGGTACATGGATTAGATAAGGTAAACATCCGACATTCAATGACCTAGGTGAAGCCTTTGTCCAACAAGACAAATTCAACTGGACATGGCTCCGCATCGAGATCAACTCCGTTCTATGTCTCAAAAGGAAAAGGAGACTTTCAAAGAATACGCCAAACGTTGGAAGGAAATTGCTGCCCAAGTTTATCCACCGTTAGAAGAAAAGAAATTACCAAG
Source organism: Vicia sativa (assembly GCA_021764765.1). Lineage (NCBI taxonomy): Eukaryota > Viridiplantae > Streptophyta > Magnoliopsida > Fabales > Fabaceae > Vicia > Vicia sativa. The sequence continues at coordinate 26,115,718 of CM038795.1, read as the reverse complement.
GTCTTCAACACTCTTGGCCCTTTCTACTACAAACGATGGTCGCCATTCGGGGATTTCACCAAAATGGTAAGTACGGGATGCGACTAGAAGAAGGAGTCCGAGAATGACGCTAACCAAAGAAACGGGGTCTTCGGGGAACCAAGAGTCGAACCGGTTTCCCATAGAAGAAAGAGCATGACGTTGGAATGGTATCCCAAGGGAAACCGAGGAAAATGTCAATCGCGACAATGGTCGCCACGATAAAGACCATTATTAATGCAACCAAACATGGGAATTACCCACAATTCCAAAGAAAATCAATGCCTCGACAAAGAGCCCAACAATTGAACAACAATCGAATCGCACTCGAATCTCAGAGTTCGATCTAATTCGATGACTTATACTAATTATATCCCCTGCTCGATAGAAAGAAAACTTCAGGTAACAAGATTACCACCTCCAAAGATTTGACAAATTACCTTGGTGGTACAAAGTATGTGTCTTGCCCTTTTCATCAAGGGCACCAGTCATGATCTCGAACATCGTGATAAGATCGAAGTCAAGTTCAAAGATTAGTAAGGCCTAATCTTCTCTCCTTCAGGAATGCAAATCCAAATGTGCAAGCGAATCCACTTCCTAATCATATAGGACATATTGTGAATCTGATACTCAAAAATACAGATCGGTATCTTATCACTGATATAAATCTGATAAGAGAAAGCTTTGTACAACTACATGCTACATTCAACATAATGGGCGCCTTTGCTAAACATGACTACAGATTTTCGAGGATGTCCAACTATAAGAGCAGACCTTCAACGGTTAATAGACATCGGCGACATTTAAATCTTCAGAAACATGAACAATTATGACGTAAATATGGTAGGGCATTATCCACATGAGCTTTTAGTCTTAGATATCAACTCGGAAATTCCCGAAGTAAACGTCATTATCCCCCACTTCAATATACCTAAGTGTGTAGAAGTTTCCGGATCTGAAGAATGGAGCACTTATCTTGGTAACTCTGAATATGTATCCCAAGAAGAATCACAAGCGCCGTTCTATCCTCCTTCAGACAAATTTGAAGGCATGTTCCTTCAAGAGAATGAAAATGAAATTCCACCTATCCCACCTGAGGTTTGGGATACCTTAAGGGAACCAAATGGAAAATTTGACTTTTACGGTGAGATGATCGCCCCGAGAGTTCAAGAATCGTAATCAAGTCATCCAACAAACCGATGGGACGATCCTCCGAATATCTCACCAACCGTAGAGGAGTCATACATCTTCTCAATCTCATCATCATTTGAGATCCCAAATGAAAATCTCGCCTAATACACCGCCGAGGTTGTTGTCGATTTTGATTATCACTAAGTTAACGCAATTACCAAAGAGGATCATGAAGACAATTTAGAAACGATTGGAAAGTGTCTCAATGAGTCTCTTCACCTGCAGGATCGAAGTACATCCCAAGAATCCGCAATACATGCCACTTAAAACAAGATATGCTACATTCTACGCTTCCTCGACCTATCAATCAAGGTCAAGATCGCTTCAAAGAATACAAAAGGCAAGGTCAAACCGTAGTCTTCAAAACCTGTCGACCAATGATCAAAGTCTACAAGAGAAATAAGCCAAAAGGAAAACTACTGATTATCTAGACTTCCAAGGAGTTCGTCACTATTAAGCCCGCTAAAGTTCATACCGATGTTCATAGTTCTAAGTAGTTTATTTCTTTGTTCAACTCTCACCGCCAAGGCAGAGATGTTTTATAGGGTTAGCTTTAAATAATTTTCTTTGTCTTGCCCAAGACAAATGAGTTTGTATTTAGGCTCGCTTCATATGTGAATCATAAATAAAAGCGTTGTTTTGATTCCCACATTTTGTGTTTGTTTTTTTCTCGCTTTTTTTTTACCCTTCCGAAATGGTAATCCTAAAAACCCAAATAAAACAAGCATCTTCAAAAATAATAATAATCATACACTTTCACATTAACTTTTTCTAAAAAATATTAAAAAATTAAACATAAACCGAACACGCAGACAACAATGGACAATCCATCAACGCAATAACCTACGCTCTCTCTCGACTTGAATTCCCGTGTTCGACCAAGAAGAGGATGAAGAAGAGATCCCATGAGATTTCCGACTACTTAAGCACGAGGAAAGAATCATTCACACAAAGAGCCTTTGGAAGTAATCAACTTAGGTTCCGAGGAAAATGTAAAGGTGAACATCGGAGCTTTCACCACAAAAATGTCAAGATCAAACCGATAGATCTTCTCAAAGAATATGTCGATGTGTTTGCTTGGTCCTACCAGATACGCCAGTTCGATACCAATATCGTAGAGCATCACTTGCCATTAAACTGGAGTGTCCATTAAACAAAGACTCGAGAAGGATTCACCCAGATATGGTCGGCAAAATCAAAAGGAGCTTCAAAAGCCGACGCAGTTTCCTCGTCACTCGAATATCCTCAATGGTCGCCAACATAGTGCCTGCCTCAAAGAAAGACGAAAGGTCGAACGTGTGTTGACTACCGACTGAACAAAGTTAGTCCAAAGACAATTTCCTATCACCGCACATCGACACCGGTGGATAAACCGCAAGTTCGACGCCTTTTCCTTCATGGACGCTCGCTATAATCGATCGTAATGGTTCCCAAGACATGGAGAAGACATCTTCATCATGCCATGGGGACATTTTGCTACAAAGTAATGCCGTTGATTAAAGAATGCGGTGCACAACTTATCAAAGGGCAATGACTACTCTCTTCATGATACGATGCACAAAGAGATCAAGTCTATGTGGACTACATGCAAAGTTCGCATCAAGAAGAGCATATAGAATATCTCAAGTTGTTTCAACGATTATGAAATTTCAATCGCTCGAATCCTAACAAATGCACCTTGGGGTAAGATCCGAAAACTCGTAGGTTTCATTGTCAACAAAAGAGGTATTGTCGATCGACAAAGTCAAGGTTATTCAAGAAATGCCTACGCCACATACGTAAAAGCAAGCAAGAGGATTTTCGACTACTGAATTACATCTCCGATTTATCTCTCGATGATCGCTACAGGACCAATATTCAAGCTCCGCAAAAATCAAGAGGTTGCAGGATGTAAGATTGCCAAAGAGCTGACAAGATCAAGGAATACCGTAACCTCCAATATTGATTCCTTCAATCGGAGGAAGACCATTAATCATGTACTTACCATGTCGAAGATTCCACGCATGCTTGGACAAGAAGATGAAACCGGTAAGCAAGAGCACCATCTACTACTTGAGTAAAAAGTTCACAGATTATGAAACTCAAGTATCCATGCTCGAAAAACATGTTATGCTTTGGTACGGGCTTCAAACGCCTCCGCTAGACATGATCAATCACACGACTAAGTTAATCTCCAAAATGGATGCAATCAAGCACGCCTTGAAAAGCCCGCCTAAACAGAAGAATTGCTCGATGGCGTATGCTATTATCCGAATATGACATCCAAGATCCGCACCCAAAAAGATCAAAGGAAGCATTCTCTCAAATCACTGGCTTATCAACCGATCAACTAATACCAATCTCTCAAGTTCGACTTCCCCGAAGGATGTTATGTACTTAAAGATCAAAGATCAGGATAAACCGTTACGCAAGAAGGTCCCGATCCGTAATCTAGATGGGGCTTAATCTTGATGGAGCAATTAACGCTTTTGGCAATGGAATCGGGCCATCATTACTCCCGAGGGTTCTCATATCCCGCTTCCCGGGGACATTATTTGATCGCACCAACAACATCGCAGTATATAAGCTTGTATCATGGGTATCAAGAAGCTATCAACTTGAGGATCAAGATCCGACATAAATGGAGATTCGTGACCAGGATCAATCAAATCAAAGACAAGTATGAAACTCATCATCTTGGTTTGATTGCTACATCAGATTATGCAAGACGCTTGTTGACTTTCTTCAACAAAGTGAATTGCATCATATCCCTCGAGATCGAATCGAATGGCGCACGCCTGCTACTCTATCTTCCATGATCAAAGTCAACCATTGAACGATATGCCTAAGATCGTGACACGCCTTGAAAGACTCGCATACGTGTTTGCAACTCAAGTAGTCATCGATGATAAACCGTGGTTCCACGACATCAAACGCTTTTAAACTCGTGAATACCCACTGGGCATCCCACAAAGATAAGAAAACTCTAAGGAGGCTTTCTAGAAATTTTTCTTAAATGAAAATGCGTGATGTATTATAAAAGCGTATATTATAATCCACTAAGTGCATGGCGTCCTTCGAACCCATTCAAACGGGCATGCAATGTCCAAAAATATTGAGACCAGATACTATTGATAACAATGGAACTGATGTCAGAACATCGCCAAGAGATGTCACGTGCCGATCTACGCAGATAAGATCCATGTGCCACCGATTTTACTCAACGCTCTCTCCTCTCTCAGGCCTTTCTCCACGGGCAATCGACATGATTGGGATGATTCGAACCAAAAGCGCCAAACTGACATCGCTCATTTAGTGGCTATTGATTACTTCCCCAAATGGGTCGGCAAGCATCTACGCCAACGTTATAAGACAAGTGGTCAGGAGGTTCATCAAGAACAACCTCATTTACCGATATGGAGTTCCAAGCAAGATCATTACGCATAATAGATCAACTTGAACAACAAAATGATGAAAGAACTCAGGAGGAATTCAAGATCGAAAGCATCATAACTCATCTCCTTACCGACCAAAGATGAATGGCACTGTGAAGTCATCAACAAGAACATCAAAAAGATCGTCTAAAAGATGATCGCTACAAAGATCGGCACTAAATGTTGCCATTCGCTTATATGGATATCATATCAAGACTCAACAGGGCAACCCTTTTCTCTAGTATACGGCATGGAAGCAAAGGTTCTCGTAGAAGTTGAAATTCCATCAATGAGAGTTCTCATGGAAGCTGTTATTCGAGGCCGAATGGTGTCAAAGGCATACGCAAATCAACTTAATCAAGAAAAGTACCGACCGCCTCGGTCACTGACAATTATATCAAAGAAGGATGAAGAAAGCCTTCAACAAAAAGGTTCGATCTCGCTTAAAAATATTTTGTCTTTTCAACCGATTTTAGCAAATGGACTCCTAATTACGAAGGCCCATACATCGCAAAAGAAGCTTTTCCGGCTAAGCATGACTCACAACCATGGATCAGGATGAACTCCTCAGATCCTCGAAATGCCGATGCACTAAGAACACTGTGGTCTAAAAGACAAAAGAATTTGGTAAGTCGAAGTTCAAAAAGGCTTAGACAAAATGAGCGCCTCTGGACCTAAAATCTAAAAAGACGTCCAGAAAAATTGAGACAATAAATAAATGTATCCCGATAGATTGAAAACCCGAAGGGAAATCAAGGCAAAATTAAGGATCAAAATGACAAAGTAATCATGATCATCGATTATTCATCAATCAAGAATCTTCCATCAACGGATCTTCAATCAAATCTTCTAAAGCAACAAGCACAATTGAATTCAAAGTTGTTAGATAATAGTGGTTTTTTTTCAATGTAGCCTTTTCCAATAAATTATCATTTCTAACTTTTTAAATAGTCCATGGAATCACTTTGGTGATTACCATTCTATAAATAAATTCGAGCCAGGCCCATTTGTTGCAATTGTGCTTTATTCTGCTTTTGCAAAATAACGCTTTTCTTGTGAAAATCACTTTGAAACTAAAAAGTTTTGAATGAATTTTTACTCAAAATTTTGAAATAAAAGCGAAATTTTCTTTGAACTATGAATACAGTAAAGAATTTCAATAGCTTTTCCATGAGTGTTTCAACCTCTAAAAGATAAAACAATCAATGAGAAGTCTTTTCCTCGAAGAGATCATCAAAGGACGGTATTCTTATCCGAAAGAATCTCAACAAGGTTGCTAATAAAATGCCTTTTCCGTAAAAGTTTAAAGCATGCAACCTGATTCATCATCAAGAACGCTACGCCATTGTAGTATTTTGTCGAGTATTTGTTTGAACCGTGATTTAGTCATTTTCCCAAATACTTTTTGTTGTTGTCAAGTATCTTCAAGTATGCATATCACACTCATGACATTCATCATTCATACATAATTGTATCATTAATGCATTCTTGCATTTTCAATGCTCAATATCACTTGTTTAGGTTGCATTTATTCAAAAAAAACAAGTACGGGTGTGTCATCTCTCCAATAGATTATCCCTGCGTAAAATACATTTTTTCTCTCGTCCCCCAACTGAGATCATTCCTCATTGGGTACAAAGTCTTGATTGACCTTTTCTTTCCAGCTCATCCGGATAACCTCGCCTCTAACCAATTCAGTTCTAGATTTCACAAAACTACTCGCAAACACAATAAGCAATAGTTCGCTATTCGAGCCGCTTATTTCTTTTCATCTTGAAACTTGTCATAAAAAGATTGTTCTTCTCAGTAAGTCCAATCATGAAAGTTCAAGAAGTCCCCGCAGTTGTCTTTTTGTCTAAAGAAAAACTTGTGTCTTTACAATCAAAATGCATGCATCTTCTCAAGAGAGAGATCCCACAAGGTTGTAATCGTGAAAATAGAAACTCATTCAAGATCCAAGCTTCCATCATTGTTCATATTCATAAGGTAAATACTCGAAGAAATTCTCAAAGAATTACCTTTTATAGTTATCACTTTGTTGATAATTGGTAATATCTTTCGTAACTCATTACCATAAACTATCACGAGGCCGATAATTGGTAATATCATATTTAATTACTTAAACATTGTCACAAGGTCGACGTAAGTAATCTTTCGCTTCCCAAATCGAAATGTATATTCACTTGCATCAGGAATCTATTTTACCAAAGGAATATATATTTTTTTCCCAACAAACAGATTTTCCTTTCTTAGATGACCGAGACATTTCACAATCTTTTCCCAAAGATGTCACTCTTTGATACCTCCGGTAAACTTTCAAATTATTATTTTGCATCATTTTGGTATCTTAGGTCCAAAATCAGATATTCTCGATATTTAAGTCTCTTCACACCTATCGAGACGAAGATCTTCATCTTCCTATCTCAAAGTTAAAACTTAAATAGGGCATCATTATACCCCAATTTTTGACCTAAGATACCACCTTACATTATTCACATATGCGCCAACGCATCACTAACAATTTGCGTAATGATAGATCGCATGTATGCTCCTCAAGTCAAAGTTAGGGTTTCATCAAAATTTCATCTGCTTTAAGATACGATCAATTAGGTTTTGAGTTCTCACTCACCTCAATTGATCTATTTAATCAATCATCAACATTTGATCTCCAAATATCTAACTTTTCTCACATCTACCTGAATCGATAATAGTGGTTTTGATCAAGATGATGAATCATCGACTTCTCGCTCAATGGATGACCCATTTTCTGAAGATTGATCTTAACATTTTCAATGCAACATCTTGACCCATTTCTTGTTCAAAACATTGCAAAATCCTTGTTTCTTCATCGCACAAATTTCAATCATCTCGATGAAAATTCATCTGTTCAAAAGTCAAACTTTGACTTTTGGTCAACTTTTTCAAACCAAACTTTTTCAATCATAAAATATTTTAAATAATCCATCATGATCATAAAAATCAAGAAATGTGAAAAAGTCAACAAAAGTTGTTGAATTGTTTCTAACACTTGAAAAATTTTCATGTTAAGAAACATGGTTTTTCCTTACTTTTATGGCCATTTTTCACCTAGATACATTTTGATTCAAGTAAACCAAAACATGAAAGTTGTAGGTATTGTTACAGCTTTCTAAATGTCCAAGAACTTGCAAACACTTGTGTAGCTAGGTTTTGATTGAAACATGTAGCTCCAAAACCATGGAATTCCAAAACATGGTTTTCCGTGATTGCTTTAAATTATGTATCCGCTCAAAGCCATGTAATAGGATTATCTTTCCGCACTTTACTTTTTCCGCATTTACTTCCGCACTATAAACCTGCTAGTAATTAGGCGTAGTATGGCAAGATAAAATCGAACGTAGCTCACTCTAACTTACAAGATAAAATATCCAACTCAACACACTCTTTTCTTCACACACGCACTCTTTTTGGTAATCCTCTCTCGCCTTTACTAATACAAATGGTCATGTCCCCGAACGTAGAGGTATTCTAGCACCTGCTTTCAAACAAATCATCATAGTCCCTTCACAAAGATCATAAAGACCCACGATGTCACATACGATCTGACCCCGATCGGGCCACTTAAAAGTGATGATCGTCCTTTCGAATGTGCTAGATACTTCCTACAAGTTGCCTTCTACGACCATCCGATGTCCCTTATCGTCCTCTTCTACATCCAACCTAATGCAGTTACCTATCAACTAATGGTATGGGATGGGCTATTCTAAAGGAACGTAAAAATATTAAAATCCACCATTCTAGTAGGTAATAAAGACTTTTAGTTGCTTGCTCTATCAAAACGCCACACCACACACTTTTGTCAAAGTTCAAATTCTTTTCAAACGAACATTTCTCTCGAACACTTTGTATACATTCACACGAATCATTACAAAGTCAAGCCGTAAAATGCCTTTTTCAAACATTTTTGTCAAACACACGTAAAGAACTTTTAAATGATCAGAGTAACTAAGAGCCCGTAGAACCACGGATGGAAAGGGTGTTAATACCTTCCCTTTTCATAACCATTCTCCTGCATCAATTCAACTAAGGTCTTTTTTTCGTATTTTTACCTTCCCTTAATCGATAAAAGAAAAGTCGGTGGCGACTCTGCTATCCGCAATATTTGGCGATACAAAAACCTCAAAGTCGCTTCACCGTTACACACACATCACTGCCGTAACGGGATGATCGAATGATGCTATTCTAAGTCAAAGTTAGGTTTATCAATTTCATCTGCTTAAGATACGATCAATTGGTTTGAGTTCCCACTCACCCTAATCGATCTATCTTAATCAATCATCAACATTTGACTCCAAATACCGAACTTTTCTCACGATCTACCATGAATCACTAATTGTGGTTTTGATCAAGATGATGAATCATTGACTTTCTCAGTCAATGATGACCTATTTGTCAAGATTGATCTTAACATCTTCAATGAAACATCTTCGACCTAATTTCTGGTTCAAACATTGCAAATCCTTGTTTCTTCATCGACAAATCGAATCATCTCATGAAAATTATCTCGTTCAAAAAGTCAAACTTTGACTTTTGGTCAACTTTTTCAACCAAACTTTTTCAATCATAAAGTAATTTTAAATAATCCATCATGATCATAAAATCAAGAAATGTGAAAAGTCAACAAAAAGTCAAAGTTGAATTTTTCTAACACTTAGAAAATTTTCAAGTGTTAAGAAACATGGTTTTCCTTACTTTTTATGGCCATTTTTCACCTAGATACATTTTGATTCAAGTAAAACCTCAAAACATGAAAGTTGTAGGTATTGTTACAAGTTTAAAATGTCCAAGAACTTGCAAAAACACTTTGGTAGCTAGGTTTAGATTTTGAAACATAGAGCTCCAAACCATGGAATTCCAAAATCATGCATCAAAATTATGTCATTTTGCAACTTCCTTCTGTAAGCCTTGTCACCCAAGTAGATAGGTTATAACCTATAAATATCAGTTAGCAACAATTGAGAGGAGGATTGGATCAAGAAGAAATTTTAACCATGGTTAAAAGTTAACCATTTGCATTAAATGCAAAGATTCTTCTTACCACTTAAGCTGTTGCAAGTTCTTTCAATTATAACCTTGCCTTGTCATCTTCAATTTTGGCCTATAAATGAGGTCATTCCTTCATTCAAATCACCCCAAAGTAATCATAATCCAAGCTTCTTTCTTTCTGATTTCCAAGTTTCAAAGTTCTAAAAGGAGAATTTTAGTTTCAAGTTTTGTATTCTCGAGCAAACTTAGGCTTCAAATACTTTCAAAACATCACAGAGAGTTGTTGAATCCTCAAGTTAGCACAAAACTAGACAAACTTGTAAATCATTTTCAAACTTCATGTATGCACATATTGAGCCATAACACAAACTCTCAATCCACTGTGCATCTTCCAAACTTTCACTTCAAACACCTTCTATACATCATATAGAAGTAATCCAAATCATCATTTCACCATCAGAAACACAAAATCTCCGTATTCAATTTCACTAAGTGATCAAATCGAGTCAGTCAAAACAATCCGCACTATTTCAAACCAAGGTAAGCATATCAACACCTTTCATAAGCATCACCCAAGTCAGTAGTAATCATCAAAAACCTCCGGAACACTCTCCAACAAGAAACACGATTTCACTTTAAAGAGGTATAAACTTGAACTTTGAACTCCAGGATTTCTAACTTCAAACCCAAAAGGCTCGCCATTTTGTTTCGACTATCATCGAGTAATAACCTCAACCAATTCCTTAAAATTATGCTCATACATGATTTCATAATCAAAACTTAGAATTAGTGGTTCTTCGTGTTCATAATAAAATTAATGATTCCAAGCTTAAAATAAATGAAATTAAATGTCATAATCATGATCCTGTAAACATTCAAAGCAAGTTCGATGTTTGGATCATTTGATTTCATCGAGAAATGAAGAATCCATGGAGGAAACATTCGGAGGTCAGATGACATGACAAGCGTTTTCTAAATTTCGAAAATTCAAATTCTTTGTTAATGTTATGTTTATTGAAACCTCTCAGAACGTTGCAAAGCTAGATGGACATATTTCAATAACACAAGGTCTTTTGTCTAAAAGCTTCCGCCAACCTGCCCGACCACTAACTGCGAATCAGTGCGAACAAGCAAATGTGTCACTCCAAGCTCTAAGGTCAATTTCATTCCATCTATGAGCGCTTCAGACCATTCGTTATTGCTAGTTTGAAACCAAACGCAAAGAATACTCCAAATATAATTTCACCCATCCTCCAGACTATCCCGGCCCATTTCCTTTAGGTCGGATGCCATCTACGAGAACCTATTTTTCTCCAATTCTCCACCCACGGGAGAACCTTCAACTCCACTACGTATCATGCATATGCCTAGGATTTTATGCTTGTTCGAGGAGGAATTCGATGTCGCACGGAGAGTTCTACAACCCATGACACCATTCTCTCGCCTGTGTCCGACTTTGAATATCTCGCGAAAGGGAATTTTTACTGGACTGGACGGCCCCCAATAAGTGCCCCAACTTCCGCAGTCATTACCGCTAGTGTCATATCTCGATCTTCTAATACCTTAACTTTTCCCACTTCAACACCTTGCTGATGAAGTATACCGTGTTCACCAATTCTCCATCCACCGACACCTAAACTAATGGCACTGTTAGAGACAGCCAGATACAAAACCAAAGGAACATTCTCCTTAGATCTAGACAACACCGGTGGAGATGATAGGAACTACTTTACCTCTCGAAATGCCTGTTCACATGCTTCAATCCATCGAAAATTAGCCTCGCTTCCGTGTTGCGAAGAAATGGATCGACTTATCTCCAACGTGCATACGAAATCGACAGAGTCATAATCAACCGCCACCGTCAACTTCACGAACAATAGTGGGACTCTGCATGTTGATTATTTCTTGGCATTTATCCAGGTTGGCCTCAATTCCTCGGATGGTCAACATAAAGCCAAAGAACACCGCTTTCACTCCGAATCTATATTTGTCCCAAGTTCGCTTATGTTATACTTTCTCACCGTTAAAGATTTCTTCTAAATCCTGATATGCTTCCTGCTTTCTACAACTTTAACCACCATGTCTCAACATAAACTTCAATGTTCCTCCCATTCATGGGAAAACACCATATCCATAAGTCACTAAGACGCTTCCCCAACAAATTTCAGCCAAACGACATTACCTCATAATAGTAATTACCCGATCATCATGAAATCCATTTTCGAAAGCATCCGCTGGATCCATCGTGGGTTTGTTATACCCTATCAGCATCCAAGAAACTCAACATACGAGTGCCGAAGCTCCGCCTATCAATCGATCAATGCGGAAGTTGAAAAGGATCCTTCTTGGACACTTGTTAAGGTCCATGAAGTCCACGCACATCCTCCATTTGCTCGCTTTTTAACCATCACCACGTTGACAACCAAGTCGGATATTGAACTTCGCCAATGAACCCGACTTTTACAACTTGTCAACCTCTTCACAATTGCCTTCCTTTCTCCTCACCACTCTTTCTTTCCATCGGGACACAAGTTTAACATCGTGATCAAGAGCAAGTGGTGGCACATAACGCTTAGGATTATGTCATGCATATCTAAAGGCCTTATGTAAAAGATTAATATTACGCCTTGTAGCCTCAATCACCTCCGGCTCTTCTTCTAAGGCCATCCGAAACCAAGGTAGATAACTGCATCGATCGAGAACCATATGAACCTCCTTGTCTCCTCTTGGGAACCGTACTATCTTCATGCAAGATCTTCCCTAGGATAAATATCAACCACATTCACCTGTGGTCTAACGACTTTCTCACCGTAACGCCTTCGCTTAATTTTCATGTTGTCTTTATAACATTTCCGAGCTAACCCCTGATCACCCCGGACTACACCAACCCGACCTTCTCCCAAAGGATACTTCATAGTAAGGTATAGTGTTGTTAGGGCCGCTTCAAACGCATTAAAAGAAGGGTGTCCAATAAAAATGTTGTATGGGGACGGTGCATTCACCATCAAGTACCGAACACAAACATCTTTAACATTCTCGTTAGATCTGAATATGGTCAACACTGGGAGATGGCCTAGAACATGCACTTGCTACCCAGAAAATCCTACCAAGGGTCCACTGAAAGTCCATTCCTTTGAAAGCCTCCCAATACATGACACCAACGGAGCTACCTAGGTCTACCAAAACCTTCTTAACTCCCCAATCTCTGATTTGTACTTCAATTACCATGAGATCATTCTCATGTGGCAAAATTCCTTTTGCATATTCCCGGGAAAAAGATACAATCCCGGGATCACTATCCATGAGACCGACCCGAGTCACACAGACACCCCTAAGATACCTCTTCCGAGCCGAACTAGGAACCTCCTAAAACCACCTGAGTTGGTATTCAAAGTGGATCGAGTAAGTCTCGTTTCTAACCTTCGACCGCCCATTCTTCTTCAAGGTGATCTAGAGGTAACACCTCCTTAGTAAGTGCACTGCGTTTCACGATTGCTCTTACTATCTTCATGGTGATGAAAGCATGCTTCCTGGATCGGCCTTTCTATCTCCGACGAAGGTCAGTGTGCCTTCCGCCCGATCTTTCCTCGTCTGTTCTTCACCTTCTTCCCGGCTCCATTGGAGAGCAAGAATGTTATCCGCCAGGGTGTCACTGTCGACGTAAATTATCGATCATGCATTAATTATATGCATTAATTATATAATATATTTCAAACAATAAATTAAAAATAAATTTAATAATTAATTTTTAATTAAATAGTGAAATATAAATTGTATTTTAATCTTAAAAATTTCGAGATACATAGATTTAATTCGCAAGTTAATTGCTGATTCTCAAA
>CM038795.1:26019717-26102132 GCA_021764765.1 Vicia sativa | reverse complement strand
AAAACATGGTCTTTCCAACATTGGTAGGTTTAATTAAGTTTAACCTAAGCGACCACGTGTGCTTTAATAACGAGAAAAACAATATTAAGCGACTCAACAAACTACGAAAAATCTAGAACAAAGCAGTTACTGCCGAGCAGAATGTCTGCTGAATGTCATAACATCTGTTATAACATCGATCATTTTTCTGAAATTTCCGGCCTGACTTTAGCTTCCGATTAGAGTTGTCTTTTAACATCCATAGCGGTAGGATTTATCTTGATCTGCGAATGTCATGACATCCATCATGACATTCTAAAGCTAGTTTTACCAAAATTGATGCCAACTTAAAACACTAACACTTTCAATATAGCCTTTTCCCAATAAATTATCATTTCCAACTTTTGTAAATAGTCCATGGAATCACGCCTTTGGCTGATTACCATTCTATCAATAAATTTGAGCTTTGTGCTTTTTTTGCAATTCCTTTATTACTGTTTTTGCAAAATAACGCTTTTTATTGTGAAAATCACTTTTTAAACTAAAATGTTTTAAATGAATTTCTACTTCAAATTTTTTGAAATAAAAAGCAAAATTTTCCTTTACAGAACTATGGGCCAGCGGAAATAACTTCAGCGGTTTCTCCATGAGTGCTTTGATCTCCAGAAGGATAAAGACAAGCTGCTACAGCGATCTTACTCTCATTTGAAATCATCAAGGGCGGTATTCTTATCAAAAAGAATCCCCAACCAAGTTGCCAATGAAATGCCTTTCTCGGAAAGTTTAAAACATGCAACTCAATTTCTTCATTAGTGAACATACGCACCATTTGTTGCAATTTTCACCCGATGTTTATTCAATGTGGCCTGGGTCCTTTTTCCAAATACCTCTTTAGTCTTTGTCAAAGTATTGTTAGCATGCATATAACATTCATGACATTCATACATAATAGCATCATTCATTGCATTTTTGCATCTCTCTCAAAATGTTTGCTTCAAATCATGGTATAAATCATACTTACTAAATACGAGTACAAGTACATCCCCGTAGAATATCTCCAAGCAAGAAAAGATACATTTTTCTTTTTTCCCCAGCGGTATTCCCAAGCAGAAAGGATCGTCTTCCTTTTTCCCGGCAAAAGTCCCCAAGCGATACATTTTCTTCTTTCATCACATTCCCGGTGAGATTATCCCTCATTAGGAACAATGTCTTGATTAACTTCTTTCTTTCAGTTCGTTCTGGATAGAACAACTGTCTGTTATTCACAAAGTGAGTACGACAACCTCATTCCTTCAAAGATTTACCTTGTTATAGTTATCACTTGACGATTTGGTAAACATCTTGATTCATTACCATAAACTATCACAGGCGATAATTGGTAATATCATTTCCACTTACCTTAAACATTGTCTTAGGGGCGGCGGTAATCTCTTTGTTTCCCAAAAGCGAAACAAATGTTCACATATTCGTGAATCATTCTTTCCCCAGCGAGGCGTATTCACAAATTTCCCTTCTTTGTGTCATTTCTTTGATATCCTTTAGGGTAAAACTTTTTGCGATCATTTGCATCATCGCATTTTTGGTATCTTAGGTCCAAATTTTCGTGATACGATATTTAGTTTCTTTACACCTATCAGCGAAGATATTCATCTTCATCTCTCAGAATTAAAGAAACTTAAATAGGACATCTGTCATACCCCAAATTTTGACCTAATATACCACTTACATTTGCATCATTGCCCGCGATAACGATTCAACGATTAATGGTGTAGCATTCATGGTCAAAATTAGGGTTTCATCGATTTTCATCGATTGAGCTAACCAATTAGGGTTTGAGATTTTCTCCTCTATTTGATCTATCTTGATCAAATCATCGATATCAATCCTCAGATATCCATTTTCCTCAGTCAATCAAGGATGACCAATTAGGGTTTTGGTCGAGCATAGGCATTCTCGATTTTTTGAGCAGAAATGACTTTTTGGATAGAGATTGGTCATTATATCTTAGATACAACATCTTGACCTAATTTACGGATTCAAAACATCCGCGAGTTCCTGAGACTTCATCAGTCGATTTGAAGCGATCGATGAAATTTCATCACGCATAGAAAAGTCAAACTTTGACTTTTGGTCAAATTTTTCAAAACAAAACTTTTCCATCATCAAAATACTTCATGATCCATCATGATCATAAAAATCAAAATTTGGAAAGTCAACAAAAAGTCAAAGTTTTCATACTTAGAAATTTTTCTAAGTGTTGAAATTTCTTATTTTTCAAACTTCAAGCCATTTTTCACCTAGTTCCAATTTGAATTTGAAAAAACTCAATACATGAAAGTTGTAGCTTGTGGAAAAATTTCCAAAAATGTCAAGAACTCTCAAATCCATGAGTCTAGATACTTTTGAAATTGAAACATAAGGCTCCATGACACTTGATTTTCAAAGTCAAAACATCAAGATTATAGGTCATTTGCATTTTCCTCTTCTAGAACGCGCCACCTTGCCACAATGAGATAGGCGGTAAAAATCAGGATGGGATAATTATGATAGGATTGGATCAAAGTTAGAAATTAACCATGGTTAAAGAAGGAAGCTTCCTTTGCATTTAATGCAAAAAGACTTCTGCCCTCACAAAACAAGTTTGAATTACCAATGCCCAATTGCTTGCCTAACATTTCGGAATACAATGGCCTATAAATAGAGGTACTAATTCAAGCTCAATGGACACCAAAGCAAATACAAAATGATGCTTTCTCTTTACTTTCTTGAAAATCAAGCAATATAGTGCAAATTGAGAAACATAACATTTTGAAATTGAGCAAAAAATGATCTTTGGTGTCCAACATGTTTCATAATCACTATCAAACTTTCAAGTTTAAAATCAACATAAGCTAAGCTAAAAATCGGTTTCATCTTTCATGCTCCAAAACTTGCCATGCCATAGCCGCCAATTTTGAGTTTGGTGTGAAGCGACTTGAGTTACGATCATTTGAACATCATCACCATACATCATATGAATGATCGGACCTTTAGCAACAAGGCATAGCGCTTTAACCTCGATTTCGATTTGCATTTTGAGCTTGTGCAGTCGACAGTCGAGCAATCAAGCTATCTCATGATGCAGACCACTCGCACACCATCCATACATGCCGTTGGTGCTCGGCGATCATAAAACAACAATTGGAAACGTAATCTGATTTCGATCCTCACTTTTCGGTATGCATATGAACTGTGATATCCATATTCCTTACTAATTAAAAAGCTCACCATTCTCTTTACGCACACCTAACGATCATTAACCCTAAAATCAAGAATCATCAAGCTACCACATACATTTAATTTGAATTCTTAGATTCTAGGGTTCTTCGTGTCTCCAAAAATCAAAATGCTAGGATGAAAATAAATGAAATTAACATACATATTCATGTTATGATGAAAAACCGATCAAGTTTGATTTTACTTCCTTAATTTGGTTGAGAAACAAAGTTTCTAACAGGTTTTGCAAGCTGAAAATCAAGCGAGAAACCGGGATGCGCGTGTTCTTCATCAGTTTTCAAATTTAAATTTTAAATGATCCAACATCTTGTCTACGTGTGTTAGTCCACTAAACACGGAAATGCGTTTGGTCAGTGGTTTGTCTGCGCTTGCCTTTAAGTCACTGACACGCGTCCCTTTCGTGGTCATGGGTTGTTACCGTGGACCATTCTTTTCCAAATTTTTTCATGTTTTATCAAACTTTCACAATTTTTTGACCAATCAAAACTCCTTATTTTAAGGTGATTTTTGGACACTTGTCAACAAATACATCTATTTTGTGATAGTGCAAAATTTTCAGAAAAAACTTTCATCTAATTAAATTTGTCGGTAGCAGCGTTACGAACCTTTTCAAACCTCCTTTGGGTGAATTTTTCAAGTTTTCGACTTAGATTTTTTCAAAACTTTTCATAAATGACCTCGCATTTCAAAACATTTCAAAATCATTTTCAAAACATTTCATCAAAACACATCTTTTACCATGATCGATCCGATTTAAGCGATAAAAGCGAATTCGTTTCTTCTCGAAATTCTCGATCGATCATGGGCCTCCTATGGTGTAAGTCAATCCTTTATGTACATATTTAGTTTTATTGTACATACTCAATTATCATTGTTAATATTCAGCGTAAAACAATTCTTTTACGTTTGTTTTCATTCGTTTGTCTGTCTGCGAATCCATTGGTTCTAAGGAAGAATTCTTACGTAAAATTTCTTTTTTGATGTTTTCCATCATGGTGTAAGTCCCTAACATTCTTTTATGTACATAATATTTCTTTGTACATATCAAACTTTATCAAACACTTTTTTAAGTTTCATACATTATGTCTGAGATACTCCTTTTATACTCAAGTCACAGACAAACTTGATCGTTGTTTTCACATCATGTGTATACTCAAACAAAATAGTCTTTTATTATGCATTATTTTCTTTGTACATACAAATACTTTTCATACAAAATTTTCATCTGCCTACTACAGATACCTTTTTACAAATATTCCAACAGATAAACTTAGATCATTACGTTTCCGTTTCATTGTATGAATAGCCCAGGAATACCATTGGTATTGAAAGGCTTTCTCACGGTAAAACTTCTTCAAATCAATGGGCCTCCTATAGTGTAAGTCCCGACCTCCTATGTACATCCATCTTTCTCTTGTACATAAAAACTCGTTCTTGTACATATTCATTTCCTTGTACACAGTTCAAACTTGTAAATAACCAAGTTAAGCTCGTTTTAAGCGTTCGTTTTCACGAGACCTTGTTTATATTTCATAAAGCTACTGTAAATAAACATCATGCATTGTTTATATTTCCTTCATAAACTCACAGCGAATACATACACACACCTTTACACTTGTTTATACAATTGTCTAATCATAACATAACAATTAGACTAATCAATAGGTTCCCCACCAGTTGTAGCCTCTGCGGGCTTTATCTGAGACAATACATCCCAGCATGGGTGACCTCGCTTGGGCTTCGTACAAGATAATTTATCTCCAAGCGATTTAGCCTCGCTTGGGCTTTATACAGATAACTCTCCCCACGAGTTGGCCCTCTTGGAAGCCATACAAAAACTCATTCATCTGAGTTAGCCTCGCTTAGGCTTCATATAAGAACCTCCCACATTGGTAAGCCTCCTCTTGGGCTTCGTTCAAGAACTCCTCATTGAGTTTAGCCTTCTCTTGGGCATCGTACAATGAAAGGGCAAATCTCTTATGACCTCTGTTGGGCTTCCATACAAAAGAATCACCCGTTAAGATAGAACCACGAAAGGATGGTTTCGGTGAAATCCTTTCAAATTCCCAGTGTAAAATTTCCCGGTGAAATTGCTCTTATTCAAAAAGGATGGTTTCTCGGTGAAACCCCTTTCGAGCCAAAGCTAGCCATACCTATAGCTTCCTCTTGAGCTTAAACAAGGACCCTCGATGACCTCATTGACCCTCGATGACCCTCGATGACCTCAGAACCTCTCTTGGGCTAACAATACAAGGACCCATGGGCTTCTTAAAGCATCCCTTTAATCAATCAATTTCTCCTCGAGATTTGGACATCTATCTCTATGGAAGAAGTATCTCATATCCATCACATACAGGTCAAAACTTTTTCAAACTTTTTTTCATAAGCTGTTTCAAACAAAACATCTCTTAACGATGAGTAGTAGCAGCTTGTACACTCAAACAAACCCAATACTGGGTTAAAAGATTCAATCATCTTTTCAAACATCTTTCTTAAACATGTAAGTGAGTAGCGCTTGTACCTCAAGCAAAACACCTAATACTACGATGAAAGATTTCAATCAATTAAACTTTTCAAAATGTATGTGATGAAATAGATTAGATACATTTTTCATTAAGATGACATTTATGCATCTCTTACTAACATCCGTTGCTTTCCACACTAGCAAGTGGGAACTACGATTGCTCGACTTTCTAACATCCTTTTGAGAATCGTGAGCACAAGGTCTTATCCTTTGAGCAAATTTCTATCTCTCTGGACCAAACAAACCACAGAGACCACTGTGGATGGACTCTACAAATGCTGCAGATTCCCACTAGGGATATGTATGCGAGAGAGATCCACGGATCTTTGCGAGCACAATAACAAACCTTTAGAGATCCCACAGTCGGTTCTCAAAATCCCAGGAGGGGCTTTCCCGATCATGAAATAACAATTAAAACACCTGAAACATATCAATATATTCATATATAAAGGCGGTAGATAACTACATATATTTTGGGGTGCTCATCTATTCCATATACCAGTACTCGGAATCTCCCGATCGTTACGTCTAGTTTGCGCTGAGTAGATTCATACCAATATCAATTGAGGTATTTGACTTTCCACTTTCATAATCATTAAATCATCTTTCTTGTGTTGAAAATAATAAAAGCTTGATGCTCGCATCTTTATAAACAAATCAAAGATTTAAATCGTTGCGTGATGAGAACTAGATTGCATCCTCTAGCCAGCGTTACCATTTTAGCGAACAATCATCAATGAACACAACTACAAATTGATCCGGATACTCGCAGAAATCTATTCATATATTTCATAAACACACGGAAGCATTAGTCACACGAATGACATTACAAAATACTCGTGGTGACCGTACCTTGTCCTAAAAGTAGTCTTACGAATAACCTCGACTTTCACGTAGATCGATGATAACGGACCTCAAATCAATCTTAAAACACAAGCACCAACCAATTAATCCATCAATCATCAATTATCGGAGGTGGATACTTGTTCTTAATAGTCACCTTGTTTAGTTGTCCATAATCCTTTGACCTCGTAGAACCTTCCCTTCTTAACTGTAAAGCAAGGAATTTTTACGGAGATACACTCGGACGAATAAACCTCCTTTTTAAGAAAATCCTCAGTTGACTCTTAACCCCTTCAACTCGAAGCGGACATCCGATATGGAGCCATCGAAGCAGGACTAGTTCCGGGAACTAAATCAATCAAAAACTCGACCTCGTACTCTGCGGCGAATCAATTACATCTTGGGAAATACCTCGGGAAAATCACAAACAGCGAACCCATTCACATAACTTATTTCTCTTGAGATCCACGATGCCAACGGAGCAACAACAAGACACCATCTTTTAAAATTCATCCACTTTCTTAGCGGACAAAAACAAATCATTCGATACGAGAATCGAAAGATAACCGATTTTAAAAGCAGTTGATAAAAACGATTGTATTCTAATTCATACCAAAAATCATCAATTGAACTAACGGAAGACCAGCGAAATCCATTAGAAAATCTATACCAAAAATACTCAGCGGACCAATTCGGACATGCATCGAGTAAGCGCCCGTGGGTATCAATAATCATATTTCCATGCATATCGGACAATTCAAGATTCAACCTCTTAACACAATCCACGAAATAAAGAATGTGTTACACCGGTATGTCGATGATAGCAATCAAAGGTGTACCATTAATAGCACATACCTTGGATAAGCCTATATCATGTAGTAGTCTTAGCACAAGACAATGCAAACACTTCCTCTTAGCTTGCTCCCTTCCTTGGCTTTTGCACTTAGTACTAATAGAGTGCACTAAATCTCTGATCGGCAATTACATTGACACGCCTTGCCACACCTAAAGCATTTCCACAACATCTTTCTCGACCTCTTCTCCTGATCGAAGCGGTGCTCTTCCACACAAAACTTGTAACACTTAAGGCAGGATGGTCCTCCCAGCGAGATTCTTTCCACCTAAGCGTTCTTCTTATCCTCTAAGTTTCCCACGAAATTGACCTTTTCCACTCTTATCATTCAAATTCTTGTAGTGAAGGCACTTTCTCTACTATCCTCGTCATAAATTCTACTCTTGTTTACCAACTCGACAAAGCGAGTAATCTGGTGATATCCAGTAGCCTTCTTGATATCGGTCTCGAAACCGTTCACAAACTTGATTAGATCTCTCGGCATTCATAGTATTGTAATGAGGACAATACTTAGTCAACTCTTGAAATCTTACTGATGCTCGTACGGTTCCATTGCTTGACTCAAAGAAATTCCACCTCTTTCTTTCCAGCACATCTTGGAAAATAGTTCTCCAAAATGCATCACGGAAAGAGCCCAGAAACTTCACCTTCCTCATCGAATCTATAAGCGGTGTTGCTCCACCATCTCGACTTTCTTCTACATATGGTATAGCACATACGCGTATTGGTACAATTCATAACTTTCGAATATCTTCTCAATCTCCTTGACCATGCTTGAGCTTTTTCGAGTTCATGCTCACCCTCAAAGATAGGAGGATTGTTCCTTTGAAACTTCTCCAAGCATGGAACTTCATCTTCTTATTTCGGTGTCCAACATTTATCATGGAATGCTTGAGATCAGCCAACAATCTCAAAGCCTCAACAATAGCATCATCATTCCTTCCTTGACCATTATCCTAAGACATCCAACAAACAACAGCATTGATGCGTATGGGATACCCAATCAAATACAAGCGAGGAATTAAATCGATTAATAACAGATTGAATAAATCGACCAACCATTGCTCTGATACCATAATGTAACACCCTTTTAATTCCCCAGTATTATATATAATATACAAATCGGAGTAAATAGAATGCATAATAAGAGGCGTCATGATATTTCTTTAAACTTTAAATCATACATACTGCGGTCGTAGCGTAACACGTATTTGAATCTCATGATTTAGGACAATTCGTTGCATTTTCACGATTGGATCATTTAATGTTCCCGAGATCTTATCAATGATTACATCCATACTATAATCATTGAATGAAAAAGTAATGAATCCATAATATAACCAAGTCATCGAGAATTCATGCATTGGCACGAGGCCACATCAACATAGTATCTCGATCATACAAATCAAAATAGATGAGAATACATAACAAATCTCATCAATGAAATCCAGTGTAATGACTCGACTACCTATTGTAAGGAATAAACTAAGTAAACTCGTTCGACTAGTCTAGGTGTGAAACCTTGCTATAAACACAATAGAAAGAAAAGGAAGCTAGGATTGACTCACGGGACGGACCCGGTGATATTTGTCCGATAAAAGTCGCCATTTGAAACAACCCGAAGCATCATCAAATAATTATATCAATGAGTCGCCATAGAACATTTTTTATCCCTCAAGAGGAAAGGAAAACATCGAGGAAACACTGAGGGAGAAATCATGGTCTTCGACCAAGATATCAAGGTAAGGGAGTTTATTACGTGAGGAAGGGATTAGCACCGCGCGTGAGTACTCGGTCAACTTCTATTTTCTATCTAATGGGTGTTTTAGATACATCACATCGGCTTAATATTTCACAATGCCGTGAAAGAAAATAAAGAAAACATGGGAAAAGAAATAGTATTTACAAAGTTTTGCTCGATCGAGCCCGTGACAAGATACATGTATATTCCTCGTGCAGCGGAAATTCGGGGCGTCGTAGTTCGAACTCTCTTGTTTTATGGGAAGTTGATTCCGCATCTACAATTCTGACTCGTGCTTGGCGTTGCGGTATAAGAGGTCTTATGCTCGGCGCTTCACTTTCGGTGATTTGTTTGGATTTGAAAAGGCAGCCCCTTTTAAAGGTTTAAACCTGGCGCCCTTAGGCGAAAAGGTTCAGTGAGGTTGGTTGCTTTTACCTTGAAAAGATGCGAACCATTATTAAGTGTTTTGATTTGTAAAAGAAAAAAATAAGTTTTAGTTTTATTACATGCAAAGATGCAAAGAAACATGAAAATATGCAAGGAGACTAGCTAGTTTACCCTAATGTTATCATACAAAGTTGGACCTAAGGTTGAGGATGTAGGGAATCTCTATCTATGTTGACATGTAAGGATGAAAATCCTAATGTACAAAAGCTTGAGTATCTAGCGGTCCTAAGGAAGCTATCTTAATATCTGTCTTTGTAGAAGACGAAGGATGTTAAGGATGAGAAAGCAAGTGCTTTGGCAAAAGCACAAAAGCAATCTGATACTGCGGACAAATGATCACATACAAGAAAAGAAGGAAGTCCTATAGCTACAACAACAGATGTGTAGGAAGCAATCGAACGCACATTCGATTCTCTTGAAAGGTATCATCATGACATGAATTGTCAAGTGTGAAGAGAAATGAGTCACGGTATCAGCGGTAAATATGAACCTCGGGAGAAGGCGTGGAGTCGAATAGGGACTCTTGCCACTTTTATTATTGACTGGTAAAGGAAACACGATTAGCGCATTGTTGGTGACGGACTAGAGTTGAGTTAAGACCACTCCGGCGTGCCATCATATCATCGTAACTGCAACCGAGGTCTCATCGAAGAGGGACTTTGCTTGGTGGTGCCACTCTAGGTTGCCTAACCACTCATGACTGTAAAGCACAAAAGTAAACCTGCGACTGAGTGCCTCCCATACTATGAGGACTTTAAATAATCAAACACAAGTAGCAAACGAGATAGCCCTAAATGGGTCTTTAAATAAACCAGAGGAGTTCACGAACATGCTCCAGCTACGAAGCCCCATCATTCATCTCTATTCCTACTTCTCATGGCAAAGAAAGCGGTGAAACCCTACTTCTCATGCTCTAGAAGGTGGTAAAGAATCGATAAAAGAAGGTATAGCAACTAACGAGCGGATAACAATGCATAAGCAATAGCAAGCTAAATATTACTCCAAAAACTTCAAGAAATCTGCTGGAATAAATAAGCGGTAAGTAATGTCTTTGAGGTATCAAAGCATGGGCAGAATAACGTTCGTACACATCAGAAGAAAGTAAACTGGTTAATCCGAGACAACACAGAGACAATGGAATCGCATTAAATGCGCCAAAAGGTATCGAATGTGTTACGTACATATTCAACAAGATAAACACCGAAATCACAATCCAACCGATAGAATGCGCATTTGTATGCAAACAGTGTTAGAATATGTGTTTGTGTTGAATCAAATGAACACAAGAGAAGTGAAAACTAAACAAACAAGATGCTGGCGTTAAATGCGAAATAAGCATATACTGTCGTTCGTACACATTCCGAATAAGGTACACTGCAAATGATAAAACCCACGAATAGACAAAGGTTGCGCGTTCGTACGCCAAATTGGAATTAGAATATGCGTTCGTGCATTCCTGATAATGGGATAACTTTTGCAAAAAGGTGTAAATCGACAAAGCGAGAAAAAAGTTGCGTTCATACATGAACAAGCAATGGAATATGCATTCACGCACATTGAAACAATTGGGTAACTGCGAGAAGGTGTAAATCGAACAAATAGACAAAAGTTGCGCGTTCGTACTGACAAGCAATGGAATATGCGTTAGTGCACATTCAAATCAATATAACACAAAGGTGAAAACCCGAAACAAAGACAAGTGGTGCGGCGTTCATACGCAAACAAAATAGAATGTGCATTCATACATTGGCTTGATGGATAACAGCAAGAAGGTGTAAATCACACAAGCAGATAAAAGTTATGCATTAAATGCATGGCCAGCAATGGAATGTGCGTTCGTGCACATTAGTCAAGATGAACCTTGAAGGTGAAAACCGAGCAAGCGAGAATATAGAATGCACGTGCATATGCAGCGCAAAAATAAAGGATGCTACAAATCTAAGTCATGTAAGATTCAATGTACCTACGCACGAAATAAAATGTCGGAATTAACAAGCAAATTACTAGAAATAAAGCACCGAATGCAAGCCGGTTGTATATATGATAATAAGCTTGTATAAGCATACAAGAAGTGAAATAAAATCACAAAAATCGGCTACGGAAAGCACTTTTCTGAAATCGGAGTGAAAAAATAAACTTCTCAGAATCGATTGAAAATCGCATGGTTGCTTACAAAACGTCAACAAAATTAAAAACATGAGTAGTTTTAATTAATTCAGTGGAAGCAACATTTTCTGATCTTAATAATAGGGCAACAACTCCATTTAATCACGTTGCACTTGAAATTTGGTTCAAACCCTCAAAAATGGTTTTGAGTGCGAAAACGGTAGGAACATATCTGATTGCCGGACTTTTGAGAAAAAGTGAGTTCACGATTACGAGTATTGACATACTCGGGATGTCGTGACATCCGATCCGACATTACAAAGCAGACTAGGTATATATACAATTAAAACGGAAACAAAAGAACACGAATGTTAACCGTTTGGTTCAACTGACCTACGTCAGGGCGTACCAAGCTAGAATGAAGTTCACTAAGGTATTAATTAGGAGGAAACCACCTATTTGCCTCCTGTAATCAGACTACCGAAGAACATAATGATACCATGTAGATATGAGCATAAACCTTTTCAATCACCTCGGTGATGTCATAAATACTTATCACACGGAAACTACATCAGCTGGCTCCTAACACGATTAGCTTGGAGATACCTGCTCAAAGACAACTTCATGATTTGAAGATACCACTGCAAACACAATATAAGCAGTCCTCGAGTGACACTGAATCTAACTTGGAATTACTTCACGGTTTCTTCGAGAGACGCTACTCGTTGCTTCCAACACGAGTGAGTAAAACAATCCTCTTCCCTCGGGCTTGAGGTAAAAATGGTGACCATTCCTGATCATGGTGGTTCCATACATGGCTAACTAAAGACTACATCTTTCTAAGCCAGGATAGCTTACTAAAATTAGGTTACAAGCTGCTTATTTATAACCTATTACCCGGATTTGGGACTTAAAATAACAACATAATTTGTAAACTTACTAGGAAACAAACTTTTGCGGAAACAAAAGCGGATAACACTTTCTGATCAAGGTCCTGCTGATCTTTATCCTTAGCTTTTGGACCTCCACATGCCTTCAAAATCACGCTACATAAGATATAATATTCCCGAGAATATTACTTGCACAATTAATATTTGTAACAAACTTAGTTTACGTAGCGTGATGTCCTAATATCGATGTCTCGACATCTCATATGACATATTGTTCTAGATTTTGAAATTTTTCAACCTGACATATTGAAGAAATCAATAGGGCTTTCTTTGCGTATATCTGTTATGTACCTTATAGTGTTCTTGCTTATTATTTGTTTATTAAAATTTGGCCAATCCTTAAGTTCAAGGAACTACAATCTCCCCACTTTTAGGTAAAGCAAATAATACAATACAAGCAAATACATTAAGCTGACAACAACGATTACAAATAAAATTTACAATTGAAATAGTGGTCTTCGCTCACAACTTGAGATCTTGAGTTGTTTGGGATATCGAACATCCATCATCTTCCTTTCTTCATTGAGCTGACACGGCGTGCGTGGTATAAGAAGGAAGAGACTCGATTGCTAGATTTGGAGTTGAAATACCTCTGAGTAGCATAAGGATATAGCCTCGTAACTTTCGAAACCGGGTCCTGATTGTGTTCCTCCAACTTGATGGGGAGCAAGGCTTCGAATACAAGTCGAAAAGATTTTCAACCAGGGTTTAATATTTGGTTTGGGACCTTCTATGAATATGCTCCTTTGTTTATGTGATTAGAGACCAACAATAATAATAACAACAATACATTAATCCTTTCTCCCCACTTTTAGCCAAAAATTTGACATTAGGATACTACCAAAACGGATCTAATTTCTTGATATCCATATTCTCTTGAACTTCATTTGATCACATTTTCTTGTCTTCTTTGCGTAGGAATAGAGGTTAGGGGTCCTCTATAAATATACAGTTGAGGCTTATAAAAATTTGGTCTTTGTTTCTTGGTGAGTTTTTGGTCGAAGGAGCGCACTAGAGACAAAATTGTACCATTCGCTAACCTTGGTGACTTTATTTGTTTTTATTGATTCCTTTGAGTTAGTTCAACAAAATGCATGGGTTACTTCATCTTTGTATACCATAGGGTGCATGTGATTGCCACCTCTTCTTTCCGATCAGTTAGCTTTTGAGGATATTATACTTATGGTTTGGTGAATTCCTTTGATGGCTTCTTCTTGTCCATATCTTCATGGATCTTAGGCGTACTTATAGTTTGAATTTATTTTACTCTAATCTCTGTTAAGAGGTAATGCTATTTATAATGATCATACTTTCTTCAACATCTAGACTCTTGATGTTCCAACATTCAGTGGGACATCCACACAGAGTCCATGTGACTTGGCTCTGAGAAAAGATCACTTCAACTTCATAGCAGTAGAAACTTCCTCTTTTTATCAGCTAATGAATAATCTCCCCCTTGACATTAGTTGGTCATCAAAATATATAATAGTTGCGCCTTCTTTAACAAACATATCCAATTGCACTAGACAAGGCAACTTTGACAATTGATAATTAATAATTAACAATAGACAATTTCTCTTCAATTTTCCAGTTCCTCTTCATATGGACAGTTGCTTCTTCAAATAGATTGTAGCTCCCTTTTGGATAGTTGCTACCTCTTAATATTAGACTTCTTATTTTTAGCTTCCAAGATAAAACTTTTCATGATGTTATAGCTTTTACTCTCCCTGAGTTATACAAATTAAGGACACTTTTGAAGCTGGTCCTACTAATACTTTAAGCATTCTTCATTCGGACTTGCCACAATTTCCAAATTAGGAATCCTTAGTTTGCTTGCTATACAAGTTTGATTTCCTACATGCCTTGCAATAGAAGTAACTTCATAGTTAATCATGTATAACTATTTTATGTCTTCAAAATATAATTACGGACCTTATCACCTTTCTTGAATCTATGGTGTCTAGTTGTGATGTTACATCTTCATGAAGACATTTTCTTCTATACATCACGGTCTTTATCTCTTTCTTAATTGATTTCCACATAGTTATCAAAATATAGGTTCCCATCAAGATGTTGACAACATCTTTATCATCTCCTTAGATTGAATCAACTCTTCAAATAACATTGCCACACATCCTTGACTTGTGAGATAACAATGAAGTACTTAGTAGGCCATAATTCTTCATACAAATACTCGACTCCCGATAGGTATATGAAATTTACATTCGGGTTGTACATCTAATAAGTATGATCTCCGATCAAGTACCTACTAGTTAGTTGGTTAGAATTAACTACTCACACTCGATTATTCGGTGATTACATCTTCACACTTACTTCTACTTTTTGCCTTCTTCTACATCTCAAAATTGAAGTCATTAAGATGATGTTTTGACATCTACAACATCATCCATTATGGTTGCAGGTGTCACATTCCCTTATTCATAACACTTTGGGGAACACGAGAAGCCTTTATATCGACTTTACATACATAACAATTCACGTATCAAGGAAAAATGTGATCCATCTCGATAGACTTTCTTGGACTTTCACTTGATTTTTGAGATGATGGATGCCATAGTATACCTATGGAGGATTCCTTTAACTAGGTTTTGGAAGAGACTTCATTATGGTATGACACGAAATATTGATTCTTCACTACAATCGATTCCTTGATTCTTATTGACAATACCACTTACATGAAAATATTTAGGGTAGTCAACATTCATGATCATGTTGACTATGGTTTGGGCATAGTATTGACTCCACAATTTGTTCTATGGTCATGCATAAAACTCCACATATTTGGTTCCTTTGATCGGAAGGATGTACGGATATAAGCTCATCTTGATATCACATAATGGGATTGAGGGTATTTATGTGTCTCTTATTTATGCTTGAGCTTGACTTCTATACTCCCAAAGCTTGGGTCGGAAATAAGTGACATCTAGGTATAAGAGCTTGTTGATTGTGTCATGATCGACTAATAGCGGATGTCTCCTCTTCGGATCGGGAGGTTCCAAACATATGTACTCACACTACATTTGTTTAGCACCTAGAACATCTGTTCTTATTTGGTAGTTGCATACGTAATAATGTCCTAACATCCTATAAATTTGTTCCATCTCACGAAAACATCATCCTTGATATTCTTCAAGGTGTTCAAACTTGCTGATTTATGAGGATCATTGATCAATTGATACTCATCAACTCCATTAATATATGCCTTTATGGTGGACTTGAGGAATATCTCAAGTATCTTTGACACTTTAATATATTTCTAATAATTTGCCAAATATTATGTTGATAAATTAACCTAGGATCATTCTCTTACTATAGGGGTTGTATTAGAGGCTATGCAACGGAATATAGCCATACCTCAAGAGAATGTACACAAGCTTACTGAAGGCTAAGAAAACACTTAGAAGGGGGGTTGAATAAGTTTTTCCTCTTTTAATTTTCCTTTACGTAGAAACAAACTAAACACACAATTATTTTTATCCTGGTTTGTTTGAAACTCAAACTACTCTAGTCCACCCACCAAGGTGATTTCGCCTTTCTCAACGAGGACTTAATTCACTATAATCAGAATTGATTACAATTTCACAACCAACTGTTGTGACAAACAAACAATGCACAAGCCAACTGCAAGTGACTAACACCTCAAGACTCTTTAGTCTAGCCCTCTTGAGAAATTTATTATTTGGTCTCTCAAGGAACAATTTCAAAATGAAACTTCTAACTGTGTTTAAATTTGCTTCTAAAAAGATTTATCACAACAGTGATGTTTTACACGAAGTTTAAGCTCAAAATAATAAAACTCAAAGTGTTTCTATGTTCAACTTTTGTTCAGCGTAAGTTTACAATAATAGACGTTAGTTTTTCCTTTAAAAACTTGAACTTATATATAGCTGCTGAATCAGTCTGTTGCGTGTCTTGAGTGAAGAGAATGTAATTAATGTTGTTTATGCCTTGTACTTTGTGTTTTCAATGACCTCGAACTTTGTCCCTTGAGTACTAAAGTCGTCTTAGCCTCGATGAAATACTTGGTACTATAGCAGAACTTGTCTTAGAACATGACGTCTTAATAACTTATTTCTTTATCTTATGTAAGCCTTTGTTATCTTATCTTCTATCAGAGGTTGCTTAAGCTTTTCTCTTATCAGAGGTTGTGCTTGCATGCTTATTTAAGAAGTTTCTTTCAACTTGCGTGTTCAGAAGTTTTTTTTATCTTCTAAACTTCTAATTCTTTTTCTGCTCAATATAATTTGATATTTCACTTTTCTAGAGTGCTTGAGTTAGAACATCATCTGAAATGAAAATAATACTTATCAGAGTATCATATTTACTATACAAAAATTGTTTTACTCGTTATCATCAAAACTCTAAGATATGATTAGAACCAAACTATGTTCTAACAATCTCCCCCTTTTTTATGATGACAAAAACGTTTATATTTTGATTGAAATTTTTTGTATAAATGTGAAAAAGAAATCTCCCCCTGAGATAGATAATCTCCCCCTAAGATAGTTAATCTCCCCCTGAGATAAATACTAGAAAAGAATAAATGCAAGGTAGAATTTCCCTGAGTTTGTTCTTTTCTTTCAGAGTTTGCATTCAGACTTTTCATTTCAGAGCTTGGATTTTTACTTCTGATTTTTCTTCCAGAGCTTAGATATTTCTGCACACTTTCAGAAGCATATACACTTTATATTTTGTTAGAAATGTTTGACACTTAGTCCCAATAACTACTATATTTAATCAGATCAAAATCACAGTTTCTCCCCCTTTTTGTCATAATACAAAAACATTAAAAATAATGCAAAAAGTTTAAAAGACGAACCAAAGTATTTTTAAAAATGATGCAAAAAAAAACATGGTTACAGAGGTTTCAAAACAAAAACAAGAACAACAAAAAAAGTTAAAAACATATGCACAGAAGTTTTAAGGAGATTGGGACGAAGGTTGACATGAGACTAGGGATAGATGAAGATTCTCGATTTCATTAGAGGATTCTTATTCCTTCATCATCCAAGATTTGATCTCTTTTTTTGTCTCGTCTTCTTAATCAAACGTTTACCTAACTTCATTTCCTTCTTTAATTCCTTGAGTTTCCATTACAACGAGTTGGAGTAGAACTTGATGAAAGCGACCTTAGAGGGCGAACCATCGACTCTAGGGCAGAGGCACTTGAGAAAAGGGTGTCAAGATCAACCATTAGTGTTGGTACCTTCTTACGAGTATCTCTGGGACGGAAAATAGGTGGATGATACAGAACCAATGCTACAGAGTTTGGATCATCAACCGATTCAAAAGATTCATCATTAAAATATCTATTCGATTGGGTGGTTGCCAAGAAACATTGTCAAGTTGCAGTCGAGGCTTCTCGTTCCAAATACTGTAAACTATTGTCTTCAGACCATTCAAAAACTCATCAAATTTCTCATGAACATGAGAGTAGCATATATCTTTGAGTTTGAGGGGTTCAACATTGAATCTCATACGAAAGTTCTCCACGATCGATTGATCTGCATTTGGATTCGGGTTATTACGATCTTTCTTTAGCAGTTCTATCCAACCTTGCATTTTTTATTCAAACTTCTGCAAAAGTATACTAAAATTTGTGTGAACATCTTTATTTTTGGGTAGTGATTTAAGATCAACTACAGTCCTCAGAGAAAGTCATATGTGTGATGGTTTAGAGGTTCTGGAGTGGAAGGTAAGTTTTATGGGGATGGTGAATTTGGTGGGGAAGGTGTAGGTTCGGAGGTTGGATTGACAATAGTTTCTGGAGAGTGAGGAGGTGGAAGTTCTTTAAATATGGTGGTTTGGTCAGGTGGAGGTTCTGGAGAGTTAGATGGTGCAAGTTCTGGAGAGAAAGTGGATTGTGGAAGTTCTGGAGAATTTGGAGTGATGGTAGGTTCAGAGAATGAAGTGGGAATTTGTTGTGGAGACTTAGGCACTGAAAAATATTTGTTGATGGTATAGAGACATAAGGGAATTTAGTGGTCATAGGAACATTTATGCCTGGGATTCTCCAAGATCCATCATACCATTCAGTGGATTTTGGTGACAGTGGTCGTACGAGGAATGTTGGAATTGTTTTTGGAAGTGGTGTTTGAGGTGGTGTTTCAGAAGAAATGTTTGGATTTGTTTCGTGGGGAGCAGAAACAGGAATTTCCTGTTGAGGACTAGATGGTGTGATGATTGATGATTGTGTTTGAGTGGTGTGTGGTTGAACTTCTATGGTTGGAACATCAAAGTTATCTATGTCAGATAACACTTGAGAAATTTGAGGATGGATTTCTTGAAGTTCTGGGGAAGTGGTAAGGTCAATATGTACTTCTATGTTACCTAGATTTTGTGGTGCATAAGGGTTAGAAGTTTGTTTGGTGTGTGAGGCAGTTGTTACTATATTCTCAGAGTTTTCAACAGAAATGGGGTCAGAAGATGTACCTGTGGTCTTCTTCCTCTTCTTATGAGTCTTGTAGGGTCTTGTAAAAGTACCCTCTCCATCTGCCTTTCTCTTCTTCATTTTCTTGACTAGACTTCGTGAACTTCTACCTTGAAGCCAAGCTGGATCAATAGGAATGCCCTTCTTTTTGCATCTTCTGATGTATTCTTTAATAGTTTCAGCATGATCACCAGCGTTGAATGAAGGAAAATTGTTCAAACGAACTCTCCTCTTCTGGACATCTCCCCATACGTATGGAGTGGGTTCAACCAGAAGTTTATCAATAATCTTCCTTTTCACGAGATTCTTCCCAGTCAGAGGTTTTCCACAAATAGGATCCAATTCTCCAAGCAGATTGGCATCCTCTAGATACGCTATCAGACCATTCTCGGTCAGAATATCTGATATTAGTCTAGATAGAGGGATCCAATTTCTTTTGGCCTTTGGATTTTTGGTTCTAGCTTCTTCTCTTGTTTCTTTCACATGTAACCACAGATGGCTGAATAGAAGATAGAGCGGATCAATTTGATGTTGTTTCAAAGCGAGCGGAAGGTATTGTTGGTCTGCATTGATGTAGTTAGGAGAACTTATTTCCTTTCTATGATGAATACAACTGTGAATAATCTTCGCCCAGATCTTGTACTGGTCCTTCAAGTCTTTAATATTGTTGGAGGCTCTTCTAGAAGTGAAGATTTCAGCATAAACTAGAGACATGTCAATACGTCCTTCTGGGACACCTATAGCTCCTTCTCCTTCAAGATCTAGCAAAGTTCTGATGAGGTTTTCTGTGATTGAAATTTCTTTACCCATAATGAAAGACATAATAGCTTTGGGGGTAACAATGGCGTGAAGCCAAAATTCTTTAACTAAGTGTGGGAAAACAGGCCCAATCAGTATGTCAAAGAATTGTGTCCACCCTTGAAATTCCATCGCTGGGAACAGATTAAACCTATTATCCCTCAAATTTTCCAAATCAATAAACATTTCTACAACAACTTCTAAGCTATCGGTAGAAATTAGTGTCGTTCTCTATGGAGTGATGTCTTGGCACGATTGTTGGGGTTGGTTGTTGTATGAAAGAGTTGAGGATTTTTGTAGCAGTGGTATCTGGCTGAGAGATTGAAGATGAAGCCATTGTTGAGTTTCTAGGTTTAGGGTTTTTGAATAGAGAGAAGAGAGTGCAGAAATGCATAAACTTTCAAAGATGAAGAGAGTGAAAAGTGAAAGAAGAATTTTGAAAGGTATTTATAGAGAGATAGATACTGATTTAGAAATTAATTTGAACTTAAAAAATAATTAAAAACAAAAGTTAATCATCACACGCATTTAATAGCATATTACATTTTGAGGGACTTTGTGTGATTTGATAAGATTGGAACAGTTACCTAGGGACGACGTGTCAATAGCTAGCACGCATGCGTGACCTTTCAGAAGTTTTGAACACGTGTTCAACTTCTAGGTTAAAAGCGTTACAATTGTTTGATATAATGAACTTCTAACCATATTTGTAATGAAACATTTAGAAGATATTTCTGAACTTCTAGATATGGTTTCTAATTTAACTTCTCTTCTAACTTTTGAAGAGATGTTAACTAGAATATTCATTTAAGAACAGAACTTCTGATAATAACAATAATGATAAACACAATTTCATTTAGGACAAAATTCCATACTAATATTCTTTAGAATGAATTTAAATCTATCTTGAGAAGAGGTTTGGTAAAAATATCCCATTGATGGTCTTTGTCAACAAAATTTAAAGTTAAAACACCTTTCTGAATATAGTCCCTTATGAAATGATGCTTAATTTCTATATGTTTTACCTTAGAATGAAAAATAAGATTTTTAGATAAACATATAGCAGAAGTATTATCACAGAGGATAGGAATGTAACGCTCATAGAGGTGATAATCTTCTAGTTCTCTTTTCATCCAGAGCATCTGAGTGCTACAGCCTACAGCAGCTACATACTCTGCCTCCGTTGTTGATAGTGCAATTGTGGCATATTTCTTGTTGTACCAGGACATCAAGTTGTTACCCAGAAACTGACAGCTTCCAGAGGTGCTCTTACGTTCTACTTTATCTCCAGCAAAATCAGCATCACAATAGCCTACTAATTTAAAATCTTTAGATCTTTTGTAAAATTGTCCAACATTAGTAGTACCTTTCAGATACCTCATAATTCTCTTAATAGCAGTTAAGTGAGATTCTCTAGGATCTAATTGGAATCTTACATATAAACAAACACTAAATAGATTATCTGGCCTAGAAGCAGTTAGGTAAAGAAGAGATCCAATCACCTATATAGAGCTTGGTTACTTTCTTACTTACCTCATCTTTTCCAAGAATGCAAGTAGGATGTATTGGAGTTTTGCTTTTTACTTTGGAACAATGAATTTCTTGAGTTCTTTAACATACTTTGTTTGATGTATATAAGTACCTATGGAGTCGATTTATTTGAATTCGGAAAAAATTTGAGTTCTCCCATCATGCTCATTTCAAATTCTTCCTGCATAGACAAATTCTCTTCCAAGAGATACATTAGATGTTCAAAATAATATCATCTACATAAATTTGACAAATCGAAATATAATTTTTAAATGTTTTTGAAACAAGGTTGTGTCCACTTTTCCTCTGGTGAAGTCCTTTTCTAAAGAAAATTACTTAAACATTCATACCAAGCTACGGGAGCTTGTTTTAAACTCATATAAATATTTTTCAATTTAAAGACATGTTAGAAATTTTGAATCTTCAAAACCGGAGGTTGTGGACATAAACTTCTTCTTCTGTAACCATTTAAAATGCACTCTTAACATCCATTTGATATAGAGTGATGTTATTTTGAACAACAAAAGAAATTAACAATATAATAGATTCTAACCTAGCGAGTTGGGCAAAGGTTTCACTATAATCAATTCCTTCTTGTTGACTATAACCTTGTGCAACCAGTTGTGCCTTGTTTCTGACAACTTCTCCTTGCTCATTTAGCTTGTTTCTGAATACCCACTTGGTTCCAATGATATTGAATCCTTTAGGTCTTAGAACTAGATCCATACATCATTTTTGGTGAATTGATTAAGTTAT
Organism: Vicia sativa; assembly: GCA_021764765.1. Taxonomy (NCBI): domain Eukaryota; kingdom Viridiplantae; phylum Streptophyta; class Magnoliopsida; order Fabales; family Fabaceae; genus Vicia; species Vicia sativa. Next base: position 26,079,878 of record CM038795.1, on the reverse strand, counting down.
TCTTGCATAGCTATCATCCAATCAACATCTGAAGAGCTTTATCTATTGAGGTTGGTTGATCGAGACACTAATCAAGCGGTGATTCTTCCTTGTTTTTAGAGGATCTTGTTCTTATGGGATCATGTTTCTTTCCTATAATCACATCTTCTGAATGTGCTGAAGTGATTCTGGAAAATCTTTTCTATGAGGGTTCTTCAGAAATTCTTAAGTTGTCCAGAGCATTGTCAATGGGGGGATCTTCTGAGTTTTCTTCAGATTATTCAGAGTTTGTCAACAGAACTTCTCTACTTGCAGAATTTTCAATCTACTTTGGATTTTGATGGCCAATTTTGTCATCAAATCTTACTTTAGTGATTCTTCAACAATCAGAGTTTCTATATTGTACACTCTATATACTTTTGAGCGTTCAGAGTATCTAAGTAGAATACACTTTTGAGCTTTAGATTCAAACTTGTTCAGATGATCTTTAGTATTTAGAATATAGCAAGTACATCCAAATGATGGAAATATGAAATGTTGGGTTTTCTGTTCTTCCACAATTCATAGGGAGTCTTTTCAAGAATAGGTCTTATAGAGACCCTATTTTGAATATAACATGTTGTATTCACTGCTTCTTCCTAGAAGTGTTTAGCCATATTAGTTTCATTGATCATGGTTCTGGCCATTTCTTGCAATGTTCTATTCTTTTGTTTTACAACTCCATTTTGTTGGGGAGTTCTAGAACAAGAGAAATCATGAGAAATGCCATTTTCTTTCTAATATTTTTCAAAAGTGGTTTTCAAATTCTCCACCATGATCACTTCTAACCTTTATGATCCTAAACTCTTTTTCATTTTGAACTTGGTTACAGAAGTCAAAGAAAACAGAATGTGACTCATCCTCGTGTTTTAAGAACTTAACCCATGTCCACTTGTTGTAGTCATCTACTATAAGCAATCCATACTTCTTACTGTGATACGGTGAACTGACTTTTTAGTGTTTGTATCGCAAATGTGCGGATAGCAAGAGTCGCCACCGACTTTTATTTTTATCAATTAAGGGAAGGTAAAAGTACGAGAAAAAGACCTTCGTTAGATTAGAGTGGAGAATGGTTATGAAAAGGGAAGGTATTAGCACCCCTTTCCATCCGTAGTTATCTACGGGCTCTTAGTTGCTCTTAGATCACTTTAGAAATTGCTTTCTGTGTGTTTGACAAAAATGTTTTGAAAAAGGCATTTCGCTTTGACTTTGTAATGATTCATCTAGGAATGTATACAAAGTGTTCGAAAATGTTTCGTTTTGAAAAGAGTTTGAACTTTGAAAAAAGTGTGAGGTGTGAAAAGTATTTTGATAGAGCAAGCAACTAAAAGTCTTATTACCTACTCAAAAGTGGTCGTTTTCGTGTTATTTTACGTTCCTTTAGAATAGTGCTATCCATACCATTAGTTGGTAGGTAACCTTATTCGTTGGATGTAGACGGGACATTCGAAGGGACATCGGATGGTCATAAAAGCAACTTGTAGGTATCCTAGCACATTCGAAGGACTATCATCATTTTCGTAGGCAACAATCGAGGGTCAAGATCATGTATTCGGAGGCGACATCGTGGGTCTTATGATCTTTGTATCGAAGGGACTATGATGATTTGTTTGGAAGGCAACGGTGCTAGGATACCTCTACGTTCGAGGGACTTGACCATTTTGAATTCGTAAGGCAAGAGAATTACCTAAAGGGGTGCATGTGTGAAAAGTGTGTTGAATTCATATATGTTATCTTGAAAATTAGAGTGAGCTATGTCGAATTTTAGTCTTGCCATACACGCCTAATTACTAACAGTTCATAAGGTGCGGAAATTAAAATGCGGAATGTAAAGTGCGGAAAGGTAAATGTCCTACGCTATTACATGGCTTTGGGGAAGATACATAATTTAAACTTACGGAAAATAAAACCTAATTTAAACTATTACATCCCGCAGTTACATTATTGGAAAAAAAAAAGGTGAAGAAAGCGTCGAAGCGGAATAACACGTGAAACGATAAGAAGGAAAATATGATGAAATCGAAATAAGAGAAAATGTTAGAAAAAATGCAAATTTTTAATTGGAAAAAATATGACATGCTGGAAATAACATAAATATGTTAAAATAATTTTTTTTGGATTTTTGGATGCATTTTAATAATTAAAAATGAATTAAAAGTGATTTAAATGCAAAATTATGAATAAAAATAAATATGCATGCAAAATTGTATTTTTTAATTTTATAAATTAAATAAAGATTTTCTGGAAATAATGTAAAAAGAAAAATAATTTTTGATGATTTTTTAATGCAGAATAAAAATATGAAAAGAAATTAAAATAACATGAGAATATTAAATAAATTAGAACATAGGAAAATATTGAAAATATGAAAGTTTGGGAAAGAAAATAGCAAAACCGGTGCCAGTAGGGATCGAACCCATGACCAGGAGGAGTATCTGTGAACAGGAAGCGCTTTAACCACTAGACCATGTGACATCTGGTGTTTTGAAAGGTGAAAACAATTGCATATCAATGATGACGCGTCATGGATGTTTGAAAATCAAAGTCAGCACGCGTGGGGTCCAGATTGACTGAGAGAGCGAATCAGAATGTGCCATCGCGCCACGCAAGCCACGCCGGGGTCAGCTAGGTCAACGACGCCGGAGCCCTAGCTCCGGTCGTCTTCTCCGGCGATCAGAATCTCCAAACCTGCAAAATACGTGGAATCAAAGCAAAAGAAAGACCTAGTCTACCTAATTCGACCCTCCTGAATTCAATGGTGGCATCGGTTTCGACTGAATCGGCCTGTACAGGCCGGTTCGAAGCTTCTCAGATTCCTAACCCTAACAATGGCCAAACACGATTCCGACGTTCCAACTCACGAACGATTGCCCAGATCCGTCCCTTAGCATCTCATGAACACATTGCAAGCATTAGAATCCATTAAAACACGCAGAATAATAAAATGCAAAAATCAAAAAGTTTTGAATATGTATGTATGTATATGCATCGATTCAGTTTGTTTTAACCCTTGTTTTTGATGCAAACTTACTCATACTTACCCTTAGAGCACGATTGGATGGCTGAGAGAGGTTAAAAGTAGCTGGAAAACAAAACTCGAATTTTCAAGTTTCTTGAAAAATTTGGACAAAATAAGGGTTTGGCTTGAGCTAGGGTTTTCGTCCTTGTGGCTTGGCATACTGCTGAGTATTTATAGAGGCAATTTGGAGAGAAAAAAGAGTGAAAAAGGATTCATCAATCAATGTGCAATATTTTTCCATTTAAAACAAATCAAATCTTTGAAAAAAATTTGATTTTCCTTCCATGTAAGAGGCTAAGCACGAATTTGGTAAGGATTATGGGCTATCTTGGACTTCAAGGAAGATATAAATCCAATCCTTTTTTGAAAAAAAATCTTATTTTCATATTTTACATGATTTAATTTTGAATTAAATGTTTTAAAATTCAAATATAAATCATAAAAATAGAAAATTACCATGGCCAAGCATTTATGGGTCAAAAATCATGTCATGAACAAGTTTGGACAAAAGATTTTAGGCCCATTTGGAAAATTTTGCATTTTGACCAAAATGTCCTTTTGTGCAATGTCCAAAATTGCCCAACTTCTGAATAGTGTATCTTGCTCAATTTTCCACATTTTTGAGTGTTCTTGGACTTTTTGGAAAGCTCTAAGAGTCCTCTAACCAACCTTTTGGTCTCATCTCAATTGGAGTTTCCATGCTCAATATATCTTCAAAACAAAAGTTGACTTTTTGTTGACTTTGAAAATGACCTGTAATGTTTTGAGCCATACCTCTCAAATGAAGCATTTTTTGGACATTCTTGTGAGACATGAAGTTGTAGATAATTGAATTTCCTTCAAAACAAGAGGTGGTGGAAAAATTTTTGAGAAAGTATGAAAAGTTATGATCGATCAAAGTTCAGTTGACTTTTCATCTAGAAACCCTAATTTAGAAAGTTTGATTTTTGAGCAAATCTTGAGTTTTCTTGATGAATCATGATCAACCCTTGATCAAATGATGAATGTAAATTCAAAATGAGTATGTTGACCAAAAATTATGAATTTGTTGTATGTTGACCACGAGTTGACTTTTGTCAATACTGTGATTTTCAACCATCGAGCAATTGTGCGAGCAATCTTGACTTGTAAGGCTTGAATCTTGACATGGAGAATCTTTGAAGCATATGAGGAGGCATGAAGACCATTGGAGATGTTGGGAGTCCATCTTGACACGAGAATTGCCAAACCCTAGTTTGGGTTGATTGTCTAGGAGAGTTTTCGATCAACTCTTGAGGAATCCTTGAGTATGGATGTATGAAATATCTTGAGAGGATGGAGGGAAAATTTTGGGGTATGACAGCTCCCCTGTTCAATCTTCTTGTCTTGGAAGGTTAGATTGACACGCTTTGTCTTTCGTGACTGAAGGTAGAAGATGATTGAACACTCGGCTACTGGAACTCATTTGTTGGTGGATGATCGGGAATGGGCTTCAGATGCCATTTGGAGAAATTGGATACTTATTTGGAAGATGAGTCGTACGCTAGACTCGAGAATGTCGATAGGAGAATTGACGGGGATGGGCTTAGGATGCCATCTGGAAAGATCGATGTTGGGGAGTGAGCCGTACGCTAGGCTCTGTAGATGTTCTTGATAGTGGAAGGAGCATGGAGATGGGCTTAAGATGCCATCCGGAGGGAGTCGTATGTTAGACTTCGTGCTCATTTTTGAATGAATTTATTGGTTTGCATTGATTTTTTAACCAAATATGCAGCATTCTGAAAGTGGAGAAATGTTGACAAGTAGTCGGAGATGGGCTTAAGATGCCATCCAAGGCAACTGAGTCGTACGCCAGACTCTGTAGTTGCGGTTGATAATAAGAAGGGATTCAGAATAGATCTTCGCGCTAATTACTCTGAGGGGAATTAGTAGTTGGCAAAAATGTGGATAGCTTCCCTGTTGTGCATCGGGTGTTGATCCATTGCCTGTTATCGGAGGATAACCAGGGGCGGTCTTTCAGATAGTTTTCCCGTCGGTTCGGGGCTTAATCCTGGACCAGTCGTCGGAGGACAACCAGGGGTGGTCTTTCAGATAGTTTTCCGTCGATTCGGGCTTAATCTGGACGATCGTCGGAGGACAACGACGGTCTTCGGATAGTTTTCCGTCGGTTTGGGGCTTAATCTGGACCAGGCGGAGTGACTTTCACTGTTTTTAAAAACAAGAGAAACTTTGATAGAATATTTGTTAGTCTTATGCAAAGTATGATGCATGACAATGTATATGAATGACATATGCATGAATTATGACTTTATGAGTAATGTATGAATGATAGATGTTGTGATATTTCAAAACATATCCATCTTGAAGAAGATGCGGATGTTCTGTTTGAGGATTTCTGACTTCTGCTTGGGGATTAGGGTAGGTGAGAACCCCGCTTTTGAAGGAGAAGAAAGATATCCTGGATTCCTCCGATGCACTATCTGACCAAGTCTTGGGCCTAGATATTGTTGAGGAAGGTAGAGATTTGAGAAGCTCGTTGTTGGAGATCTCATACATAGACCCTGCTGAGGAGAGTTTGGGAGGCAATTTGTTGGGGATCTTGCATGTAGATCCTGTTGGGAGGGATTAGGAGGCACTCTAATGGGGATACTGAGTGCGGATCTCACTGGAGAGCATTTGATGGTTGCTGGGAGACCGAGTTGGGGTCTGTTGGAATCTCTGACCGGGGAATAGGAGATGTAGATTTTCTCCGGTGTACTATATGACCAAGTCTCGAGTCTGGATACCGCTGCTGGAGAAAAGGGGAATTGTTGAGAGACATCCGCTGGGGATAAACCTCTTAGTCGGGGATGAAGTGTTACTACTCGGAGACTGATGTAACATTTCTCAGTTGAGTGGAATCACTGCTCGTGGATTAACATATACTCCGCTGGGGGAGGTTTATTGAGTGACACCTCTGCGGGGGAATGCTTTTGGTGACCTTCGTCGTCATCTCAATTCCTAGAGTCTGTAGTAACTACTTTTGTACGCCCGCTTTTCGTATGTTTGTGATTAGATTCTTATTGTCAAATGCGTATAGTCATTCAAAACAAACGTTGGACTTATTGCAAACGACAACATCAAAAATTGTAAAGAGAAAGAAGCTTGCGTTTATTTGAAAGGTGGCGTATGGCCATGGTTTATACACAAGAAGGTAAAAGCTATCGGAAACAATCTCGTTAAGTTCCAACTATGCTAGTACTCATATATTTCGACTATCTCATCTCCTTCTGTCGTTAGAAAGTGAGTAGGTGATCTTAGCCATTCGAATCTTGAATCTTGATAGTAGTCTAAAGCGGTGATACGGAAGAGACATAGTAATGCGCTTAAATCTAACTTTTGCCTAGACCGCCCTTCGGGTTTCGGTCTGGGATACCCTTTTTGCCCAAGCCTTTTCGGGTTTTCGACTTGCAGTGTACATGTTTTGCATATATCCTTGACTTTTGCCGAACCTTTTTGTTCGCGAGATGCCCTTATTTTTGCCTAGGTCGATCGACCTAGCGGGTCTCTTTCATCGTAGTATTTTTGACTATATCTGCGTTCACGAGGGTGTGGAAGTCTTCACCATCCATGGTGCTAAGTATCATAGCTCCATGGAAAACTTGTTTTGACTACAAATGGTCCCTCATAGGTGGGAGTCCATTTGCCCCTGGGATCACCTTGTGGAAGGATGATGCGCTTGACTACTAGATCACCGACTTGGTAGACTCGGTGCTTGACCTTCTTGTTAAATGCTCTGATCATTCGTTTACGATAAATCATCCATGGCAAATGGATGCGAGTCGTTTCTCATCAATCAAATTAATCGGTCAAGCCGTATGCGAACCATCATCTTGCTAACTCTGCATCTGGAGGACTACGGTTGAGGTATCGAACCTCGATGGGTAGAACTGCTTCCATACCGTATACAAGAGAGAAGGGGGTTGCCCCTGTTGATGTTCGCGTTGTAGTGCGATAACCATGAAGAGCAAATGGTAACATCTCATGCCAATCTTTGTAAGTCACTGTCATCTTCTGTATAATCTTCTTAATGTTCTTGTTGGCGGCTTCCACTGCGCCATTCATCTTAGGCCGATAAGGAGAAGAGTTGTGATGCTTGATCTTGAACTGCGTGCAGAGTTCGGTGATCATCTTGTTGTTGAGATTAGAGCCGTTATCTGTGATAATCCTTTCGGGAGTGCCATATCGACAGATAAGATTATGCTTGATGAACGAGCCTGACATTCTTGGTATGGATCACGAATGATCTTGCCTCTACCCACTTGGTGAAATAGTCAATTGCCACAAGGATGAAACGATGTCCATTGGAAGCTGTGGGCTTGATTTCCCCGATCATGTCAATGCCCCACATTGCAAAAGGCCAAGGAGAAGTCAAAACATTCAGAGGTACTGGAGGTACGTGTACTTTATCCGCATAAATCTGGAATTTGTGACAAGATCGAGCGTAGCGGTGACAATCAGCTTCCATGGTGGACCAATAGTAACCTGTTCTCAAAATCTTCTTAGCCATGGTGTGTCCACTGGAGTGGGTACCAAATGCGCCTTCGTGTAATTCTTCCATGATACGTATTGCTGTTTTCTGATCTACATAGCGGAGTAAGCACAGGTCGTGGTTGCGCTTGTATAAGATGTCGTTGCTAAGGAAGAATTTGGATGCGAACCTTCTCAAAAACTTCTTATCGTTGACAGATGCCCCTGTGGGATATTCCTGAGTCTCAAGATACCTCTTCACGTCGTAGTACCAAGGTTTCTCTTCTGTATCAAGCTCATAACAATATGCTGGTTCGTCAAACTTCTCAATGATGATGCGGGAGCCTCGTTGTCCCATCGACCTTGAACATAGGCGACATAGTGGCTAATGCGTCTGCCAAGTGATTCTCTTCTCGTAGAATGTGATCAAAATTAATCTCTTCGAAGTAGGGGATCAAACTCAGAACATGCTCTCGATACGGGATGAGATTTGGATGCTTCGTATCCCACTCGCCCTTAATCTGACTGATCACTAATGCTGAGTCTTCATATACTTGCAAGAACTTGATTCTTAAATCAATAGCAACTTTGATACCCATGATGCGCTTCATTCGGCCATGTTGTTCGTGCAACTAAAACATAATCTGGCGGTGAAAGGCGTATGTCCGCCTGTAGGGGATGTAATGATGGCGCCAATGCCATTGCCAAGTGCGTTTGAGGCTCCATCGAAGACCATGGTCCATCGAGATCCTTGTTCGGGTCCTTCGTCCGGGCCTGGTTCTTCGCAATCTGTAACTAGTAAAACATCTTCATCTGGAAATTCGAATTGCATAGACTGATAGTCATCTACGGCTTGGTGAGCCAAATGATCGGCTACCACACTTCCTTTGATCGCTTTCTGAGAAGTGTACTGGATGTCGTACTCGGTCAGGATCATTTGCCATCTTGCTATTCTTCCTGAGAGAGCTGGTTTCTCAAATATGTATTTTATCGGATCCATCTTGGAAATCAATAAGGTAGTGTGAGTCAACATATACTGCCTTAGTCGTGACGACCAAACCAAAGCGTTGCAAGTTTTCTCATTTGTGAGTATCTTGTTTCACGATCGGTAAACTTTTGCTAAGGTAGTATATTGCATGCTCTTTTCGACCAGACTCGTCATGTTGCCCCAACACACCCATTGAATTCTCTAGCTTTGGTACATGATAAGAGGTCTTCCTTGACGGCATCGGGATGGGAGGATTACATAGGTACTCCTTGATTTTGTCAAAGCGATCGGCAATCGTCGTTCCATTCCACTACTTGATCTTTCTTAAGTAACTTGAAGATTGGCTCACAAGTAGCGATTAGGTGTGCAATAGATACGCAATGTAATTCAATCGGCCCGAAACCTCGACTTCCTTCTCGGTCGGGGGCTGGCATCTCTTGAATAGCTTTAACCTTGGCGGGGTCAACTTCATACCTTTTCGCGACAACACACCTAGGAGTTTTGGATCGACTCCAAGGTGCACTTGTTAGGATTAAGTCTTAATCTGTACTTCTTCAATCATCAAGCAGTTTACGCAAATGATCAAGATGTTCTTCTTTAGTCGTGATCGAGCTATCATGTCATCGGCGTAGACCTCTATCTCGTGATGAATCATGTCATGAAATAATGTCACCATAACCGCCGATAAGTGGCACCGTTCTTGATCGAGCAGCATAACCTTGCGAGAAAGTGCCCCAGTGTAACAAAGTAGTCTTCTCCATGTCTTGAGAGCCATTTTGATCGATTATGCGGAGAAACCATCCATGAAGGAGAAAACTTTATCTTTGGCGGTGTTGTCAACGAACATCAATATGAGGAAGTGAAATCATCTTTCGGACTCGCTTTGTTCGGATCTACGTAATCCACACACATTCGGACTTTGCCATCCTTCTTAGAGTACGGGTACCACGTTTGCAACCTGTGGATAGGAAGTGTGACTAAGAAACCGGCGTTGAAGCTGTTTCATAACTTGGCTTTGATTTTCTCGACATTTTAGGGCGCATCGACAGACATACATTTCAGCAGGAAAACCTTCTTTTATCGGCAATCGGTGTACCACAATATCAATGTCCAACCACGGCATATCTTCGTATGACCAAGAAAAACCTCAATATAGTCTCGTAGCATCGAACCAACCTCTCTTTAACACTGTTCTCAAGACCCGCTCCTATCTTGATCTCTTTTACGTCTTCGTCGGTACCCAATTCACAACCTCAATTTGCTCTTCGTGTGGGTGTATATAACTCGCTCTTCTTCTTTGTATGATCGGCAAGTTCTCCACGGAACCTCACAATCTTCCTCACTTTCGTCTTGGCTTGGTAGATCGGATTATCGAAGTCATATTTAGCAATAGCATAGGTTATTACGAGATTCGGAGTGATTACTGCGATGTATCACGTGGGTGTGTGTAAAAACACATAGCTTTTGAAGGGTGATAAAGTAAAGAAAGAAAACAAACAATTGAATGAAAAGTCCAACGAATTTATTGAATGAAAAGCATGAACAACAGATAATAACCCTACATAAGCGAGCCATGATGCCCGGGCAAGGCACTTTCAAAGTTTATTGTTCAAAACATAAAATACGAAAAGCAAAACAAAACAAGGCAATTACTCGACTAAAGGAGATTGGTATGGCGTCTTGAACTTCAATTCTTGAGCCCATGATGCAGGTTGAGAAGATCCACTTGCGATGTCGAATCGTTGTAGCGTCTTCTATAGCATGGATTCCACTCGGGCGATCGGAAAGGAAGTTGGCCGCACGTTCGTGGCGTATCATCTTCGACCCTTGATGGTGAAGCCTAAACCGGTCTTGTCGGTTGAAAGGGAGATCGGGGGCTGCCCCAAATAGTACTACCTTCTTCAATGACTTGAGCATCCTTCAATGAGGACATCCTAGGCGGTCTTAACAATCTCGGGATCGGCGGGAGAGTCAGCAGGCGTGACTCTGGGCATTGTTTCAAAAGCTTGACGAGTCTCAAAGAATTCACCCTCCACCTCGGTATCGGAATGATTGTAGATGGTGACCATATACTCTTCTTCACCACATCTTGTGACAACTTTCCCTTTCATGGGTACTTGACGATGTAGGGTAGAGTAACGTCGCCCCATGTATCAAGGCCAAGTAGGCAGAATAAGCTGGACGGATGTCCATGACAAAGAAAGTGGAGTCAAAAGTCGGGAACCGACTTTGGAGAGTGAGCTCTCAATCTTGTTAGCTTAGAACCATCAAAAGCTCTCACAATTATGTCACTGGGTCTCGAGAACCAACCCTTGACATCAAGTCGATCAAAAGCGATCTTGAAGATATTGAGAGAACCGGTGTCAGCAAAACATGAGACAATGTAGCCCTTGCATTCCACAGAGATGTGCAAGGCCTTGTTGTGTTCTTTGGAAGGAGTCAAATCGACATCAAAAGCCTAGGCCGTTGTTGGCGGCCAAGCTAGCAATACAAACTTCAAACTGGTGGTAGTGTCTTGAGGTATGTGGCGTTCTTGAAACTTCACCAAGGCATTAGCATGAGCCTCGAACACAAGAGCGAGCAAGCATGGAAATTTTGGACGGAGTTTGTCCCATTGTTCCACAACATTGTAATCACTCTTCTTGATAATCTTGAATTTCCTCCATTTCTTGTTTGGAGGTGTCTTGATAACTTCCTTTGGTACTTGACGGGATGAGTCCTGGTTCTTGGGGCGATGGAATAAATGGAATCAGTTGGAGTCGCGGCGTCTTTGGAGGAGATTTACGGAGAAAACCCTTCGGTTTTGGTCACCTTACTTGATCCGTGATGTTGTCGATGTCGGGAATGGTAGTTTCAACTATAAGATCTTCAATGGTCGAGAGGTCTTGCTTGGCGCCATGATAGTAAACATCGACTCCATAATTCGGAGGATAGCCTTGTCGGAGGAATATGGGCGGCCTTGGAGAAGTGATAATGAGAGGTGCCACTCTAGCACAGGATCGTGGAGGAAATCCTTATTGTGTTAACATCGGCATAATCTTAAAATCGTCACCCCATCCGGTTGCCTTAACATCTTCAATAGGAATCTTGTAACTCTCGGGACAGTGTACTTCACCATGTAATCATACTTTCCACTTGGCTGGTATCCCACACGGATAGTGCAGTTTCGTTTGCATTGTCAATCTTCAACTTAGACATTTCTTCACACAACTTACGCACGGTGGTTTCGGAATAGTATCTCACGGTTATCCATCATGCCTTGAACACGTCTTCTCAACCAAGCACAACCATCGAGGCCGGATGGGCACCAACAGTTCTCTGGGCATCACAGGTTGACACGGCTTGTAGCAAATTCTTCTTAGATCATCGGAGGAATGGTCAAGTCATCTATGTTGAAAACATAAGTATCGTCATGACATTGGAACTCTTGTCATGATTAGGCATAGGCGCGTTGATCACATTCGGTCTCAGCGGGAGGATCAAACTCAATCTGCTTAGCTTCATATCTTGAATCTTGTTCTTGAGTCCAACAATTGTCGATGTCGTGTGGGCTATTGGAATGGTAAGCACACTTAGCATTAGGATTGTATTTCGGAGAGGTGTGTTGACATTCGAGGAGGATCCTCAAAGTAATCAGCTCTGCTTTCAACATGTGTTGCAAGGCTTGCGACAATGGCGTGTTGATCTTTGTAAAGTCTTCGTGGCGCGTTACGGCTCTGCGTTGTCTCGTGAGTTGTCTTGATGTAGGATTGGAGATCCTGCGCCCCACAGTTAGTAGCGGTCGGTCTTGGCTCGGCTTTTCGACCATACACAGCATTCTTCTTTCCTACCACCAAAGATCTTTTGACATTTGAAGATGTCTACTTGAATTTTCCACTCTTGATACCGACTTCAATCGCTCGCTTTGTAAGTATCATTTCGGTGAATCCGGTGAAGAGTTTCAATCGGATGATTGAAGAATGGGCTGTCGGTGTTCCCATGAACATATCAACCATTTCCCTATTGGACAAGGGTGGTTGAACTACACTGCTAGATCTCTCCATTTACGAGCATACTCCTTGAACTTCTCATCACGACCCATAGACATGCTTTGTAATTGCATGCGGTGGGTGTCAATTCACATTGTACTCATCTTGTGTAGAAAGCATCGCCAAGTCGCTCCAAGTGCGGATCGGTCATTCTCTAGTGATAATACCACTCCAATTGAGTTCGGACAAACTCTCTTGAAAATAATGCATCCTGACTTTACATCATCGGTGTGAGGATTGATCTTGAACATAAGACTTCAAATGCGACTTAGGGCAAGACATGCCATCATACTTAGCAAAAGTTGGAACTTTGAACTTGGGAGGAATCACAACACTAGGGACAAGACTCGAGATCATCAAATTCAGCCGGACATCTTGAGTTTTCCACGGCATTGAGCGGTCTTCAAGTTGCTTGTACTTGTCATCTTCATCAGTATTGGCCACCATCATAGTTCTTCTCAAGTTGGTGGTGCCTTCACCACCACCTTTGTTACTTTGCTCGTCCTCCTTCTTGACACTTCCTTGAGAGAGCTCAATTCGACTAACCACTCTAGGACCTCCTTTGTAGCGTCTACCCATGTTGAGGAGACCTTCTTCTTCTGTTGATGAGCTTCTTCAAATCTTCTTGGCCTTGGACCAAGGTGGTAAACATCTGTTGGCGAGCATTCGAGCTTGAAGATCTTTGTGGTGTTCAGAGCCATTTACGCTAAAATAAATAGCGAGCAAATGAGAAAACCAATCTTCAATGTACCTGTGATGCAATGTTATGCTATGATATGCAATGTTTATGCGAATGCAATGCAATGTTTTCAAGGACCTTAGAGATTTAAATTTGTTAAACAAGCAATGAACAAACATTTATTAGCTCTCTTTTTATTCTTCTTCTTTTCTTTTTAAGTACAAAAGATAGTTCAAAACAATAAAAGAAAGGCATAAGAATCCTAAAGCACTAAGTCTCCCATGGGCGCTTCCTCTTGGTGCCGATGTAGGCGTTGATGTTTCGCTCCTCGTGAAGTAGCTTGGTCAACTCTAGCACTTTCTTCTCACTTGCATAACACTGAGCTTCAAAGGTATCCCTCTCTTCTTTAAGCTGAATCCAGGATCTCTTCAAGTCTTCAAAATCAGTAGGCATGTCGGGATGGAGAGCGATTATAGTCGTCACCTATAGCAGGTTCCATAATTCTTGGTAAAGCAGTGAATGGCATCATGAGGTTTTGAGCTCGAGCTCGCACCCATTTGAGGTAAGGTTCCCAAGGAATGGAGTTGGTGCCCCAAAGTCTTGGTATCGGTCTTCTTTACCATGCCCCAGCGTGTATGAACCTTCGGTAATGCGGAGATCGTGATTGTAGTCGAACACAATATCTTGGAGAAGCATATCATGTGGACCATCTCTTGAGCAAAACCAAACTGACGTAGAGCTAGAAGGGTTGTAAGTAATACCTCCTCTTATACCAAGTAGTGGTACATTAGGGAATTCTCCACAGCGCTCAATGAATGTGAAGTCCTTTTGAGAGAAAAGGCTCCAACTGATATCTGAATGAGAGAGTGACATTAGTCTTTGAGACCACTTCATCCTTTGTTCATTCTTCAAAACTGATGGAGGAAGGTGCGAAATAAACCACCTTGAAAGTAACGGTATGCAATACATGAGAGTTCCTTGTCTCTTAGTAGTACGAGTGTGGAGAGAATGTAGGATATCTCCAGTAAAGTAGGCACAGGATTACGGGTAAGAAATAACTTGATGGCATTGACATCTATGAATTGATCCGAGTTAGGAAATAGAACCAAACCATAGATTAACAGGGCCACAATGTCTTCAAATGCATGGAAACTCATAACTTTGAGGAATTCTCGGGCTTTCTTAATAAGGAACTTGGAAAGTAAACCGTTAACTCTATACGGTTTCTCAATTGGCTTCAATGTCGGCGCTTAAGATGTAAAGGCGTCGATGTCTTCGTACTTAGGAACCTTTTCTAAACGGTGAATGGCATTTGGTCAAGAATAGGTATCCCAGTAGCTTAGAGAACTCTTCAAGGTAGGAACCAAGCGATAATGCAGAATGTAAAGCAATGGTGTTTGGATCGAAGAGCTGGAATAGGACATGCATCATATCTTCTTCAAAACAGGAGATAACCAAATCAAGTAGATAACCATGTCTTTTGATGGCTGAGCATGGTGGGAATTTCGAAACCAATTCTTTGAGTTGAGAAGGTATACCCATGAAGTTGATTCGGATAGTCTTTCTAGAAGCCATAATCCCTACAAAGCAGCAAAGATAAATCCTAGGTCCTTGAAATAGTTAGAAATGATATACAATGCAAATGATGTCATGATGTCATGTTTAGCACACATAAACAATTCACACAATGAGCCTAGGTTTAAGGCTTGCATGAGGTATAGGTGATTACCCACCAAAAGTTTGAGTTGGTTCATCACGTCCTATAATAATAACGGGTTCTAGGAATCTCACATCATTGATCTTTCGTGGTAGCTTATTTCAATCGACTACCAGTGGTCGACAAAAATGTCCCAAAGTCGATCTCAATGAGTGTAGCATCAGTATCGGCCAACCTCGATCGCACCAAAGCGCCATCTCACTACCTTAATGGGTGTCTCCCAGTAGCCCGAGTTTGTGATCGGTGAACGACTTTTTAGTGTTTGTATCGCAAATGTGCGGATAGCAAGTCGCCACCGACTTTTATTTTATCCAATTAAGGGAAGGTAAAAGTCTGAGAAAAGACCCGTTAGATTAAAAGTGGAGAATGGTTATGAAAAGGGAAGGTATTAGCACCCTTTCCATCCGTAGTTATCTCAGACTCTTAGTTGCTCTTAGATCACTTTAGAAATTGCTTTCTGTGTGTTTGACAAAAATGTTTTGAAAAAGGCATTTCGCTTTGACTTTGTAATGATTCATGTAGGAATGTATACAAAGTGTTCGGAAATGTTTCGTTTTGAAAAGAGTTTGAACTTTGAAAAAAGTGTGAGGTGTGAAAAGTATTTTGATAGAGCAAGCAACTAAAAGTCTTATTACCTACTCAGAAGTGGTCGTTTTCGTGTTATTTTACGTTCCTTTAGAATAGTGCTATCCATACCATTAGTTGGTAGGTAACCTTATTCGTTGGATGTAGACGGGACATTCGAAGGGACATCGGATGGTCATAGAAAGCAACTTGTAGGAAGTATCCTAGCACATTCGAAGGGACTATCATCATTTTTCGTAGGCAACAATCGAGGGTCAAGATCATGTATTCGGAGGCGACATCGTGGGTCTTATGATCTTTGTATCGAAGGGACTATGATGATTTGTTTGGAAGGCAACGGTGCTAGGATACCTCTACGTTCGAGGGACTTGACCATTTTGAATTCGTAAGGCAACGAGAGAGAATTACCCTAAGGGGTGCATGTGTGAAAAGAGTGTGTTGAATTCATATATGTTATCTTGAAAATTAGAGTGAGCTATGTCCAATTTTAGTCTTGCCATACACGCCTAATTACTAACAGTTCATAAGGTGCGGAAATTAAAATGTGGAATGTAAAGTGCGGAAAGGTAAATGTCCTACGCTATTACATGGCTTTGGGGCAGATACATAATTTAAACTTGCGGAAAATTAAAACCTAATTTAAACTATTACATCCCATAAACAGTTACATTATTGGAAAAAAAATGAAAACGGTGAAGAAACGTCTGAAGCGGAATAACCTGTGAAACGATAAGAGAAATCGGAAAATATGATGAAATCGAAATAAGAGAAAATGTTAGAAAAAATGCAAATTTTTAATTGGAAAAAATAAGACATGCTGGAAATAACATAAATATGTTAAAATAATTTTTTTTGGATTTTTGGATGCATTTTAATAATTAAAAATGAATTAAAAGTGATTTAAATGCAAAATTATGAATAAAAATAAATATGCATGCAAAATTGTATTTTTTAATTTTATAAATTAAATAAAGATTTTCTGGAAATAATGTAAAAAGAAAAATAATTTTTGATGATTTTTTAATGCAGAATAAAAATATGAAAAGAAATTAAAATAACATGAGAATATTAAATAAATTAGAACATAGGAAAATATTGAAAATATGAAAGTTTGGGAAAGAAAATAGCAAAACCGGTGCCAGTAGGGATCGAACCCATGACCAGGAGGAGTATCTGTGAACAGGAAGCGCTTTAACCACTAGACCATGTGACATCTGGTGTTTTGAAAGGTGAAAACAATTGCATATCAATGATGACGCGTCATGGATGTTTGAAAATCAAAGTCAGCACGCGTGGGGTCCAGATTGACTGAGAGAGCGAATCAGAATGTGCCATCGCGCCACGCAAGCCACGCCGGGGTCAGCTAGGTCAACGACGCCGGAGCCCTAGCTCCGGTCGTCTTCTCCGGCGATCAGAATCTCCAAACCTGCAAAATACGTGGAATCAAAGCAAAAGAAAGACCTAGTCTACCTAATTCGACCCTCCTGAATTCAATGGTGGCATCGGTTTCGACTGAATCGGCCTGTACAGGCCGGTTCGAAGCTTCTCAGATTCCTAACCCTAACAATGGCCAAACACGATTCCGACGTTCCAACTCACGAACGATTGCCCAGATCCGTCCCTTAGCATCTCATGAACACATTGCAAGCATTAGAATCCATTAAAACACGCAGAATAATAAAATGCAAAAATCAAAAAGTTTTGAATATGTATGTATGTATATGCATCGATTCAGTTTGTTTTAACCCTTGTTTTTGATGCAAACTTACTCATACTTACCCTTAGAGCACGATTGGATGGCTGAGAGAGGTTAAAAGTAGCTGGAAAACAAAACTCGAATTTTCAAGTTTCTTGAAAAATTTGGACAAAATAAGGGTTTGGCTTGAGCTAGGGTTTTCGTCCTTGTGGCTTGGCATACTGCTGAGTATTTATAGAGGCAATTTGGAGAGAAAAAAGAATGAAAAAGGATTCATCAATCAATGTGCAATATTTTTCCATTTAAAACAAATCAAATCTTTGGAAAAAAATTGATTTTCCTTCCATGTAAGAGGCTAGCACGAATTTGGTAAGGATTATGGGCTATCTTGGACTTCAAGGAAGATATAAATCCAATCCTTTTTTGAAAAAAAATCTTATTTTCATATTTTACATGATTTAATTTTGAATTAAATGTTTTAAAATTCAAATATAAATCATAAAAATAGAAAATTACCATGGCCAAGCATTTATGGGTCAAAAATCATGTCATGAACAAGTTTGGACCAAAAGATTTTAGGCCCATTTGGAAAATTATGCATTTTGACCAAAATGTCCTTTTGTGCAATTGTCCAAAATTGCCCAACTTCTGAATAGTGTATCTTGCTCAATTTTCCACATTTTTAAGTGTCCTTGGACTTTTTGGAAATCTCTAAGAGTCCTCTAACCAACCTTTTTGGTCTCATCTCAATTGGAGTTTCCATGCTCAATATATCTTCAAAACAAAAAGTTGACTTTTTGTTGACTTTGAAAATGACACAGTAATGTTTTGAGCCATACCTCTCAAATGAAGCATTTTTGGACATTCTTGTGAGACATGAAGTTGTAGAAATTGAATTTCCTTCAAAACAAGAGGTGGTGGAAAACTTTACGAGAAAGTATGAGAAGTTATGATCGAGTCAAAGTTTAGTTGACTTTTCATCTAGAAACCCTAATTTAGAAAGTTTGATTTTTGAGCAAATCTTGAGTTTTCTTGATGAATCATGATCAACCCTTGATCAAATGATGAATGTAACTTCAAAATGAGGATGTTGACCAAAAATCAGAAGTTTTGACTGTATGTTGACCACAGTTGACTTTTTGTCCAATACACCCGATTTTCAACCATCTGAACAATTGTCTGAGGAAACTTGACTTGTGAAGCTTGAAACTTGACATGGAGAATCTTTGAAGCATATGAGGAGGCATGAAGGCCATTGAAGATGTTGTAAATACATCTTGACTTGAGAGATACCAAACCCTAGTTTGGGTTGATTGTCTAGGAGAGAGTTTGTCTGATCAACTCTTGCGAAATCCTTGAGTATGGATGTATGAAATATCTTGAGAGGATGGAGGGAAAATTTTGGGGTATGACACTTACCTCTAATGGATGCAGTGTTCACTGGTCCAAATAGATCAATGTGTAGAAGTTCTAATGGCCTAGAAGAAGAAACAACATTTTTTGATTCGAAAGAAGGTTTTGAAAACTTTCCTTTCTAACATGCTTCACACAAAACTTCTGAGTGGAACTTCAAATTAGGAAGTCCTTTGACCAGATTGAGTTTGTTAATTTGAGATATTTTTCTCATGCTAACATGTCCCAATCTTCTGTGCCAGACCCATTGTTCATCGTTAACAGACAAAAGACATTTTGCATTCTGAGTTTTAAGGTCAGAAAGATCAATTTTATAGATGTTATTTTTTCTCTAGCCAGTAAAAAGGATTGATCCATCTTTTTGACTAACAACTCTACATGTCTTTTGATTAAAGATTATGTCATACCCATTGTCACTTAATTGACTTATGGATAATAAGTTATGCGTTAATCCTTCTATTAACAGAACATTAGATATAGAAGAGAGGTTATTGTTTACAGTGGTTCCAGAACCAGTAATCTTTCCTTTCTAGTTACCTCCAAACTTTACCTTTCGTCCATGTTTAAGCTCCAGACTTTGGAACATAGACTTTCTTCCCGTCATGTGTCGTGAGCATCCAGAGTCCAGGTACCATGAATTGTGTTTCAACTTTGTTGTTAAGGACATCTCTTCAGATTCTAATTCAGAGCCTGAGTCATCTGTTGTGGTATCCATAAAAGCCAAGTTGTTGTTTTCATCCTGATTCACGAGAATAATCTCAGGTGGCTATCATACCTTTCTTCCTTCCGAACTTTTTCTTTGGCTTTTCTCTTTGCAGCTTAGGACAATCACTTCTAAAGTGTCCTGGTTCTTTACATTCATAGAAAAGGATATCTATTTTGCTAAACTTCTTATGTCCAGAAGATTCTCCTCTATCTTCTGATTTCTTGTAGTTTCTGACTTTCTTTTGTTTGTGCTTCCTGGTGATTGATCATACGGAAAGAAGAGATAACTCATCTTCTTCTGATGCAGAGTCTTCAGAGCTTCCTTCTTTATCCTGAAAAAGCATTAGTTTTAAACTTTTTAGTAGATTTGAGGGAAATAGACTTACCTTTCTTTTGAGGCTCAAATTCATCAAGTTCTAGCTCATGACTCCTTAGTGCACTAATAAGTTCTTCTAAAGATACACTATTCAGATCCTTTAAAACTTTGAATGCAGTGACCATTGGTGCCCATCTTCTGGGTAAACTTATGATGATCTTCTTGATGTGGTCTGCTTTGGTATACCCTTTGTTCAGAACTCTCAGGCCAGTAGTTATTTCAATGGACTCATTTTCTTCCATCCTGAAGGCTTCATACTTCTGGATGAGAGCAAGAGCTTTAGGTTCTTTTACTTGGGAATTTCCTTCATGAGACATTTTGAGAGACTCAAAAATATCATGTGTAGTATCTCTGTTTGTGATCTTCTCATACTCCATTTTTGAAATTGCGTTGAGCAGGATATTTTTGGCTTTGTGGTGATTCTTTAAATCTATTTTCTGTTTCTTCTCCATTATCTTTCTATCAATCTTGTTTCCTTCTTCGTCTACCAGATATTTGTAGCCATCTAAGACCATATCCCATAGATCAGGATCATAGCCTAGAAAGAAGCTTTCTAATATATCTTTCCAGTATTCAAAATCTTCTCCATCAAAGGCAGGAGGTTTTATGTTGTTGTTGTTTTGATCAGTTGTCATAGTGTTTTCATTCTAGATCTTTTTTTTGACATGGTTAAGTGTTTGCACCTAGAATCAAGAGCTCTGATGCCAATTGAAGGCTAAGAAAACACTTAGAAGGGGGGTTGAATAAGTTTTTCCTCTTTTAATTTTCCTTTACGTAGAAACAAACTAAACACACAATTATTTTTATCCTGGTTCGTTTGAAACTCAAACTACTCCAGTCCACCCACCAAGGTGATTTCGCCTCTCCCAACGAGGACTTAATTCACTATAATCAGAAATGATTACAATTGCACAACCAACTGTTGTGACTAACAAACAATGCACAATCCAACTGCAAGTGACTAACACCTCTAATACTCTTTACTCCTAGCCCTCTTGAGAAATCTGACCCAACTGGTCTCTCAAGGAACAATTTCAAAATGAAACTTCTAACAGTGTTTAAATTTGCTTCTAAAAAGATTTATTACAACAATGATGTTTTACACGAATTTTAAGCTCAAAATAATAAAACTCAAAGTGTTTCTATGTTCAACTTTTGTTCAGCGTAAGTTTATAATAACAGACGCTAGTTTTTCCTTTGAAAACTTGAACTTATATATAGCTGTTGAATCAATCTGTTACGTGTCGTGAGTGAAGAGAATGTAATTAATGTTGCTTGTCTGCTTGTCTTAGAAGATGACGTCTTGATAACTTATTTCTTTATCTTCTGTAAGCCTTTGTTATCTTATCTTCTATCAGAGGTTGCTTCAACATTTCTCTTATCAAAGGTGGCACTTGCATGTGTCATACCCCAAAATTTGCCCTCCATCTACTCAAGAGATTTCATACATCCATACTCAAGGATTCCTCAAGAGTTGATCAGACAAACTCTCTCCTAGACAATCAACCCAAACTAGGGTTTGGTATCTCTCAAGTCAAGATGTATTTACAACATCTTCAATGGCCTTCATGCCTCCTCATATGCTTCAAAGATTCTCCATGTCAAGTTTCAAGCTTCACAAGTCAAGTTTCCTCAGACAATTGTTCAGATGGTTGAAAATCGGGTGTATTGGACAAAAAGTCAACTGTGGTCAACATACAGTCAAAACTTCTGATTTTTGGTCAACATCCTCATTTTGAAGTTACATTCATCATTTGATCAAGGGTTGATCATGATTCATCAAGAAAACTCAAGATTTGCCCAAAAGTCAAACTTTCTAAATTAGGGTTTCTAGATGAAAAGTCAAGCGAACTTTGGTGATCATAACTTTCTCATACTTTCTCAGAAATTTTTCCACCACCTCTTGTTTTGAAGGAAATTCAATTCTCTACAACTTCATGTCTCACAAGAATGTCCAAAAAATGCTTCATTTGAGAGGTATAGCTCAAAACATTACAGGTCATTTTCAAAGTCAACAAAAAGTCAACTTTTTGTTTTGAAGATATTTTGAGCATGGTAACTCCAATTGAGATGAGACCAAAGACATTGGTTAGAGGACTCTTAGAGCTTTCCAAAAAGTCCAAGAACACTCAAAAATGTGGAAAATTGAGCAAGATACACCATTCAGAAGTTGGATAATTTTGGACAATTGCACAAAAGGACATATTGGTCAAATTGCAAAATTTTCCAAATGGGCCTATAATCTTTTGATCCAAACTTGTTCATGATGTTATTTTTGACCCATAAATGCTTGGCCATGGCAATTTTCTATTTTATTGATTTTATTTTGAATTTTAGAACATTTAATTCAAAATTAAATTATATAAAATATGAAAATCATATTTTTTCCAAAAGGGCTGATTTTATGTGTTCCTTGAAGTCCAAGATAGCCCAATATACTTGCCAAATTCGTGCTTGATCTTGCATTGAAGAAGAAATCAAATTTTTTCAAGAAAATTGATTTTATTTGAAAAATATTGAATGCTCCAAATCAAATCTTTTCCATTCCTTTTTCCCCTTCCAATCCTCTCTATAAATATCAAGCATCATAGCCAGCAAACGAGGACGAAACCCTAGCTCAAGCCAAACCCTTATTTTGTCAAAATTTTCCAAGAAACTTGAGAATTTCGAATTTCAAAATCCAGTCACTTCCAGCCTTCAAACACCATTCCATCGTGCTCAGGAGGTAAGTTTGAGTAAGTATACACTCATGCCATGGTTTAAAACAAGCCGGATCGATGCATATACATACATACATATTCAACTTTTCTTGTTTTTTGCATTTGATTATTCTGCTTGTGTTAATTGTTTCTAATGCCTTTAATGTGTTCATGAGGTTCATTATGCATGATCTGGGCCATCGTTAGCCAGCTTGAACGTCAAAAACGCATGATGCCATGTTTAGGGTTCTTGAACTGCTGAGCTTCGAACCGGGTCTTACAGGCGTTTTCAATCGAAACTAACACTGCCATTGGATTCGCCATGGCCGATTTAGGGGGGTAGGGTCCCCCTTTTCCATTTATCCGTCGTGTTTTTTCCGTTTCATTTTTCAGGTAGCCGGAGAAGACGACCGGAGCTAGGGCTCCGGCGTCGTTGACTCCACTTGGACCGGCGAGGGATTACGTGGCGTCATGGCGCTTTCTGATTCGTTCTCTCATCCAGCGAGGACCCCACCATGCTGATTGTGCCTTGACTTACCCAGACGGCGACGCGTGTTGCTCTTCATCATACATTTTCAATCCATAACACAAAGTGCAAGCTGGCGTAGTGGTAGAAGCGTTCACTGTTCCAAGATCCTCTCACATGTCTCCAGTTCGAACCCCACTGGCACCGGTTTTGGTTCTTTTTCTCAAAACTTTACAAAACTTCATATTTTCCATATTTCTTATTTATTTAATATTTTCATACTATTTTAATTATTTTCACAAATTTATTTATGCATTAAAAAATTACCAAAAAAATATTTTCTTTTGCATTTATATTCTGAAAACCTTTATTTAATTTAATAAATTTAAAAATATCTTTTTGCATGCATATTTATTTTTATTTTTATTTTAGCATTTAAATCATTATAAATTGCATTTTAATTATTAAATCTTTTCCAAAAAATCCCAAAAAATTATTTTAACTTATTTATCTTATTTCCAGCATATATTAATTTTCTCATATTAAAATTTGCATTTTTCTAACATTTTTTCTCTTGTTCAATTCATATTGCATTTTCCGATTTCTCACTCTTTCACAGGTTGTTCCAATCCAGATGTTTCTTTACCGTTTTCATTCTATTTTTCCAATAATGTAATTGCTTATGGGTTGTAATAGTTTAATCTAGGGTTTTTACTTTCCGCACTCCTAATTATGTATCTGCCCCAAAGCCTTGTAATAGCGTAGGATTTATCTTTCCGCACCTTTACATTCCGCATTTTACTTTCCGCACCCTTACCAATTGCTAGTAACTAGGCGTGTATGGCAAGATAATAATTGGACATAGCTCACACTAATTTTCAAGATAAAATATCTGAATTTGACACACCTCTCTCACACACGCACCCCTTAGGGTAATTCTCTCTCGATGCCTTTCGATTCAAAATGGTCATGTCCCTCGAACGTAGAGGTATTCTAGCACCGTTGCCTTCCAAACAAATCATCATAGTCCCTTCGATACAAAGATCATAAGACCCACGATGTCGCCTCCGAATACATGATCTTGACCCTCGATTGTCGCCTCGAAAATGATGATAGTCCTTGAATGTGCTAGGATACTTCCTACAAGTTGCCTTCTATGACCATCCGATGTCCCTTCGAATGTCCGTTTACATCCAGAATGGAGCTACCTACTAACTAATGGTATGGCGCTATTCTAAAGGAATGTAGAAGTACAACAAAATGACCAATTCTGAGTGGGTAAATAAGTCTCTTAGTTGCTTGCTCTATCAAATGCTTTTCACACCACACACTTTTTCAAAGTTCAAATTTTCAAAACAAAAAAACATTTCCGAACACTTTGTATACACTCCTACATGAGTCATTACAAAGTCAAAGCGAAATGCCTCTTTCAAAACATTTTTGTCAAACACACAGAAAGCAATTTTAAAAAGGTAATCTAGAGCAACTAAGAGCCCGTAGAATAAACTGCGGATGGAAAGGGGTGCTAATACCTTCCCTTTTCATAACCATTCTCCCGAACTCAGAATCTAACGAAGGTCTTTTTCTGTTACTTTTACCTTCCCTTAATTGGATAAAAATAAAAGTCGGTGGCGACTCTTGCTATCCGCACATTTGGATACAAAAATCCTACAAAGTCGGTTCAAGTATCAGTGGCGACTCTGTGAGGACACCCAAAGAGAATTGCCTTAGGGTTTCTAGATAACCTTTATTGCTTTTGTTTGACTTGTATGCTTTATCTTTAAGGGTTGCTTGGGTATTATATTGTTGGGGATCCTACACGGATCGGGTTTCCTTTTAGGTAAGTAGCATTAGATCATCGCGACCGTTAGGCGTATAACTACACGGTCAACATGATGGCTACGTTAGCGTGACACTTTGGTTGTCCGATACTCTTCATTCCCAAGTTGAAGAAAGTATTTGGCTTCTGTGGTGTCATCAGCGCTAACTAAACTTTTAGAACCTTAATTGACCCATCTTGGCCATTAGAAGGTAGTGAGATGGCGGCTTTGGTGTAGACCGAGGTTGGTTGATACTCGATGCTACGCTCATTGAGATCGACTTTTGGGACATTTTCGATCGACCACTTGGCGTCGTATTGAAATAAGCGCCTCGAGAAAGATCGTGATATGAGATTCCTAGAACCGGTTACTATTATAGGACGGGATGAACCAACTCAAACTTTTGGTGGGGTAATCACCTATACCTCATGCAAGCCTTAACCCTAGGCTCATTGTGTGAATTGCTTGTGTGTGCTAAACATGACATCATGACATCATTCGCATTGCATATCATTTCTAACTATTTCAAGGACCTAGGGATTTATCTTTGCTCTGTTTTGTAGGGATTATGGCTTCTAGAAAGACTATCCGAATCAACTTCATGGGTATCCTTCTCGACTCAAAGAATTGGTTTGAAATTCCGACCATGCTCGGTTCATCAAAAGACATGGTTATCTACTTGATTTGGTTATCTCGGTTTTGAAGAAGATATGATGCATGTCTATTCGGTTCTTTGACCGAAACACCATTGCTTTACATTTCAGTTATCGGTTGGTTCCTACCTTGGAAGAGTTCTCTAAGCTACTTGGGATACCTATTCTCGACCAAATGCCATTCACGGTTTAGAAAAGGTCCCTAAGTTCGAAGACATTGCATCCTTACATCTTAAGCGCTCGGACATTGAAGCCAATTGGGAAACTAGAAGTGGAGTTAAGGGTTTACTTTCAAGTTCTTAATCAAGAAAGCGAGAATTCCTCAAAGTTATGAGTTTCCATGCATTTGAGAACATTGTGGCCTTGCTAATTTATGGTTTGGTTCTATTCCTAACTCGGATCAATTCATAGATGTCAATGCCATCAAGTTGTTTCTTACCCGCAATCCGATGCCTACCTTACTTGGAGACATTCTACATTCTCTCCACTCGTACTACTAAGCGACAAGGAACTCTCATGTGTTGTGTACCGTTGCTTTCAAGGTGGTTTATTTCGCACCTTCCTCCATCAGTTTTGAAGAATGAACAAAGGTTGAGATGGTCTCAAAGATTGATGTCACTCTCTCATTCAGATATCCGTTGGAACCTTTTCTCTCAAAGGACTTCACATTCATTGGCGTTGTGGAGAATTCCCTAATGTACCACTACTAGGTATAAGGGGAAGTATTACTTACAACCCTTCTCTAGCTCTACGTCAGTTTGGTTTTGCTCGAAAGGATGGTCCACATGATATGCTTCTCCAAGATGTTGTGTTCGACTACAATCACGATCTCGAGTGCAAGCGAAGGTTTATACATGCTTGGGGCATGGTAAAGAAGGCGATACCAAGACTTTGGGGCACCGAACTCCATTCCTTGGGAACCTTACCTCAAATGGGTGCGAGCTCGAGCTCAAAACCTCATGATGCCATTCACGCTGTTCTACCGGTAATTATGGAACTGTTGCTATAGGTGGCGTACCTATCTTGTTCTCCATCGACATGCCTACGATTTTGAAGACTTGAAGAGATCCTGGATCAACTAAAGAAGAAGGGATACCTTTGAAGCTCAATGCTATGCAAGTGAGAAGAAAGTCTAGAGTTGACCAAGCTACTTCACGAGGCGAAACATCAGCGCTTACATCGGCACCAAGAGGAAGCGCCCATGGGAGACTTAGAGCTTTAGGATGTTTATGTTTTCTTTTATTGCTTTGAACTATCTCTTGTACTTAAAAGGAAAAAGAATAATAATGAGAAGTACTAATAAATGTTTGCTCATTGCTTGTTTAACAAATTTAAATCTCTTAGGTCCTTGAAAACATTGCATTGCATTCGCATAAACATTGCATATCATAGCATAACATTGCATCACAGGTACATTGGAGATTGGTTTTCTCATTTGCTCGCTATTTATTTTAGCGAAATGGCTCTTGAGCAGTGTCAAAGATCTCGAGCTCGAGAATGCTCGGTTTCAGAGATGTTTACCGACTTGGTCCAAGGCCAAGAAGATCGAAGAAGCTCATCAACAAGAAGAAGAAGGTTGTTGGTCTCCTCAACATGGGTGAGCGTTTCAAGGGGTCCTAAAGTGGTCGGCCGTATTGAGCTCTCTGAAGGAAGTGTCCATGCCGAGGGAGTACCAAGGGTGATGAAGGTGGCGGCGGGAACCAAAGAAAGGAGGAGAGGATCATTCGACTATGGCCGTACTCGAGGAAGATGACAAGTACAAGCAACTTGAAGACCGTCGAATCTTGTGGAAAACACGAAAATGTCCGGGCTGAATTTTGATGACACGAGTCTTGTTCTGGTGTTGTGATTCCTCCCAGTTCAAAGTTCCAACTTTTGCTAAGTATGATGGCATGTCTTGCCCTAAAATGCATTTGAAGTCCTATGTTCGGAAAATCAATCCCCACTGATGACGAAAGTTGTGGATGCACTATTTTCAAGAGAGTTTGTCGGAACCAGTTGGAATGGTACTATCAGCTAGAGAATGACCGTATCCGTACTTGGGTGATTTGGATGATGCTTTCTGAGACAATATAGTACAATCTTTGAATTGACACCCACTCGCATGCAACTACAAAGCATGTCTATGGGTCGTGACGAGAAGTTCAAGGAGTATGCTCGAGTGGAGAGATCTAGCGGTGAGTTCAACCACCCTTGTCCAATAGGGAGTTGGTTGATATGTTCATGGGAACAACGCAGGCCCATTCTTCAATCATCGATTGGAAATTCTTCATCGGATTCACGAGTTGATATTGTGACGGCGCATTGAAGCTAGTATCAAGAGTGGGAAGATTCATGTAGAGACATCTTGAATCTTTGCGAAGAGATCCTTTGGTGCTAAGAAAGAAGCTAATCTTGTGTATGGTCGAGCCGAGCCAAGTCCGACCGCTCAATCGTAGGGGCGGTTGTAATCTCGATCCTACATCGGCACAACCTCGGTGAGGCAGCGTAGCGAGCAGCGCCCGAGGCGGTTCACGAAGATCAACATGCCATTGTCGCAAGCCTTGCAACACATGTTGAGCGGTGATTACCTTGAGGATCCTCCACAAAATGTCAACACTTCCTCTCCAGTACAATCCTAATGCTAAGTGTGCTTACCATTCCAACACCCGAGGCACGACGACAATTGTTGGGCTCACGAAAACAAGATTCAGGATATGATCGAAGCTAAGCGATTGAGTTTGACCTCTGTTGAGACTCGAATGTGATCAACGCGCCTATGCCTAACCATGACAAGAGTTCCAATGTTGTTGGTGGCGATACTTATGTTTTCAACATAGATGACTTGACCATTCCTCGATGGTATTAAGAAGAATTTGTTGCAAGCGGTGTCAATCCGGGATGCCCGGAGAGTTGTCGTTGGTGCTAAATGCACGATGGTTGTGCTTGGTTGAGAAGGCGTGTTCAATGCATGATGGATAACGTGAGATACTATTTACGAAACCACACATGCGGTGTGTGAAGAAATGTCTAAGTTAAGATTGACAATGCGAATGGCCCTATCATCGTGTGGGATACCTTGGGGCAGCCAAGTGGAAAATATGATTACATGGTGAAGTACGTCACGATAGTTACAAGATTCCTATTGAAGATGTTAAGGCGACCGGATGGGGTGGCGATTTCCCGAAGACTATCTTGATGTTAACACTATAAGGATTTCCTCTGCGATTCCGTGCCTAGAGTGGCACCTCTCATTATCACTTCTCAAGGCCGGTTCCATATTCCTCGACAAGGCTATCCCTTGGAACTATGGGTGATGTTTACTATCATGGTGTCAAGCAAGATCCTCGACCATTGAAGATCGACCATTGAAGCTACCATTCGACATTGACAACATCAGGATCAAGTAAGGTGACGAGCCGGAAGGGTATTCTCTCGAGACCTCTCCTCCAAAAGACTGCGACTCCATTCGCATTCCATTACTCAATCAATATCCCGGCTAGAGGAAAGAACCGGTGACTCATCACCTCAACGGAAGTACCAAAGGAAGTTCTTGAAGACACCTCAAACAAGAAATGGAGGAAATTCGAAGATCATCAAGAAGAGTGATTACAATGTTGTGGAGCAGTTGGGACGAGACTCGTCCAAGATCTCCATGCTTGCTCTGCTCTTATGCTCGAGGCTCATGCTAACGCCTTGGTGAAGTTTACGAAGAATGCTCATGTGCCGCAAGACACTACTCTTGATCAATTCGAAGTTTGTATTGCTAGCTGGCTGCCAACAACGGCCTAGGCTTCTCGATCTTGATTTGACTCCTTAGGAAAGAAACATAACAAAGCCTTGCACATCTCCATTGAATGCAAGGGCACTACACAGTCTCATGTTTTGGTGGATACGGTTACGCTCTGAATATCCTTCCGAAGCGCTTTTGATCGACTTGATGTCGAAGGGTTGGTTACGAGACCGGTGACATTATTGTGAGAGCTTTTGATGGTTCTAAGCGCACCGTACTTGGAGAACTTACTCTGCCTGTCAAAGTCGGTTCCCAGACTTTTGACTCTACTTTCTTTGTCATGGACATCCGTCCAGCTTACTCTTGTCTACTCGGACGCCCTTGGATACATGGGGCGGTATTACCTACCTTGCATCAAAAGCTGAAGTACCGGTGAAAGGGAAGGTTGTCACAGTATGTGGTGAAGAAGAGTATATGGTCAGTCATCTACAGTCATTCCGCTATCTCGAGATGGAGGGTGAATTCTTCGAGACTCCTTGTCAGGCTTTTGAAACAATACCCAGAGTCATGCCTGTTGACTCCCGTCCTCTGAAGTTACCAAGCTCCACCTAGAATGGCCTCATTGAAAGATGCTCAAGCTCTTTGTTGAACAAGGAGGTAGTGCTATTTGGGGACAGCTCCTAATCTTCCTTTCAAATTTGACAAGGCGGTTTAGGCTTCACCATCATCGAAGATGATACGCATGAGCGTGCTGACCAACTTCCCTTCCACATCGATCAGTGGAATCCATGCTATAGAAGACAACAACAACGACTTGACGTCGGCAAGTGGATCTTCCAACTCGGATCATGGGCTCGACAATTGGAAGACCGAAGGCGTCATACCAATCTCCTTTAGTCGGGAGTAATTGCTCTTGTTTTGTTTTGCTTTTCGTATTTCTTTATGTTTTGAACAATAAATTTTGAAAGCCTAGTGCCTTGCGGGGCATCATGGCTCGTTCGAGGTTATTATCATCGTTTGCGTATTTTCATTCAATAAATTCGTTGGACTTTTGCATTCAATTGTTTGTTTTCTTTCTTTTGCTTTATCACCCTTCAAAAGCTATGTGTTCTTACACACACCGTGATACAACTGCGAATCACTCGAATCTAGTTAATATGACTATGCTAGTGCTAAATATGACTTGATAATCCGATCTACCAAGCGAAGGCGAAAGTGAGGAAGATTGTGAAGTGCCGGAGAACTTGCGGGGCTGCTACAGCAAGAAGAGCGAGTTATCTGACCACCACGAAGCGAGTTGAGGTTGTGAATTTGAGTCTTGACAAAGGCAGAAAAGAGATCAAGATAGGAGCGGGTCTTGAGAACAATGTTAAAGAGATTGGTTCGGATGCTACGAGATTATGTTGAGGTTTTGCTTGGTCATACGAAGACATGCGGGTTTAGACATTGATATTGTGGTACATCGATTGCCGACAAAGGAAGGTTTTCTCGATGAAGGGTTAAATCGCATCGTCACGAGATGTCGAGAGAAAATCAAAGCGAAGTTATAAAGCGAGTTCAACGCTGGTTTCTTAAATGTCACCTCCTATCCCGATGGGTTGCAAATGTGGTACCCGTGCCTAAGAAGGATGGTAAGGTGCGAATGTGTGTGGATTAGAGATCGAACAAAGCGAGTCAGAAGGCGATTTCCCACTTCCTCATATTGATGTTACGGTTGACAACACCGCTCAACACAAGGTTTTCTCCTTCATGGATGGTTTCTCCGGTTACAATCAGATCAAAATGGCTCCGAAGACATGGAAGACTACTTTTGTTACGGTGGGGCACTACGCTACAAGGTTATGCCGTTCGGATGAAAACGGCGCCACTTATCGTGCTATGGTGGCATTGTTTCATGACATGATCCATCACGAGATAGAGGTCTCGTCGGCGACATGATAGCTCGATCACGGTGAAGAAGAGCATCTTGATCATTTGCGAAACTATTTGACATTGAAGAAGTCAGATTGAGGCGAATCTAACAAGTGCACCTTTGGAGTCGGATCGGAAAACTCCTAGGGTTTGTTGTCGATGGTAAAGGTATTGAAGTTGATCCGCCAAGGTTAAAGCTATTCAAGAGATGCCAACTCCCGCACGAGAAGGAAGTCGAGAGGTTTCTTGGGCCGATTGAACTACATTGCAGATTCATTGCACATAGCGCTACTTGTGAGCCAATCTTCAAGTTACTAAAGAAAGATCAAGTAGTGGAATGGAATGGCGATTGCCAGATGCTTTTGACAAAATCAAGGAGTACCTGAATCCTCCTATTAACGCCTTGCGAAGGAAGACCTCTTATCATGTACTTGCGGTGTTAGAGAACTCAATGGGGTGTGTGTTGGGGCAACATGGCGAGTGCAGTCGAAAAGAGCATGCAATATACTACCTTAGCAAAAGTTTACCGATTGTGAAACAAGATACTCACTCGAGAGAACTTGCAACGCTTTGGCTTGAGCTCGCCGACTAAGGCGGTATATGTTGACTCACACTACCTTGTTGATTTCAAGATGGATCCGATAAAATACATCTTTGAGAAACCGCTCTCTGGAAGAATAGCAAGATGGCAAATGATCTTGACCGAATATGACATCAGTACACTTCTCGAAGCGATCAAAGGAAGTGTGGTAGCGATCATTTGGCTCATCAAGCCGTAGATGACTATCGATCTATGCGGTTCAATTTCAGACGAAGATGTTCTACTAGTTCTGATTGCGAAGAACCGGGACAGACGAAGGACACGAACAAGGATCGATGGACCATGGTCTTTGATGGAGCCTCAAGCACTTAGCAATGGCATTGGCGCCATCATTACATCCCTACGGACATCGCCTTTCACCGCGATTATGTTTCAATTGCACGAACAACATGGCGAGTACGAGCGTGCATCATGGGTCTTAAAGCTGCTATTGACTTAAGAATCAAGTTCTTACAAGTGTATGGAGACTCAGCTTTAGTGATCAGTCAGATTAAGGGCGAGTGGGATACGAAGCATCCGAATCTCATTCCATATCGAGAGCATGTTCTGAGTTTGATTCCCTACTTCGAAGAGATCACTTTCAATCATATTCCACGAGAAGAGAATCAGTTGGCAGACGCATTGGCTACTATGTCGTCTATGTTCAAGGTTAGATGGGACAACGAGGCTCCCGGATCATCATTGAGAATTCGACGAACCGGTATTGTTGTGAGCTTGACACGAGAAGAAACCTTGGTACTATGGCGTGAAAAGGTATCTCGAGACTCGGGAATATCCAGCGGGCATACATTAATGATAAAGAAGTTCATGAGAAGATTTGCATCAAATTCTTCCTCGACAGCGACATCTTATACAAGCGCAACCACGACTTGTGCTTACTCATTGTGTAGACGAGAAAACACAATACGTATCATGGAAGAGTTACGGCGAATTTGGTACCACTCGGTGGACACACTATGGCTAAGAAGATTTTGAGAACAGTTACTATTGGTCCACCATGGAAGCGATTGTCACCGCTCGCTCGATCTTGTCACAAGTGCGGTTATGCGACAAAGTGCACGTACCTCGGTACCTCGAATGTTTTAACTTCTCCTTGGCCTTTCGCAATGTGGGGCATTGACATGATTGGAGATTAAGCCCGACTTCCAATGGACATCGTTTCATCCTTGTGGCAATTGACTATTTCACCAAATGGGTAGAAGCGACCTCGTATGCATCTGTTACCAAGAATGTAGTGGCTCGATTCATCAAGCATAATCTTATCATCGGTATGGCACTCACGAAAGGATTATCACGGATAACGGTTCCAATCTCAACAACAAGATGATCCTTGAACTACGCAGATTCGAGATCAAGCATCACAACTCTTCTCCATATCGGCCTAAGATGAATGGCGCGATGGAAGCCGCCAACAAGAACATTAAGAAGATTATCTGAGAAGATGGCGGTGACTTACAAAGATTGGCATGAAATGTTACCATTTGCTCTTCATGGTTATCGCGCTTACGAACATCAACGAGGCGACCCCTTCTCTCTTGTACGGTATGGGCCGTCTTACCCATCGAGGTTCGAGATACCCTCGACGAGTCCTCCGAGAGCGAGTTAGGCGAAGGCGATTGGGTCGACTCGCCTTGACCGATTAACTTGATCGATGAGAAGCGACTCGCATCCATCGCCATGGACAGTTATCGAAGCGAATGATCGAGCATTTAACAAGAAGGTCACCGAGTCTACCAAGTCGGTGATCTAGTAGTCAGCGCATCATTCTTCCACAAGGTGATCGAGGGCAAATGGACTCCCACTTGAGGGACCGTTTGTAGTCAAGGCGATATTTTCGGCGGAGCTATGATACTTAGCACCATGGATGGCGAGGACTTCCCACACCGTGAGCGAGACATAGTCAAAAATACTACGCATAAAGAGACCCTCTGGGTCGGCGAGCCTAGGCAAAAATAAGGGCATCTGGCGAACCAAAGGTTCGGGCAAAATTAAGGATATATACAAAACATGTACACCGGAAGTCGAAAACACGAAAAGGCGGCTTGGGCAAAAAGGTATCGGTGGCGAAAACCGAAAGGCGGTCTAGGCAAAAGTTAGGGATTTAAGCGTCGACTATGTCTCTTCGGATCACACCTTCGACTTATCGGCATTCAAGATTCAAATGGCGAAGATCGTCTACTCACTTTCTCGGACAAGGGAGATGAGATAGTTGAAATATATGAGTACTAGCATAGTTGGAACTTAACGAGATTGTTTCCGCATAGCTTTTACCTTTCTTGTGTACAAAACTACTTGGCCATCATACCTTTCAAAAAAATACACTTCTTTCTCTTTACAACCATTGTTGTTATTTGCAATAAGTCCAGCGTTTGCTTTGAATGACTATCGCATTTGACAATAAGAATCGATCACAAACATACGAAAAGTGGACATGCAAAAGTACTTACTAGGCTCTAGGATTTGGGACGACGAAAGTCACCCATACAATTCCCCGAGCATAAAGGTGTCACCCACAACACCTTCCCAGTGGTATAAGGGAATCCGAGCAGCAAATCCACTCAATCGAACAACGTTACATCGGTCTCAGCGGTAACACTTCATCCTAGCGGATATTTCTCAATCCTCCCCTTCTCCCCGGTATCGGACTCGAAACTTGGTCGAGATAGTGCATCGGAGAAATACACTTTTATTCCCGGCCAGATTACAACGGACTCCAGACTCTTCAAGCCGGTCTCTCGCAACCATCAAATGCTCTCAGTGAGATCTACACTCGGAATCCCGATGGGCGTCTCTTAAATTTCCTCGGCGGGATCTACATACAAGGTCCTCAGCGGATCGCCTCCAGACTCTCCTCGGCGGGGTCTATATGAGATCTCCGACAACGAGCCTCTCAAATCTCTACCTTCCTCAACAACGTCTAGGCCCAAGACTTGGTCGAGATAGTGCATCGGAGGAATCCAAGATATCTTTCTCTTTCAAAGCGGAGTTCTCACCTACTCAATTCCCAGGCGAAGTTAGAAATCTTCAAGCAGAATATCCGCATCTTCTTCAAGATGGATATGTTTTGAAATATCACAACATTCATCATTCATACATTTCTCATAAAGTCATAATTCATGCATATGTCATTCATATACAACATCATGCATCATACTTTGCATAAGACTAACAAATATTCTATCAAAGTTTTCTTGATTTCTCCAAAAGCAGTATGATCATTTACGGCAAAGCAGGTCGAGATTAAGCCCAGCCGGCGGAAAACTATCGAAAGACCGCCTGCGAGCAGGTCGAGATTAAGCCCGAGCCGGCGGGAAACTATCGAAAGACCGCCTCCGGCGGTCGAGTTAAGCCCGAACCGACGGGAAAACTATCCAAAAGGCCACCTCTGGTTATCCTCCGATAACAGGCAATGGATCAACACCCGATGCACAACAGGGAAACTATCCGCATTCTTGCCAACTACAATCTCCCTCAGAGTAATCGACCAAGATTTATTCGGCATTGCGAGTCTAGCGTACGACTCAGTCGCCTTGGATGGCATCTTAAGCCCATCTCCGACTATTTGTCAACATCTCTTCACTATCAGAATGCTGTATATATGGTTAAAAAATCAATACAGACCAATAACCTCATTCAAGGTGAACACGAAGTCTAACGTACGACTCCCTCCAGGTGGCGTTTTAAGCCCATCTCCTCTCCGTTCCAGGAACGTCTACAGAGTCTAACATACGACTCACTCCCCAGCATCGACCTTCCCAGATGGCATCTTAAGCCCATCTCCGTCAATTCTCCTATTAACAACCTCGAGTCTAGCGTACGACTCGGTCCCCAGCGAAGTCTCCAACTTCTCCAAATGGCATCTGTAAGCCCATTCCCGCATCATCCACCAACAGCGAGTGCAAATTTTCAGGTGTACTCGGTGTTCAATCATCTTCTACCTCCAGGTCACGAAAGACAAGCATGTCAATCTAACCCTTCGGTACAAGAAGATTGAGCAGGGCAGCTGTCATACCCCAAAATTTGCCCTCCATCTACTCAAGAGATTTCATACATCCATACTCGAGTTCCTCGAGAGTTGATCGGACAAACTCTCTCCTAGACAATCAACCCAAACTAGGGTTTGGTATCTCTCAAGTCAAGATGGATTCCAACATCTTCAATGGCCTTCATGCCTCCTCATATGCTTCAAAGATTCTCCATGTCAAGTTTCAAGCTTCAAGTCAAGTTTCCTCAGACAATTGTTCGGATGGTTGAAAATCGGGTGTATTGGACAAAAAGTCAGCGTGGTCAACATACTGATCAAAACTTCGATTTTGGTCAACATCCTCATTTTGAAGTTACATTCATCATTTGATCAAGGGTTGATCATGATTCATCAAGAAAACTCAAGATTTGCCCAAAGTCAAACTTTCTAAATTAGGGTTTCAGATGAAAAGTCAAGCTGAACTTTGGTGATCATAACTTTCTCATACTTTCTCGAAATTTTTCCACCACCTCTTGTTTTGAAGGAAATTCAATTCTCTACAACTTCATGTCTCACAAGAATGTCCAAAAATGCTTCATTTGAGAGGTATAGCTCAAAACATTCTGAGTCATTTTCAAAGTCAACAAAAGTCAACTTTTTGTTTTGAAGATATTTTGAGCATGGTAACTCCAATTGAGATGAGACCAAAGACATTGGTTAGAGGACTCTTAGAGCTTTCAAAAGTCCAAGAACACTCAAAAATGTGGAAAATTGAGCAAGATACACCATTCGAAGTTGGATAATTTTGAATGATTGCACAAAAGGACATATTGGTCAAATTGCAAAATTTTCCAAATGGGCCTATAATCTTTTGATCCAAACTTGTTCATGATGTTATTTTGACCCATAAATGCTTGGCCATGGCAATTTTCTATTTTATTGATTTTATTTTGAATTTTAGAACATTTAATTCAAAATTAAATTATATAAAATATGAAAATCATATTTTTCAAAAGTGATTTTATGTGTTCCTTGAAGTCCAAGATAGCCCAATATACTTGCCAAATTCGTGCTTGATCTTGCATTGAAGAAGAAATCAAATTTTTTCAAGAAAATTGATTTTATTTGAAAAATATTGAATGCTCCAAATCAAATCTTTTCCATTCCTTTTTCCCCTTCCAATCCTCTCTATAAATATCAAGCATCATAGCCAGCAAACGAGGACGAAACCCTAGCTCAAGCCAAACCCTTATTTTGTCAAAATTTTCCAAGAAACTTGAGAATTTCGAATTTCAAAATCCAGTCACTTCCAGCCTTCAAACACCATTCCATCGTGCTCAGGAGGTAAGTTTGAGTAAGTATACACTCATGCCATGGTTTAAAACAAGCCGGATCGATGCATATACATACATACATATTCAACTTTTCTTGTTTTTTGCATTTGATTATTCTGCTTGTGTTAATTGTTTCTAATGCCTTTAATGTGTTCATGAGGTTCATTATGCATGATCTGGGCCATCGTTAGCCGACGAGCGTCAAGCATGATGCCATGTTTAGGGTTCTTGAGCTGCGAGCTTGACCGGGTCTTCTGACGTTTTCAATCGAAACTAACACTGCCATTGGATTCGCCATGGCGATTTAGGGGTAGGGTCCCCTTTTCCATTTATCCGTCGTGTTTTTCGTTTCATTTTGGGTGGCGGAGAAGGCAAGAGCTAGAACTCCGTCGTTGACTCCACTGGACCGGCGAGGGATTACGTGGCGTCATGGCGCTTTCTGATTCGTTCTCTCATCCAGCGAGGACCCCACCATGCTGATTGTGCCTTGACTTACCCAGACGGCGACGCGTGTTGCTCTTCATCATACATTTTCAATCCATAACACAAAGTGCAAGTGGCGTAGTGGTAGAGCGTTCCTGTTCAAGATCCTCACATGTCTCCAGTTCGAACCCCACGGTTTTGGTTCTTTTTCTCAAAACTTTACAAAACTTCATATTTTCCATATTTCTTATTTATTTAATATTTTCATACTATTTTAATTATTTTCACAAATTTATTTATGCATTAAAAAATTACCAAAAAAATATTTTCTTTTGCATTTATATTCTGAAAACCTTTATTTAATTTAATAAATTTAAAAATATCTTTTTGCATGCATATTTATTTTATTTTATTTTAGCATTTAAATCATTATAAATTGCATTTTAATTATTAAATCTTTTCAAAAATCCCAAAAATTATTTTAACTTATTTATCTTATTTCCAGCATATATTAATTTTCTCATATTAAAATTTGCATTTTCTAACATTTTTCTCTTGTTCAATTCATATTGCATTTTCAGATTTCTCACTCTTTCACAGGTTGTTCCAATCCAGATGTTTCTTTACGTTTTCATTCTATTTTTCCAATAATGTAATTGCTTATGGGTTGTAATAGTTTAATCTAGGGTTTTACTTTCCGCACTCTAATTATGTATACGCCCCAAAGCCTTGTAATAGCGTAGGATTTATCTTTCCGCACCTTTACATTCCGCATTTTACTTTCCGCACCCTTACCAATTGCTAGTAACTAGGCGTGTATGGCAAGATAATAATTGGACATAGCTCACACTAATTTTCAAGATAAAATATCTGAATTTGACACACCTCTCTCACACGCACCCTTAGGGTAATTCTCTCGATGCCTTTCGATTCAAAATGGTCATGTCCCTCGAGCGTAGGGTATTCTAGCACCGTTGCCTTCAAACAAATCATCATAGTCCCTTGATACAAAGATCATAAGACCCACGATGTAGCCTCCGAATACATGATCTTGACCCTCGATTGTCGCCTACGAAAAATGATGATAGTCCCGAATGTGCTAGGATACTTCCTACAGTTGCCTTATGACCATCCGATGTCCCTCGAATGTCCGTTTACATCCAGAATGGAGCTACCTACTAACTAATGGTATGGCAAGCGCTATTCTAAAGGAATGTAGAAGTACAACAAAATGACCAATTCTGAGTGGGTAAATAAGTCTCTTAGTTGCTTGCTCTATCAAATGCTTTTCACACCACACACTTTTTTCAAAGTTCAAATTTTCAAAACAAAAAAACATTTCCGAACACTTTGTATACACTCCTACATGAGTCATTACAAAG
Organism: Vicia sativa; assembly: GCA_021764765.1. NCBI lineage: Eukaryota > Viridiplantae > Streptophyta > Magnoliopsida > Fabales > Fabaceae > Vicia > Vicia sativa. Next base: position 26,041,201 of record CM038795.1, on the reverse strand, counting down.
TCAAAGCGAAATGCCTCTTTCAAAACATTTTTGTCAAACACACAGAAAGCAATTTTAAAAAGGTAATCTAGAGCAACTAAGAGCCCGTAGAATAAACTGCGGATGGAAAGGGGTGCTAATACCTTCCCTTTTCATAACCATTCTCCCGAACTCAGAATCTAACGAAGGTCTTTTTCTGTTACTTTTACCTTCCCTTAATTGGATAAAAATAAAAGTCGGTGGCGACTCTTGCTATCCGCACATTTGGATACAAAAATCCTACAAAGTCAGTTCACCGTATCACAGCATGCTTCTTTTAGAAGTTGCTTTCAGCTTGCGTGTTCAGAAGATCTTTTTATCTTCTAGATTTCTAATTCTTTTTCTGCTCAACTTAATTTGATATTTCACTTTTCTTGAGTACTTGAGTCAGAACATTATCTGAAATGAAAACAATACTTATCAGAGTATCATATTTACTATACAAAATTTGTTTCACTTGTTATCATCAAAACTCTAAGATATGATTAGAACCAAAATATGTTCTAACACTTACTCCATAATTTACTTGTACGTATGAAATCCAAGGATTGAAAATAAATCAAGCCTACAAAATGCTTTCTTCTTCGTCAAGCAACAAACTAGGTCCAACCAATATCCTGACCAATATGGAAACACATAAGCACAAAAGTTACCTTATCAATAACTTTACTTCCGCATGAAGGTTTTGATAATTCTCTATGTTGATTATAGGCTGAATAATACTATCCAAAATCCTCACTCCCGCAAGTATTTGAATTTAACTTTCTTGTTCCAGCATCTTTATCTTATTTCTTTAAGAAGGTACAGGTTCTAGTCAGGTTGGTCTAGTCCTCCACAGATAGGTCCTTCCTCCACTTCTAGGGACCATACAATATGAACACACCTTGTTCAAACAATCCACAAATAGGTCCATCCTCCACTTCTAGGGACCATACAATCTTATACCTTGTGCACAACCAGAAAGTGTCCCCCATGGATCTCATCCAGAAATAGACAGAATTCCTGCTCTGATACCAATTGAAATTTTAGTGTTGACAGACTCAGGATGTCGTGACATCTGATCTGAAATTACAAAACAGACTAGGTAGATATATAATTAAAATGCAGGAAACAAAAGAACACAAGGAATTGTTAACCCATTTCGTTTCTAACCAACCTACATCTGGGGGCATACCAAGACAGGAATGAAGTTCATTATCAGCAGTATTAATTCAGAGGGAACCCACCCTGTTTACAATCCTCACTTAATCAGACTACCCAATGACCCTTCTACCTAAGATATCACACTTAGATATGAGAACCTCCACTCACTTCCAATCACCTCAGTGATGTCTATCAGCTACAATCACACTAGTAACTGCATCAACTGCTTGGCTCCTAACACAATCAGCTTGGAGATACCTCACTTCAAACACAACTAAAACAATTTGAAGATACCACATTGCAAACACAATATAAACAATCACTCAAGTGACACAAACCTAACTTGGAATTGCTTTACGGCTTCTTCTAAGGACACAACTACACTCACTGCTTCACAGCTTCTGAGTGAGTAAAACAATCCTCTTGCCTACAGGCTTCGAGGTAAAAATCAGTGACCATCCAACAATCAGGGTAGTTCACTTACATGGCTAACCCTAAAGACTACATCTTTCTAAAACCGGCTAGCTTACTAAAACTAAGTTACGACTGCTTGTTTATAACCTATTACCCAACTGGATTTGGGCCTTCAAAATAACAGCATAAGCTGTAACAAACTTCTGCATAAACAAACTTTTGCATAAACAAAAACGCAAATAACTTCTGCTACAATCAAGGTCCCTGCTGATCTTTCTCCTTAGCTCTTGGACCTCCACATATGCCTTCAAAATCATGCTACATAACATGCATAATATTCCCAGAATATTCTGCACAATTGAAACAGAATTGTAACAAACTTAACATTTTCTGTAGCGTGATGTCCTAATGTATGATGTCTCGACATCTCATATGACATGTTGTTCCAGATGTTGAGATTTTTCAACACAGCATGTTATGGCATTCCAATAGGAATTTTGCTGCATATATCCTATTGTACACTATACTGTTACTGCTTATTATTTGTTTTATTAATATTTGTCCAATCCTTAAGTTCAAGGAACTTACAATTCGGATGCACAAAAACGTCGAAAAACACTTATGGAACAATGAAATTCATGTACCGAATTAAGTTCCAATTCACCTTTGTTTTGATTTTGAAATATAAAGTGAATTGGAATTTAATTCATGTTTATGTATTCAACAACACGAAACAAAATGAAATACAAGTTATGTACAAGATCGATTGAAGTTTGAATCGAAAATGATGCAAAAATGTGTATAAAAATGTGTGTTCGTTTACACATGTAATGATGTTTATGCATGAATAAAATGCATGTGAATGACATACAATATATAATCAATGCATATTCAATGCAAACTACACTTAAATGTGATGTAAATCATGGATTAAAGTTAAGCCATAGCAATGATGTGATGTGTTATGAAGTTCCAATTATGTGCAAGTAGGAATACATCATGAACATGTGAAAAGTGTATGAAAATGTGACTCCGACACACTTTAACGTCATTAAAATCAAGTTTCGACACATGAACTTGACTCAATTATTCAAGATGCTTGTGTATAAATGCATGAAGATGCAAGATATAATCTAAATGCAAGCTTACATGTGTTATGTACAATGCAAATGCACCTACAAGCCAAAATGCACTTAGAACTACATTTCGACACAATTACGTATGTAAAACAAATCTTATTATACATGAATTAAAATCAAATCATCAACCTAAATGCTATCTAATGCATGACTATGTGATAGGTGATGCAAAAGTTCAATTAAAGTGATTAAAATGCAAAGAAAAATAACTACACAAGTGTATGTGTGTGTTATGTGCAATTTTCCTTCACACCGACACAATAACGTTTATAAATCGGAATCAAATCAAGGAATTCACAAACAAAAATTCAAGAATTGGAATCCACACAAAAATTTCTATCAATTCCAATATTCAATTTCAATAAAAGTCAAAATCGGAAAATCAATTAAAATAAGCACTTAATTGAATACTTACTTATTCTTGAAGTTTGACTTGAACTATTGAAGAAAATACCAAAATAATGTTCCAATTGATGATAATAATCCTTGAATTAATGAAATTCAGAAGAAAATTGAAGAGGAAAGGCTTGATTCTTGATGAAATTAAAGAAAAATTGAAGGAGAAGACCTTCCTCCTAACCAAACCGAGCTAAGGATATGGATAGGGAGGGGTTCCGGTCGGAAATATCCTTGACGCAGTGTGGGAAGGCTAGCCGGAGGAATTTCCGGCGGAGAGAAGAAGAGGACGAGTCTCGGAACGACGCAGAAGTGAGGGAGAGAGGCCTCGGACAGACGGCGTCGGGCAAGGGGAAGATCGGTTGGGCAGAGGGAAGGAAACCGATCAGTTTCTGGTGAGGGTAAGGCGGCCGGAGGAGTTGGTAGCGGTGGCAAGTCGGTCCGGTAGGGCGGTCGACAATTTTGCAAGGGGGTTGGGCGGTGGCTTGTGGAGGAAGTAGCTTCTTCTTATGACCATGCTCTTTTCTGAGTTGCGAGAGAATTAAGAAGAAAAAGAGAGTTTTTGAGAGGAAAATTAAGCAAATGATTGTGTGTGTCTGATTTTTGAAGGGGAAAATTTATTTATAGTGTGAAAATTTGGGCCTTAGAGTGCGCTGGATCCATAATTAAGTCCAAATCGCGATTATCCAATTAATTTTTCGTGTACATTCCAAAATAGCCAAATCCGTGCGAAATTTGAAGTCGTACTCTAAACGAATTTTTGAAGTTTCAGCACACTTTTCAGGCATCTGACACGTGCATAATTTTTATTGCACTCTTCAGAGAAAATGCCTCGAACGAGGGTCTTCTGATCAAAATCTGAATTCGAAGTCTTTGTAGAAAATGAAGCCAACGGAATTTGTGAACTCTTTGCACTGGTCCCACCTTGTTTCGATAAAAATAGAGCGATATATGATTTTTCAAACTTCGCATATTAGATGAAAAATGCTCGGTTCGTCTCAAAATCAATTCCAAAGAATAAAAAACTGCTCTTAAATGGTAAGGAATTGGCTCTGGACTTGTGAATAAAATTCGTAGAGGACTTCGATACAGAATTTTATCCACCAGTCCCGCTTAGTCTTGATGTTCTAGCTAGGAGTTATGAATTTTTTAGCGCATCAAGAACACGGTACAACACTAAAATTCAATTTATCCCACTTGAAAGATCAATTTCTTTGAGGACTTTCTTCAGACAATTTGCCTCCGAATTTTAAACGAAAGTTGTAGATAATAGTGAGTGGGAATTTCCAGTCGAAAATCATTAGAAAATACCCGACGAGCCGAGAGATATGCCTTCCGGAGCGTCTGAAATGCACTGAAAACCCAAAAATTAACTTTATTGAAAAATGAACAAATAAAATCTTTTTCTTGACGAAACGGCCTCCGATCTGAACAAATAAACTGGAGAATATATTGAAATGATACCAATGCCTATGGAACCAAACCAAAATAGCTTTCAAACCAAAAAATCTTGCATCAAGCATACGAATCGAAAAAATATCAATATCAGACTCGAAATGATTTGAGATAGGCGGAACGCACGGTTTCTTTTGCAAATTAAGATACTTAGAACTTGGTAACCATGTGATCAATGTTATGTATGTGTATGCATGTATGTTTATGATAATGCAATTATAATCCAGGAATATCGAAATCAATAGGGTAAATTTTGGGGTACAACACTATCCACCTTGACACTGACAGCAAAAAAGGAGCTCCTTTATCACTTCACCAAAAATTGTTTGCATGGGAACAAGTAAGGGGTATATGATTCTTTGAGTTAACGAGCACGCAAGAGCTAGATGAGATTATACATCATTCGGCAAGAAAGCTGAAATTTGAAGAAACCATCCGAGCTCTAAGGAGGGTTGCTGCTACAAGTGTTGCTCAAGAGATGCAGGAAGAAAAAAGTAGCTTTGTAAGTGAGAGTCAAAACTCTTCTGAAGATGGATCAGGAAGTGATGGAAGTGGTGGGTCTGCTGGTTCTGCAGAAAATTGATTGTGCTTGAAGATGTGTCAATTGTGTTTCTAATGGCTCCTATTTTGAATTTTTAATTATCTCTTGTGTAATTTTGGCACTAATGTGCTTGACAAATGATTTGATGCATAATATCAGGACGTCGAGGGTCCTTGTATGAAGCCCAAAAGGAGGCTGTGGTATGGCTGGCTTGGTTTTAAGAGTGATTTATACTCTTTGGTTCTATCCTAGCTAAGGAGATTCTTTTTATGAAGTCTAATAGGAGGCTTTTTGAGATTTCCAGATCTCTTCTTGTATGAGGCCAAGGGTGGCCAACTCAGCGGGGAGTTCTTTTTACAAAGCCCAAGAGGAGGCTATGGGGAACCTAGTTATTATACTAGTTGTAATGGCATAAATCAACATGAACAAGTATATATATGACAAAGTGTGTGTGTGCATTCATAGGAGTTTATGAAGGTGTTAGTTCTGTAGATTGGCGACAATTATGGTAAAACATTGTGCTCAGAAAATTCCATGAAGAATAATGTATCAACAAGTTTTATGAAGATGTCACAGCAGATGTCCTGACATGTACTACAAACCTGAATTGGTTTTTAGTTCAGAAACTTTAGGAGTCTGTTTGCTTTAAATTGTATGCTTGGATTAAGCAACCTTTGTAATATTCTTCTGCAACATTATTTGAGAACTTTTATCCTACTTTCATGGAGTAAGTATAGGACTCGGTGAAGACTTAATGTGAAGCAACCCTAGCTGTTGTCAACATATAAAAAGGCTGTTAATCCTGTTTACAGAGTTGGCCATTCTAGAAGAATATTGAACGTATTATTTTAAGTTTTTGGTTGTAAGTATTTGTTGTTTGTTATTTGTGAGCCTCTCTAGTATTTTTTTAATACTTGAGGTGGACGTTAGTTGTGTTGTAACTTGTTAATCATCAATAATCTTTGAAGCAACGATGATTATGTGTCTTTGAAGTGTATCTTCAAGTTTTGTGGTATTGTTAATTGTCACCTTGTGGGACTGAGGGAGTGAGAGGGGTTTCTCATATATAAGAAAGTATTAGGTAGAAGGATCATTAGGTAGTGATTAAGTGAAGGGTGTGTGATGACTGGTTTTTTCATCTGTTATTTTAAAAATAATGAAGTCGCCGCCTAATTTTATTTGTTCTAAAAAGAACGGGAAAATATAGAAAAAAACCCCCCACGAATGTGGATAAGGCGGTCTACGTGACAAAAAGACATGGAATCGGGAGTCGGTTATGCAAGAGAAAGGTATTAACACCTCTTACATCCATCGTACTCGATGGGACCCGTTTAGTTCTAAGTGTGTGTGTGTGTATATATTCGCTAATTTCTAAGTTATAATCGAAAAATAAAAGAAGCGGGGTTTGTTTATTATTATTTTGAGTTTGTCGCGGTTTCAGAACCTTGTGCCTACGTATTCCCCCGTGCAATGGGAAAGTCAAAACTCTGTAATTCTTCTTGAAAAGTTTTTGGTGGGTTGTGTTGATTTTATAAGAAAAATCGTGCATTGGACATTTCAAATGCTTGAACTTGGAATTGTTTAGTTTGTTTGAAAAGCTTAAGTGCTCGTTTGTGTTCGAAATGGCTATTGCACACTCTTTGTAAGAAAAGAGTTTGATGATCGCATATGAGCGATAAAAGAGTTTGAGTGAGTTGAGTTATTTTTATGTGGGAGACGAGTATTGGACCATAAGCGTTCAACGGCTAACGCCCCAAATACTCAGATGAGTGGACAGAAACATCCTAATCATCTTTTTCTACCCAAAAATTTTATTAATAAAAGGTGAGGTGAAACAAGGTTCACGTTAATTAGATTCAATTAAGAAACCAAACGTACAGCCGAGGGTCGAAACAGGACTGACTACCATACGTTTAGAAAGAGTGAGAAGTGGAGTATTTATTTATGAAAATGTTTTGAAAAGAAACTCGACGTTGGATCGAGGTTTGATGATTTTATTTATGAAAGTGTTTTTTAGGAGGTATAGTGACGGACCGAGAGAAATTGAATCGGGTTATGATTAATCAAGTATGTGGACTTAATTAATCTCGTGAGGATAGGTGCTCCTACCTCCAACTATGAGACCCTTGTGCATGGACAATTGGTATATGAACCAAAATTTATTCGGGTTATGATTAATTAAAGCAACAAGGGCTTTAAGTAATCTTGTGAGGATGGCCATGCCCATCCCCAACTATGAGACCCTTTAAGAAATTGGCTTATGAGCCAATCAAAAGAAAATCGAAGTTGTTTTTTTTAATTAATTGTGGGTGAGGAGCGTACAATGGTGAATAAACCGTACACGCGTAAAAAAGCAGATAAATAAGCAATTATCACACAATACAATCGGAAATTTAAATAATTAATTAGAATAGATTTTTTTTATTTGATAAAAATCAACTAATAGTTTAATTGATAAATTATCAAATAAAAACTATCATGAAACTAATTATTATTTAATACATCGAGTTAAAAATACTGCATAATTAAAAATTAAAAGAGTGACTTTAGAATGGGCTGTCTATGGAGAAAATTGGGGGGTGCTAGAAGTACAGTAAGGTCCAAGCCCACCATTCGCTAGGTCCTGTGAGGGAGACTCCAAGGGTAGATAGCATGAGCCTTCAATCTGGAGCATTGGATTTGAACTTATGAAGACCTGACGGTTCAGAGGAAAGGACCAGAACTACTACCATGGAGGTACCTGCATCAGATTGAGAATGGACCAAACAGACGGTGACAAGTGTCACCGCCTGGAGTAACAAATAAAAAACTCAACCTAATTATATTTTAACACACGGTTAATTAGTCTTTTAGGAAATAATTAAGAGAAAGAAATGTGAACACTCTTCGTGTTCTCTCGCTCCCAGAATCCGATACTCTCATCCCCTCAAATCATGAAGAAAACTGAAACGCATCCCTCATCCTCTCTGTTTCGTCCTCACTTGCCATACCTAACCAAAACAAAGAACGATGTTTCTGTTCCGTCTCATCCTCTTCGTCTCCTTCGTGATCCTCATCGGACAAAGAAAGATGGCCGCGCCGGGAATCGCCCTCGCGGCGGCCCATCTCGGAATCACAGAATCTTCACAGATTTGAGTTCGTATCTCTGTTATTCATTAATCTACCATTTGATTTCTTTGATTTTTTTGCAGATTAACCCAAAATCTAAAAGGGGAAACGAAACCCTAGCTTTCTATTTCGTGTGAACTGCGGCTATGGTGATCGTACATGTAGTTGATGATGGTGAGGGGAAAAAGTAAGAGAATGGAGCCTGAGTCTCCTTGAGGATTCGATCTGGGACCTTAACTTGGTGAGATATTTCTTTTTCAAATGTATTTCCTCTTCTTCTTTCTCTATTCAGAATTGTAGGATTTCTGAAAAAATGGTTTCTGAAGGGTTTTTCTGTGTAGGAAGATGATGAGAAAAATTTAGGGTTTTAGATCTAGGAATTAGGGCTGGCCGATTTAGGGTTCCTGAACAGTGTCCCCCTCTGGTTTGTGTGTTTATTATCTTTATACTGCAGAATTAGGGTTTTTGCTGTTCTGTCCTCTTGCTGTTACTAGACTCTAATTTTCTGAAAAATGGGGCTTACCAATTGCTTGTTGGACTCTGAAACAATGTTGTCTTTGGGCTTTTTTGCAAATTCTCATTGTTACTGATTCTTGGTCATTTCTGATTTACTGTGGTAACTTGTTATGTTTTAATTATTGGACCAAAACAAAGCTTGTTCTGCTTCTGTTACTGAGCCAATGTTCTGTGATTTCTGACTTTGCTTGTTTGGGATATTCTGTTGAATTGGTAATGGTTGTATGGTACTGGATGTTTGTTTGTACTGGACTTATATTGCTTCTTGTACCTCCATTGTGAACCAATAAAGGTTCTTTCTTTATGATTTGCAATTGAAATGAATGGCCGATGATTACGTAGTGAAACGTATGAGGCTTGTGGTTGCTTGGACATGATCTAAACATACCCTAATCCCCTGATTCTTGCCAGAATTCCCTAATGATGAGATTATTTAGGAAAACCTTTTCTAGAATAATTTGTTCATGTTATTATTCTGAATTCTAATCACTTTCCTTGTTTTTCTTTTGCATAAATGATGATGAGCTTGGAGATGGCAAGGCTAGAGCAGCTTGAATACGAAATGGAAGCTTTGGAGATGAGGGATAAAGGAATACAAGGGATGAAGATCTTTGTTAGCATAGGATTTCTACTAGAACTTGCATTGTAACAATCTTGTAGTTAGAAAAACTTAGGATTTGGCTTCATTTGCATCAATTCTTTAGAAAGTATGTAAGACTTTTTACCAAACTTGTAAACTTTGTGGAATGTCAATCCAATTTGGAACTTGTAAACTTGTGAAATGTGAATTCAATTTGGAACCTTGTAATTCAAGCTTAAATTTGCCAACAAATCGAATCTTGAACAAAAATACCAAACTTGTACTCTATATTTTGAACTTGTAGTTATCTTGGAAAAATAACATCCAATTGAATATTGCAAATTAATGGTGATTCCATGTCTTAATTCCGAACCAACCTTGGTAATAATTGGATAGAAAAAATTAACTTGTCTTGAACTTCTAATTCCCAAATATTTTCAAAATGTTAATTCCCAAATATTTTCAAAATGTTAAGTATATCCGAACGTTCCCGAATACATAAAGATGATGGAATAATAATAAAAAATTCGGTCAATCAAAACTCAACTTGCCTTTAATCCATAAGATCTCAACTAAATCTTCCAATTTTGTTTGAGTCAAATTCTTGAACAAAACCAAATGCTCACAATCCTTAATTTGCCTTATTTTTCTCTTGGCCAAAATCCACTGCAAATATCCTAAAGAACCAAAGTTCCAAATATTTTGCACTTTCCATGACTGTCCACTCAAATCAAATCTCTTATCTAAATCAAAACTTAGATGGCCCAAAATACTAAACCTTAAAAGATGCACATGAGATTGTTGATTCTTCGTAAATCTTAAACCCCTTGGATTGATTGAAAACACAAACATCTTCTATGGCTTGTAAAATAACCATTGCGAGTCACCTCAAACCCATAACCATAACACCCCTGATAGGAATGCATTTGTGTGCAATAAAAAGAAGAGGGTAAATTTTGGGGTGCGACAACTGCCCCGATTCAATCATCTTATACCTGATACGTGAGAAAGATTGAAAAATTTCGAACGTTCAAGGTGGAAGAGGATTGAATACTAAAAGAGCCCCAAAAATTTATGCTACGCGGGATACCGATGCTAGATAAAATATCTTGACTACAGAGTCAAGGAAGGAATGCCTGAGGAGAATAAACTTGTCAAGTACCATTAGAATTCCTTAACAACATCAGTAACAATTGAGAAAAATTAGGAGATCTCAACAACACTGGGGGTAACCGAGTAACCAAAATGAGCAATAAACAACAAGTTTTAATGAAAACGCTATGAGAAGAAAACCTAACTTCTCAAGCGAAAAGAAAACAACAGATTAAGTCATCTCAGGATGTCTTTAAGAAAATGCTTAGAAAAGCGAACCGCACTTCTTAAGCGAAAAGAAAACAACAGATTAAGTCATCTCAGGATGTCTTAAAGAAAATGCTTAGAGAAGCGAACCGCACTTCTTAGGCGGAAAGAAAACAATAGATTAAGTCATCTTAGGATGTCTTAATGAAAATGCTTAGAGAAGCGAACCACACTTCTTAAGCGAAAAGAAATAAGATAAATTAAGTCATCTCAGCGATGCCTTAACGAAAAATGCATAGAGAAGTGAACCGCACTTCTTAAGCGAAAAGAAATATAATAGATTAAGCCATCACAGGATGTCTTAATGAAAATGCTTTGAGAAGTGAATCGCACTTCTCAAGTGAAAAGAAATATAATAGCTTAAGCCATCACAAGATGTCTTAATGAAAATGCTTTGAGAAGCGAACCGCACTCCTCAAGCGAAAAGAAGTAAGATAAATTAAAGATTCGATATGATTGAGAATTTGTCAGAAAATCCCAAAGAGTTAAAGAATACCCGCAAACTTTAATGAAGATAAGATCGAGAATCTGTCAGATAATCCCGAAGAGTTAAGGAATACCCGCAGACCTTAACGAATATATAATTGAGAATTTTTCAGAAAATTCCCAAAGAGTTAAAGAATACCCGCAAACTTTAACGAAGATAAGATCGAGAATTTGTCAGAAAATCCCGAAGAGTTAAGGAATACCCGCAGACCTTAACGAAGATATAATTGAGAATTTGTCAGAAAATTTCCAAAGAGTTAAAGAATACCCGCAAACTTTAACGAAGACAAGATCGAGAATTTGTCAGAAAATCTCGAAGAGTTAAGGAATACCCGCAAACCTTAACGAAGATATAATTGAGAATTTTGTCAGAAAATTCCCAAAGAGTTAAAGAGTACCCGTAAAATTTAACGAAGATAATATGGTCAGAACAATATCAGAATTGTTGTGCACGAAGGTGCGAGGAGCCATGGCATGCTGAATGTCTTGACCATGTAACTTTCGAGTTACCAGCAGAACAAATTCAGTAGCTCACCCGAGAATGCACTTCTCTGGGGATAAATAAATCAATATCCAGCACACTGGTGTGATATAGATGTTTATGAAGTCGGTAAATCCTTGTTTCCGACGTTTCTGCTGATGAAATCTTAATGAACATGTAAAGCCATGTTGAACAACTTCCGAGTTGACAAGATCTTCAACTTGTATGCAGATAGCTATGCCGGTGATAGAAGAATTAGATTCAGCACTTGTGACTGAAAACTTCTATGGTAATAAGCTTCAATTTGATGGCATCATATCAACAATGCGTTGAAGCAAGTGGATATGTGGAACAACTTCTGAGTTGGAGAAATATCCTGAGATTGAATAAACATCCTACCTGGTGGATATTTATCTGTTGAGTAGTCGAGGACTTACTGGGGAAATAAACACACCAGAAGTTCAATGTAGTTTTCTAAGAACAGCTCAGAGGAACAAAATTGCAGAAGTCACTGCCACTAGAATTTGCTGAGAAGATTCTTATCTGAAAGAACCTTGGAAAATACCCTGAATAATATTGTAGTAATCCTTTCTGAAGGAGACTCACTTGGGAGTAAATTAAGCTTCGCTGGGGAAAATCCATAAGAAAACCGTGTGGAAAACTTCACTGGGGATTCCCGGTTGATAATTTTGCTGAAATTAGAGTCCATTTGAAAAAGACAACTGTTTCGCTGGGGAAGAAATCTCGATTGGAGAAACCATCAATTGTTAAGATCCATACAAGTATACCACTTGTGTTGTAGAAAAGAGGATAATTATGTCGTCTGAGAACTAATCCTTCAATTTTGATCCTTATAAGGACATTTGCAGTTTCCGTTGGGGAAAAATCCTGCAAAAAGAAACTAGCCGGAACCAATACATGAATATGATATGCATGATTCATTTTTTAATGTTTTAATGCAAAGAGTATATGATTTCCTGATACTGTTGGAAGAGGAAAATTCAAATGCATCATGCAGATAATGTACCAGTTTTCGAATGTCGGTCTACCACCTGAAAGGCTCCAAGTAATCCTTGTAGAAGGAAAGATAGCAATTTCTGAAATGCATTAACAGAATGCCCCAAGTTGGATGAGTTGGGCCAAAGAGAACATGGCCGGTAACTTCGAAGATCGAAGTGGACCTCTGTGGGGATAAAATAATTTATGTTTAGCGCACAGGCCTGACATGAATGACCCAACAGTTGACAAGCTAACACCTTGATCACAGCAGGATGTAACAAGCATATACAGATATGTTGAACCATTTTGACGTTGAAAAATCATCAATTTGTCTTGTAGCTGTTGAGCTAGTAGTGAGTTGCAATAAGCAAGAGATAAATCCATTGGGGAGATAGGAATCAAGTTCAACACCATTTGAGGGGGATAAACACTTCCACCGTGGATAAATCTTCCAACGCATAGTAATAACATGTTTAAACAATTTGATGTTGCAACAGATCTTCTAAAATCCTTTAAACACCTCACCTGGTATACACATTGAATAAGCGAGGAATGCACTGGGGAAATAAACACACCAGAGATTCACAGGGGATTAACTGAGAACACCTTAGAAAATTGGATCCATAGAGGATTATTGCCACTCCAACTTACTCGGGAAGTTATTATCTGCAAGACTTTGAACAGATCTAGGTTGAGAATAAGAATACTAGGGATACGCGGTAATCCATGTTGAGGAAGGCTCACTGGGAGGCGGTGAAAGCTTCATGGAGAAACTTCTAAAGATAACTTTGTGGGGAACATCACTGGGGAAATCCAAGTGGAAAATTCTGTTGACACAAGAGTTCACTGGGGATGATTAATCACTTCTCTGGGGAAGAAATTATCTTGAGAGTTGACGCCACTGCTGATTTATCTTTCGACTAAGCGTTCAACTTGCACTGGGGAGAAGAACTAAGTTGTCATTTGAGAAAAGTCTTCTGCTTGCATCGGGGTACTTCAAAAGAAACTCTATAAAGAAAAATCACTGGGGAAAACCCGAGTAAGAAATTTCGCTGATACAAGAGTTCACTTGGGGAAGCTCAATCACTTTGGAAGAGATTCGATTTGAGAATTGTCACCGATGTAGACCAATTATGGTCGAGCCTTCAAACTTGTGACCGGAAAAACTAAATCTGTCATTCAAGAAATAATCTTCAAAGTCTGATGTTGCTGATGAAATCAATTAGCTGATCTTGAAATATTTCGAGGCTCGGCTGGGGTTTATGCATGAATGCATGAATATGTTGAATGAATGAATATATTGGCTAATGCATTGGTTATCAAACTGAATTCCCGATATAGCTGGTCTTGAAAAGAGAATAAAATGGCACAATAAGATAATTGACCAAATTCTAAATACTGAATTGTCGCTGGAAGGGATGCAATGCTAATTCTTATAGAAAGAAGACTAGCGAACTTCTAAATTGATCAGATAATGATGATTAGAGGAGTGTCTCGTGTTTGGGAATGCAGCTGCATTAGATTTTATACTTAAGAGACATCTCGACTTCAGAATCTCAACATGCCTTAGTTTGTCAGACCTTCTAGAAATCTTTCCTGAAAAGGAGTGCCCCAGTATCCTGTGTTCAGAAGCAATACGTTACTGATCGTCAGCATTTCAAAGGAACTAGACATTCTGATATGGGAATACCATGCTTTGACATAAGCTTTAGAGGTGCTTCAACACCTTGAAATAACTCCTTAGATTTACTGAATCTCGGAGTAGCGGACGTTGCAAACATGGACAACCTACCCCTGCATTAGCCATGGAGAGACTCCAACGTCTCGAAGTAATTACTTAAGACTGATCGATTCTAGAAACGAAAACTCGTTCCAAATAAGAGAGACTTCATCGTCTCGAAACAACTGCTTCGAATCAACAGCATATGAGCAACTAACTTGATGGGACAAGAGCTTTTTGAAAACTTCAATGTCTCGAAGTAATTGTCTGGGATTGATTGGAACTGAACAATTAGTTCGAAATGCCCCAATGCAAACAGCCTTAGAGAGACTTCCACGTCTCGAAGTAATTTCTTTCAAAAACAGTGAAATCGCCACCTAATTTTATTTGTTCTAAAAGAAAAACGGGAAAATATAGATAAAACCCACGATTAAAGAATAAGACGGTCTACGTAACCAAAAGAAATGGATTCGGGAGTCAGTTATGCAAGGGGAAGGTATTAGCACCCCTTACGTCCATCGTACTCGATGGAACCTATTTAGTTTAAAGTGTGGTCGTGTGTTAGTATGAAATTTTGAAATCTTCTAAGGTTTTGAAAGGAGAAAGAAAGGGAGAAGAAATGTTTTTATTATTTTTGCTCGCCTTTGGTCATAAGACTTAGTGCCTACGTACTCCCTCGTGCAATGGGAAAGTCAGAGCGCCGTAGTTGATCGCGACTTTATTGTCTATTCTAATCGGGAGACTGCAAGTATACAGCCCTATCGCGTAGTTTTAAAAGATATCGAACCTAAGGGACTATAAATCGAACTAACGTAACCTAAAACTACAGTGTAAAGCTATAGCAATCGAATAAATAAATTGGGGGAATTTTTGGATAATTAAACTTAATCTAGTCGAAATAATAAGCGAATATCGGTATGTAATTCGTTAACCTAGAGAATCCGGCTTTCCACTGGCTTATTTTCTCAAATTGATAATAATCCTTTTTCGGCAAACAGTATTTATTTAAAAATCTTATCTCAAACTTTCGCTTTATTGAATCAGATTATAAGTCTAAACTCTAATGTATGCTCTCGCTATCCCATTGATTTTAAAAATACTTTTTGAAAATAAATAAAGTTTAATCAGTTTTAAAACGCTTTCGCAGTCTTTAAAAATAATACCTAGTATCCACTATCTGGTTTTAAACCTCAAACTCTCGCTCTGTTGGTTTCTAACCTTAGTCCAGTTTATTAACCTCAAACTTTCGCTCTGTTGGTTTCTAAGCCTTTTTAATAAATTAAATTGGATATCTAAATCAGAAAAAGTGTTTATTTTACGAAATAAAATTAAGCCTGTTTGTTCCGGATCCTTTAAGTTTAACTAGTTACATACCGATATCAAATTAAATTAGCCAGACATATTTATAAAAACAGACATGTATAAACTAAGGTATTCAACATGCGTAAATAATTCCATAGCCAGGTAAATAAATCTCATGCAAATAGTTAATTGTATAAATAAAAGCAAGTAAATAAAAACCTGAAATAAAATAAATTCTTGAAATAATCTTTGTGCTTCAGAATAACTGGTACAAGTACTTGAATCTCCAATACAAATTAAAACTACTCTGACTATAACTTGGAAATAAATAATCACTAGTACTTGAAAGGAAAGGAAAATTTAAACTAGAAACAAAATTGCTGAAAGAAAACTCGAATGCTGGAAGAAACAAAATATTGCTGAAAAATAATAGTACGAAGCAAAAAAACGGAGAGAGCCTTTCTTGGTCACTTTGATTCCTTTTTATACTTGTTCCTTGTAACTGCCCTGTTTCCGTCTTTCTCGTCCAATCAAAATATATTTTCGCGAAAGAAGCGGGACTAAATGAGACGTGCGTCCCATTTATTTCTCAAAGTCCAACTGCCAAATTGAGACGGTCGTCTCAACAAGTTATACAAATTTTCAAGGGCTGGCGTGGCAGAAGGAGACAGGCGTCCCACTTTCCTTTGGGAGTTGAGGCGGTCGCCTCAAGTGGAATTTGGGGGGTGAGACGTGCGTCTCACGCGTGTCGTGAGTCACCTCTTCGTTTTGGGCCTTAGGCTGCTTGCTTTGGGCTTGAGATTCATAAAAATCTCTTATCATTTTAATCCTTCCTTTTGCTTGGACACCCCTCCTTCACTTCTTGTACACTTTAATTAGATAATTCTTTCAAATATCATTTCCTTGCTCAATTGGTCTTATTTAATTAAATGCCTGAAACAAATCAAATACCAGCGTAATATAGAAATAAAACAAAATAATTAAATAAAAATACTAACATTATCTATGAAAATTAAATCAAATATGCTATATAAAAATGTGTTATCAGTAGTTCGGCTGGAAAATGATTGTTTATTGATTGATTTTAAATGAAAAGACAAGTCGTCATTTTTTTAAAGGAGAAGACTCGTCTAACGCCCACAAGGTGTGATAAAGAATAAAGGACTACACACCGACATGAGGGAGGGTATGAGAACACCTCTAGTACTCAAGTGGAGAAGTCGAAAACCTTGGGAATAGAGGAAGAAGCATCTCAATTATAAATGAATCATATCTAATCTTGAAAAGAGTTTAAAGGTAAAAAGTGCTCGAACGCACAAAAGATATTGAATGAGTTGGGATTAATTTTAAGTTGGAGATGACAAGTATCAAAATATTAGGCTATCATCTAATGATTCGAATACTAGAAATTGGCGAGTGAGCTCAACCAATCATCTCTCATCCCAAAAAATTTATTATGAAATAAGTGTTTTGAGTGAGATAAAATATTTAAATTATTGGGCTATCATCCAACAATCTAAAGACCTTAAATTCAATTAAGTCGTCGGGCTATCATCCAACAGCTTAAACGAATGTCACTACACTATTTTAATGCGGATAGAAGTATTTAATCTATTGGGCTATCATCCAACAACCTAAAGACTTCCAATTCAATTAAATCGTCGGGCTATCATCCAACAATTTAAACGAATACCGCTCTAGCATTTTTGTCATGGATAGAAGTTTTATCTTATTGGGCTATCATCCAACAATCTAAAGACTTCAAATTTGTTTAAAACATTAGGCTACCATCTAACGATTTAAAAAAATTTCATCCAAGTTTATTATGAAAAACATTTTGAAAACAACTCGACGTTGGATCGAGGTTTGAGAAGAAGACCCGACGTTGGATCGAGTTTTATTGAAAGTGTTTTAACTGCTTGGTGAATGGAGAAAGAATCAGGTTATGATCAATCAAGCCAAAAGACTTGATCAATCTCGAGAGAATAGCCAAGCCTATTCCCTACTATTGAACCTTTATAGAGATGAGAAGAGGATCGAAATAATTGTAAATAACAAATAAAAATCGACAAAGCCCATACTGGTGTGCCAACAAGTATAAAACAATTAAATTACATGTGTACTAGCAAAGTGGGCTAGTCTACTATAACTAATTGGAACAATTAATCGAAATAGGCTCCTTTATGAAGGTCCGGATCAAGCGTACACGTGTGCATGTGTGGTCATCATGACGCTTTGCTTTGTCGACTTACGGTTTAAAATGATTTACAATTATTAGTTTAAAATGATATTTTTGGTTTTGTGTAAGTGCAGTTAAATTAAATAATAAAGCAAGGCGGTTAAATATTTATTACAAGTTTTTGGGAGGGATACATCAATTATAAATGAGGATTAAACGGTAAAATAAAATAAAAAACAGTAAATTAATTACAATACATCAAGGGGATTGGGATACATTATTTTGAACAGGGATAAATTGAAATTAAAGAGAAAGCGGTAAATTAACTGTATCTTAACGGAATATTACCAAAATTTAAATGCGGAGAAACTTAAATTCAAATTACTGTATCATTTGTATTTTAAAGATTAATTAGAATAAACTATAGAAATTAATTCTAAGAAAATGCTATGCAAAGAATATTACTTAATATGATTCGAACTTATTTACGAATGAATAGATAAAGTATAATAATAAAAGTATGTATATAATATATTTACAATACTAAGTATAATAATAAAAATACTATGTATAATCATATTTACAGTATAAAAATAGAATACTAGGTATTTTAGATACACATTACTAAATATTAAATAGTATCATAAATATAAGTAAACAGCATATGTATAAAGAAAAGTATATAAATGCAACAGTATAAAATGTATTCTTGGATTATTCTTGAATGCTTGAAATGATATTTGGATATCTCTTCACAAGTAACAAATACATTAGTAGCATAGTGGTATAAAAGAAATAAAATTGCGATAAATTAGAATATGCGTTAGTAACAAAGAAATAAAATTAAAATGCAATTAACATGAACTATGTACATGGATAAACAACGGATTGTAATTGAAACCAAAGAAATCATGAACAAGATATTATTTACAAAGTCGAAACATGGAAAATTGATTTCAAAACCAACCAAGGCAAGCAATTATAATCCAGGCAGCCACTAAACATATAATTTAAAATCAAGGTAAAAGCGATTTTTCAAATTTACACAAAAGGAAAACAATATATGCTTCCCATTATAGCTTCTCGATTAAATTCACACGCAAGTAAATGCGGTTAATCAATAAACCATCATCGAAACTATACAAACATCGCTTTACTCAAAATTCCAACTGAAATTAAAACATGGATAATACAATAATATGGCGTTGGCATCAATAGTTTCTCGTTCATATCTCACGCAAGTAAAACGTGTCAATGTTGAACCCTCATCGAAACTAAGCATAGATGTCGTTCAATCACAAACTTCAATCGGAATTAAAAATGAGAAAATACAATATCTTAATGGTTTCTCGGCTAATCTTACGCGAATAGATGTGACATCAATATCAAGCCATCATCGAAACAAAAGTGGGATCCTTATCACCAATTCAAAAGAAAACAAAATAACATGGTTGCCCACGACAGTTTCTCGGCCAGATTTACACGCGAGTAACGCGGTATTATCGTTGAACCATCATTGAAACCAAAGGTCGGGTAAAGCAAAAGAAAAGAACTCTAACATACTAAAAGAAAATAATAGCACAGATTCCCAATAAATCCCAATGTCATTCAAGCACGAGGTAAACCAGGATCTTTAACATGATATCAACACAAATATCACCACGTTCCAATACAAACACAAGATATTGTTAACAGAAATCGAGAATCAGTTTAACATTAATAGTAACGATGCCATTGAAGCTTTGACATTCACCTTAAAACCTCCAATGTTTCATTAAACGGACGCACACAAAAAGAACCAATCCAAAATTATTATCAAAACAGCACAAATAACCCCAAAACATTTTAAGATTTCTTGACATAGATTCAACCAAAACAACTAATCCGAAACTCAAACAGGACATATTCGATTTTCTGCATAAAAAGTTTATCTCAATGGCCTTGAAGTTAACACCAGCACACATGATCAAAAACGTATAACAGATTTAGAACAGTTTTTCAGCATAAAGTCAAACCAGAAGTTATAATCATAACATATATAATATCAATTTAGCTTAAGTTTTGTCATAACGGTTTATCGGTGCCGAACATCAAAACTGTTTAACTTAGGCAAGCACAACTTAAAATAAAAATAGAGGAATACCAGAAAAGCAACAGAGTTACGGCGTCGAGCTGAAGCTTGAACCGGATGACAATGACAGAGATGTGAGCAGAGTGTGAAACAACGATACAGAGGGAGTAGCGCGGAGGGTTCAGTACAGTGGTGGTCGGAAGCTGTTTTGTTACGGCTGGAGAGTTGATGAAGATGAAGCCGCGGGTGGTGGAACAGAGTTGCGGGTGATGGAACAGAGGAGTATGATTTCTATGAGGGGTTCGGTGAGGAGAGTGAGAGACGAAAACAGTGTGATGAAGGGTGTTGGTTGTCGATGAGTGAAGGGTAACAGAAGGTATGCAGTGGGGTAAAGGGGGTTACCGGCGAGGGAGAAGAGACGGAGTGAGATTACTGTGAGCTACGGTGGAGGATGGAGTGGAGTACGGCGAGACAGGGAGAGTGATGGTTGCAGGAAGGAGAAAGGCGAGTTGAAGGTGGATAGTTGTAGTGGTTGTGAGGAAGGCGGAAGAAGGTTGTGAGTAGCGTGAGGGTGGTTGACGGCGGGAGTAGTGGAGAGACAGAGGTATAGTTATGGATGGAAGAAGTGAGGGAACGGTGAGAGTGAATGTTGGCCGGAGGGTGAGTATTATGGTGAAGGGAACAGGGAGTATGGATGAAGAAGATGAGCAATGAAGGGGGGTTACGGTGAATGAGAGAAGAAAGAGGGAGTGAGTGTTTTATTTCTCTGTTGTGGTTTTCTCTCTGCCTCCGTTTCGTGTTTCCAAATTTGGCTCCCCTTTTCAACAGTAGCATTATAACACATATATATACCCAAAAATTAGGTTTAAATTATTTTTCAAAATGCCAAAAATGCCCTTCATAATTAAATGGGCCACAAAAATGGGTCAGGTAAAATTAATAAGCCCAAAAGTATTTTGTTTGATTTTTTTTTGAGATAAAATATTAGACACCTAAAATTGTCAAAAATGATAAAAGTTCGGACAATAAATTATCCGAAAAAATAAAATGAGCACATTAACATAAACTACGAGTCTCATAAATTAAAGAAAAATTATCTAAATGGTTAAAATCGAAATAAAATGATAATAAAGAATACCCGACTTTAAAACATTTACAGTTAAAAACGAGACTTCTAAATGTACCGAAAAATTAGGGAGAACGCATTTTTATGATTTATGCGATACGTAAATTTATAAAACAGTGAGTAAAAGATGAAAACTTGAAATATTTTCCCCGCTAATTTTTGCACGAGGTAAGATAAGCTTTTAACGGTCATTTATAAAATCGAAATATCGATATCATCGACATATAAATAATTTTAAAACAATGCAATAAACAGGCAAAGAGGTAAAAATAAATGAAGTGAAAAAAATGGGTATTTTATAACTAAAAATGATGCGAATATCGATTTAGGCGACTTTCGATCGGTTTAATCTGACGACATGATGCATATGCAATGTGTGAATGACTTTTTAAAATATAAATACAATGCAAGTAGAAAAATAGTAGGGTAAAATTTGGGGTGCAACATCATG